>JAVANC010000012.1:39936271-40090561 GCA_033319125.1 Parnassius glacialis | reverse complement strand
GTTTTTTTCTGCTTCAGGTCGCCTATACATTTCGTCAGTTTTTTCGTTATATTGTGCTGGGACTAAGTGATATTTGTCCCAGCAAATGCCATCCTGATGGTGCGCACAATTCTCGCCAATTATTGCCTGACATGAAGCTTATCAGTCTGCCAATGAGGGCCCTTGCCTTTGCGATATGGCCCTTATCCTCCTTCTCCAGGCTAGGATAGCGCTACTTTGTCCAGTAGCACGTCCAGACGTGGGAAGTTTGGCAACAACAATGTGGCAAGCTGCCAAAAACCAGCGCCAAAGTGGAATTGAGTCCGTATTGCAATGGTCTCGGCTGGTATCCAAGTAGGTTGCCAGAAATGGATTCAGGGCCGTCACGATTTCACTTGCTATATATGCTATGCGTAGGTGTCTCGGTCGATTTTTTGGAGGCGTACAGTGCGTTTTCCATAATCGCCTCCTCCAATTTACTCCTCATCTGCTCTAGTTCATGGGTGACCATTCCATCATCGCCTGAATCAACCAGAGCAGAAGATCCATGTCGGCCTCCACATGTGGTTGCTGGTCTGTGCCCTGAAAAGCCGCTATAGCCGGTTTATTAGCCTCACTCCGTAGTCGTTCGAGTTCGGCATCATCAAATATTTTCGAGCGCATGATGTACCGAACTCGGTTTGCCAGGTTTTGCTCCGTGACGGGAACAGACGGCTCCAGCTCAGCAAAAACCGATACATCTGAGCCCAATACGCTATCCCTCCAGTTTCTTCCCCTTCCGCTCTATAGTACGTCCGCAATGCGTTTGGGTTTACATTTTTATTTCAACGCATGTGGTGTTCTTCCACCAGCGCCGGGTGCCGTTTGCCGAGTCCGGGAGAACCCTGCCGACACCAAGCCATCTGGTGGGGATGATGGATACGAGGGGCTGCTAGGTGGTCGTGCAGCACCTTGCGCTCGGCTGGCGGCCCGCATGCTGTCGCGTTCAGCCACAGCTCCAGACGCGCTCTGGCGACCTGCAGGTAGCGGCCCTTTGCTCGTATTAGTATTATCCATCATCCATAAAATAGGTGTTAATTAACGGGAGACGCCCAGGCTCGGCACCGTTTAATATTGTGGCCGTAAACACAAACGGGCCTTTGCACCCTCAATTCTGCCGAGGCATGGTGCTCACAGCTCTTGGCACGGCGCTAACTGACTGCACCGACGTAGTAGTTTTGTCACTTAACTGTTACGGCAGCAAGCGATGGGGTCGTCACTTTCCTAGGGCTTTTTAGTACGCCTTTTTAGTCGCGCGTTAATAAGACACATGAATATAACAGTTGATTCAACTGCCTGTGGTCGTGTATACCTTTGGCATACTCAAGTGGACTCAAACCGAACTGAATGCTCTGGACAGAAAAGTCTGCACTGTTATTACGACCCACAGGATGCATCATCCGTGATCGTCAGTAATGAGGCTGTACTTGCCGCGAAAACATCGTGGGTTTGGCTTTTTAAGTGCTCTCACCATGATTGCGAAGTCTGCAGCCTTCGTACAGACTGATGTTTTTTTTTCGAACTATATCTATAATATATAAAAAAGATTTTGTTTCTGTTTCTATCGATCTTGAGTGATAATACATTAACTTTTAACTTCGACACTCTTAAGGCAACAGATAATGAATCAAATATTAGCGTATTCGAAGATCAGTCCAATGTATAAGGCAAATGCTTGTAAGTAAATCTCTTAATGTCCTGTGTTGGAGTGGTTCGTATGCAAACGAAGTGTTAAAGTGTCGAAAGGGCTCGAGACGCCCGGGCGCAGTTATAGTCAGTTTGTAAAAGCTGTAGGGGGACCTAGTACGATCCGTCCATGCTACATGCAGCAGCGGGTAATTGGTCCACGCTGCGTATTGCCTGAGGTAGCTGTATGAAGGGGTCTCGAACGCCCAGTCCACACTACGTATTGCCTGATGCAGAAAGATGAAGGGGCCCAGCGTGCCTAGTCCACGCTGAATATGCTGTTGCTGTGCGGTTGCTGGTACGTGGATGAAAGGATCATTGTGCGCCCGGTTCAGTCTACTTCCATTGACCTAAATGAAGTCAGGGATGGTGGAGCATTGTAATATTTAACAAATTTCAATATCTGTCTCTGGTGATGACCGTATTCTATCGTATGTTTATGGCGTAACTATTTATCTATCTATCTATATGTAACTAAAAGCTCCATAAATCTTTCTTTCATTATCAATATCACATTATACCGCATTCGTGAAACTACAAACTAAATAAATGTTAATAATGTTCGTGGTACCAAAAACAGGAGAAATTTCTACAGCATGTTTGGTAAAGTGTGGATTTAAGTAGTAATTTGACATCATCTATTTCTAACATAACCTTTAAATTTCTCAGACAAAAAAAATAAAAAAAAGTAATGTGGAATCGCCGGAACTACTCTCCGTTACCCAAGAACGGGGGTTCACATCCGGCGGATGAAAGCCCGCGAGGAAGTAGGTATACTTTCGCCAAACAAACTCGCAAGTGAACATTGTCATTGAATTGTGCAGTGTGTAATATGACGTTAGTAATAAAAGTTCATAAATAAACAACTAATAATAACTTGCGAAACACTTTTATTAAGCGATAAAATTTTAATGACAATTTAAGAAATTGATTGTAAAATTACGTGATTTTTATAAGCCTTGTATTTAATAAGCACCTCTAGTATTATCTCTTTGCATGGCCAGCTTATTCTTACATTAACTTACTGATTTGTTGTACTTTGCCTGCTGCGAATATTTTTAGGTAATAAGAATAACTGCATCCCAAAGATAGCTAACCTTCTTAAGGTTGATGAGAAGTCGCTCATCGCTGCGTGAACTTGATTTTTTTCATAGAGCCAGTGATATAGGGCCACGTCACATACCCATATGTCTTCAATGGCAAATTGCAGTGGTCACTTATCACCAGTCTCCTTTTCAATTTTAAATAAATAAAACTTCAATTGCTACAAAAAATGTTACAAGTAGGTGTGACATTGTAAGTCACAATTCAAGTTCAAGCCGGTAGTTGTCGGAAACTTCAATATTGTTGACGACAACGTTTACCTAATCATATAGTAAAATTTGACAGATGAAATGGTGACGGTTCAGTAACCGGGAGATGGGCAGCAACATCTTCCAGGTAAACTATCCTTTGGTCATGTTGCTCGTCAAACTGCTTGACAATGGTTGTGAAAATCCATGTGGAATACTAGGTATGTCCAGATTTTAACCTGTAAAGGGTTGTTATGACAACGGTAAATTATAAGGCTAAAGTAGCAACTTTGCTACGTAGGAGGACTTCTTTCATATCTAGAAGTCGTCTGGGTCAGAAGTCCCTTTACCTATTCCTGTCACAAATGGCAGTTTTTGCACTACTTTGTTCAAGTTAGAATTATGTAAAGAGCCTGTGAGGTCAGCACTGTAAGGTATTACATTTTAGTCCTCAGAGGCGACAAAGTAGTCATTTGCTATCAGATGGGCTTTGAGTACGTTACTTCAATTTAAAAAAATGCCCACATGTTTCAAATGGTAAGTGATAATAGGTTAAAACGAATCTGCATTTTAATTCATAAGCAAGCATTACTATATGTATATATTTTAAAGGTGTTCACGTTCCACAAGTCGATTGATTCGTTTTAGATTAAGAAAACCGCCAGCTGTACCTCTATATACTCTCTTTCGTTCTTTTTTTTTAAATACTAGTAATGCTAATCAAAACTTTACTAATTTTCCCTTTAACCACTTCTGGTAAGCTTAAAATGCTTGTGTTAGAAGTGGTTAACGACAGTAGTCGCATGGCGGTTTCGAACCCACGACCTTTCGAGTGCGCGGTTCGCATCCTACCATTAGGCTACTGACGCTTTTAAAGTTCTGTTCTGTTCCTCACTAATCCAGCTGAGTGCATGTGCGTTAAAATTATTTGAAAATAATCTAAAAATGAGACAAGTACTGTAGTTATACTCTGTTCCCAATCAATTTTCGACGAAAACGAAGACAGAAATCTATTGCCTCAACAAAACGTAAGCCAATTTCGATACGTAATAAAAGCTAGGCAAGCGCTCTGGGGGTGCATAAAATAATACTCTTACAATGAAAAGCAAACACCTGAGATAAATCTTACGAAAGGCGATGAATTTTTATGTTTCCATTTCCATGATATACGATCTTTAATAGTAGCCGCGAAAATATTCGCGCACCACTCGTAGCTCATTCCTATAGCCAGACAAATACATCATTTGATATTTGTTCACGTTTGTAAATAAAGACAGGATGTTTTATATATTGTTTTAGGTTATTCATTATTATGGCTAATTAATAAAACGACGCAGAAGATCACGACGAATAGTGGTCTCTATTATTGCAAAAGCGTGAAGGATCAAAGTTTGTTAACACCCAAAAACGGCCTGAATTTGTATCATAACACACAGGATCGCATGTAACATACTGCCACAGTTGTCACCTTAAAAAAGTAATTATATAAATTTAACTCTTATGTATTCAGTCAATATCTCGGTATTTTTTTTGTTTTCAAGGTTTTTTGGGCTACAATCACCACTATTTGCGTCTGTTCAACCACAAACTATTAAATATTTGGGATTGCCCCTTTGAGTTATCTTTATCGAGTAATAAAAATAATGATGATTTTTAGATAAAATACTTTTTTTTTATAGGATGAGGGTGACAAACGAGCACACAGTCCACCTGATGGTAAGTGGTTGCTGCGGCTAGACATCTACATCTATCCTCTATTACAATTCAAAATGTAGATGCGTTGTTACCCGTGAGGACTAAGATGGAATGCCTCATTTCCAGTAAAAAGGGCCTCCGGCCACCTGCACTCATCAAGCGAAACGCAGAGGTAAACCTCTACTTCACGCTGGTTTTCTGTGAGGGTCGTGGTACCACCCCGGTTCGAGCCGGCCCATCCGTGCGACAGCAAAAGCTGCCGCGTGGCTCTACCACTTTAGATGAACTCCCATACTAACAACATAGGCAAGTAGATATTAAAATAAGAGTTATTTTGTTTTTAAAGTATTTTCGACGGGCTGTTGTGGGATATTTATGTTTTGTATGAATGTAGATAGATAGATAGAAAATTCTTTATTGCACTCAAACAAACAAACATTCGATACAAAGGCGAACTTAATGCCGAAAAGGCATTCTCTGCCAGCTAACTTTTGGTAGTGTGGTGGAGAGCTATGGGTAGAGCCGCAACAGAAAAAACTATATATTTTCACATATTATTCAAAAATATAATATGATATAATATGTTACTTTATACATAATTACACTTCTTATGCACAAATTTATACATATATACAAATGATATATACATATAAATAAAAATACATACTATACCAATAAAATACATATAATCTAATATAGGCAATTATAATATTTTATAAACCAATAACATTAATCAAACATTAATATGCCTCAACCCTTACGTTTAAATGTATTTATTGAGAGAGCATCTTTTAAATCTCGTGAAAGTTTATTCAAAAGTGTAATTAATTATACTGTAAAGGAATCTGAGTAGTATGTAGATTTATGCAACGAGATAGTAAGAGTTTTGTTGGTCATCGAACGGGATAAGCTTAAGTATGAAAAACGCTCTTTCAGATAAGCTGGTGAACAAGGATTGTAAAGAATGCCATACAAAGTGGTTAGAAGGTATTTGTTCCAACAAAACTTATGTCGAGCCACTTTAGTCTTGAGCGAAATTGTGATATATGATCAAACTTACGCAGGCCCAAAATATAACGTATGCACATATTGAGCAGACGGTCGAGTTTGGTAAGCAGCTCCATGGTTATATCTGGATAAGCAATATCAGCAAAATCTAAAATAGGAATTAACAGAGAGTTGACTGGCATAGGCTTGGCCATCTGAGAGATAAATTTTTGCCAGAGCTTTAATGAATGATTTGTGCTAAAAATTCGTTTCCGGAACTCATTAACTTGTGACACCCAACTTATATCGTCAGCCAAAATTAAGCCGAGGTTTTTAACCTGCCTAGCATATTCTACATCTACACCGTTTAGAATGACCTTAGGTAGATGTTGATAGTCGAGTCGATATGTAAATTTTCTGCTGCCTATGATTATAACTTGTGTTTTGGCAGGATTTAATATAAGAATGTTACATGATATTAAAAGATAAGGAACGCAAAATATTGTGTATAATAAACTTCTTTATCAAAATACTACGAGTATATAAACGAAGACTAAAATGAGTAGGTTGTTGAAAATTCTGGTGGAAAATTAAAATGCGATATTTTTTCGATAGATCCCTTTTTTTGAGCCCCACATAAATAAGTCTCAGGAATACTAAGTGGAATGTGTATTTTATGCTCTCCAAGCTATTCCCATGGTCATGGCTAAATGTTGGCGGTTTAAACAGGCTGTTTGGCTGTGTAGCGGGCTCCCAAAACTTGCACGAGCCAGCGAATAAGAATATTTTATTTGTTAATCATTATAACTTTATTCTTCAGATAGTTATTAATAATTTTGTCGGTCCTTACTGGAATACATTAAATTATCATTTAAGTGACGTTTTACTTTAAAAAGAGGGAGGGTGAGAGCCTTCCGCTAAAAAAATTAATTTAAGCTATGTGATAGTCAGTTCTTTTACTTTTCTATTTTTGTCAATTTTGTTATTTAAAGTGTACAATAATACTTTATATATTTCACAAGACACCACCAATACAATAATTCTATTGTAAATGTTTATTAAAATGCGTGTTTTTTGTGTTGTATTTTAGTGTTATATTAATGCGAGTTGCAAGTCCCCAATAAGATCCATGCCAGCAAATCCGTAAGCAAAAGTTATTATAAAAGTGAAAGAAAAATAATTAATTATCATATAGATTTATTTAAATTTCAGCAGAACCCTTCAACCCTCCCTCTTTGTAAAGTAACACGTGATTTTAAATGATAAATTAAGGCAGTTCATTAAGGCTCGACTATTCATTCTACAGACAAAATGGCTAATAACTATCGTACGTATAAAATTGCTTAGCTGATTAATTGTCAACATTTGGTTGTATATTTCTCTTTAAATGTGAAATGTTTCACTAACGTTATCTGTCATTGATGAATCTCTTTGTCGAATAACTGGTTATCAGGTCGTCAAAGGATTTGATCCTTACATTCAACCATCAGGTAGTCGAGTTGTTCATCAAATAAAGCCTTATATTGGACGATTGAAAAATTCAATTGTTTGCTAACTTTAGAATAAACTCGGTATGTCTTTTTATCCGAGGGTTCAAAAATCGGCTTAAGTTTTTTTTTTAAATTACGCTTTTTTTTGGTTGGTTGGTTTTTTTTAGTTTTTTATTTTATTTAAAATAAAAATCATACAAAGGAAATTCTTAAAAAACTCGTGAGATTTTAATAAGAATAGCAGTAGAATATCAGTGCTAACGCATCGCTAAAGTCCGTTCGCGTTAAGAAAATAGTGAGTCATCAGTGCAACTACAGGGTAAAGGTGTATGTATTCACAGTGGGGTAACAATTCTTTTTTTTCCAACATTTAATTAAGTTAAATGGAAACAAATTTTCTTAAAATTCCTTAAATCCCTAATCAGTATCGCTAGATTCTCCAGTTACATTAATTATGAAAGAATTTTGTTCTGCAAGTTCCATGATGTCATCCAAATTCCACATGGTATTTTCTTCGCGTATCACGTGGCCGCAGCACTTCTTCCAACGATTAGCATCTATTAATGCTATTACGTCATCTAATAATGTTTTTATGTCACTCATTTTGAACGTTGAGTTATTGGCACCAACATAATTTTTTATTTGGACCCAAACCAATTCAATTGGATTAAGTTTGCAATGGTAAGGCGGTAGACGAAGAATTGTCTCATCTATTAAATATAATTAATAGAATCAGGCGTTACTTTGCGGAAATCCATTATATAAAAGCTTTAAGAAAAATTTACTTCGCAAATATCCGCGTTATAAAATAAAATGATGTGTCTTACCTAGTATGAAGAGCACCTCCCGCCCTCCCTCAATTGCGTGCACTATCCCCGTCACCACCAATCCCAGCACCGCCACTCACAACACCACTATACTAGGCAAGACACACCACTGACGATAATACGACACGTGTTTCGCCTCTACACGGGGCATCCTCAGGTACCTTTGCTGACCGTCATCTGAGGGTGCCTCGTGTAGAAGCGAAACACGTGTCGTATTATCGTCAGTGGTATGTCTTGCCTAGTGTAGTGGTGTTGGAAGTGGCGGTGCTGGGATTGGTGGTGACGGGGATAGTGCACGCAATTGAGGGAGGGCGGGAGGTGCTCTTCATACTAGATAAGACACATCATTTTATTTTATAACGCGGATATTTGCGAAGTAAATTTTATTATATTTATTATATTTGGGGCGATTTCGGCAACTTTCATTAATAATTCTTTTTTTTAAATAAGTCATGTCCATGGATTTGCCTTTGCTTTGCAGCCAATCTATTATTTGCTGCTTGTTCCAGCTGGTTCTTGGTGTTATTTTGACTCTTACTGAATGGTAGGGAGCGTTATCCATGACAACCACACTTCCTGGTTCTAGCTTAAGCAATATATTAATGAATCAATTAAAGAATCTTTCACCATCCATCTCTTCATGATAGTATTTTGTAGACTTAGATTCAAATACTAGTAGACCATCTTCCACGAATCCTTTGTCGCTGCCAATGTGCAATACAATTAAAATTTTACCTTTTCCTGTCGGAGCTTTTGGAACGGCTAATAAGCCATCTAGAAAGGCTTGTCTTTTATTTTTTACCGTTGTATCCAACCATGCTTTTGTCTTTACGTGTCCGGCGTTTACCCACGTTTCGTCAAAATAGTAAATGGTTTTATTAGCGGCTCTGTATTCTTTTATTTGCCTCAGATATTTACGCCTCCATAAAATAATATCTTCTCTTTCGACTAACAATGTTCTGCTATCCTGTTTATTGAAATCGAAAACAAGCTCGTGCATTATTTTATGAAGTGTGGTACGTTTGAAAACAGGAATATCTTCGTCAGCTTCGCAAAGTGTCATAATTTTGTCCAATGTCGGGTATTCGTTATTTAAATATATTGAGTGAACTTTTTTCCTTATTGCACATTTGTCTAGTTCATCTTATTTATCGACCGTCGATAGTCGAGCTCTTGTTTTCACGGGTGATTTTAATGTGTTAGTATCCTGTTGTTCTTTAATAATTTTATAAACAGTATTTTCGGACACACCACATGCACTTGCTGTTTTTATTACTGTGCTCTCCACAGTCGCATTTAAATCACACAGTTTAAAGTACTTATATACATTGTAAATTACGCGTCTCTTTCCGCTATGAGTTATTGATCCACTTTAATCTTTGGAATAGGTGAGGTATTCATTTTCAAAATTTAATGTTGAACGAGTAACACGCAAAATACACAACCGTTTTGTTCGAAGGCCTGACTTCAACTGGTCACTGTAAACTCGACTTTCTAATTTCTTGCATTTTAATTGGCTGCGGGGAGAGGCCAGGCCGGCGGACAAGGATGACTCACTATTTTCTTAACGCGAACGGTCTATAGATGCATATTTGTAGCCTCAAGGAAACAGCTTAATTATGTCATAATTTTTAGCGCAAATAAAACATGGCCTTTTGTTTTTTTATATATCTCTTGATTTTTAGATCTGCAGGTGACGATGAGTCATGATTTTTTCCTTTACCGAAGAACAGTTGGTAAATAAGCACTTAAAATAGTAATTAAACGTTTCATTAGTACCGGCGGGAATAAACCCGGTTTTCTCGATAACTTTAAAAACGGCGAGCGCTTATTATCTCCCGAACTACCACGTCTATAGAATTGAAGTGGATATTCAATGCTGGCTGTATAAGAAAGCGTAACTTCCTCACTAATTCCCATGAAAATTGTTTAATAACCTTAAGTAAAATAAAAAATTCATAACTTTCTATTTTGTTCCTTTTTAAAATAAAATAAACCAGTGTTCACTGGTGAATTGTTACAGGTTGAAAAAAAAAGAAAGAAAAACATACTTTATAAATGACAATCGAAGAAAGAAAATTAAGTTCTGCAAATCCCACATTGATTAACTTTTATTTAGTCTTTCCAATTGCCATTTTCATCGTTAATTAAGAAAGTTACGTCTTTTCCGGTCATAAAATTGTAACGAGAATTTGCAGAAAGACTGAACTGACTTCAGTTGTTACAAAATTTATTAGAACAACTGTAATGGCATTTAATTACTCTTTGTTTCTTTCGTATATGTATGAATAATTGCTGGTTGTAGAACTGGTCTGCTACTGTTTGCCATCGTGAGACATTATTATCGTCATTATTGTTATTATTCTATTTATTGAAACCTTTACAATTACAACATGGGCTGAACATATGCCTCCGCATGGAATGGCACAAAACACATTTCCGAGCTGCTTTTATTCATCAACTTCAAACATGTTGCTATGACACTACAAAGTTGAAACCCTGACTCCCGAACAAGCAATAATTGTGTGTCGGGATTCAATTCCTTCCCATATCCACAAAGTTACAATTTTAAAATGGCTTATCAGCTTATCACAAATCAGAAAAAAAAAACATAAAAACATTAAAATACGAGTATCTATGATGCGTACATGTTGTTCAAGGTAACAAAATAAATAAACATTTTACAAATTAAAAAAATAAATACTAAAAATATTCATGCGTATGTGTGTTGCATCTATTACGCATACATGTTAAGCGTATGTATGTGTACATTGTGTGTGTGTGTGTGTGTGTGTGTGTGTGTGTGTGTGTGTGTGTGTGTGTGTGTGTGCATGTGTGTGTGTGTGTGTGTGTGTGTTTATGTGTGCGGGTATAAATGTGTGTATGTTTTTATTTAACTTGATCAGAAACGACTCGTACTATTGAGTTATTTTTAATAACCAATTTTCCGTCTCGCTGTATGTCAACTTACGCGACCATAACAAAACTTTGGATATTAGTTGGTACATAAATAGGTTTCTTTTGATGCTGAAATTGATAATGCTGTCGAGCAATTTTACATATCACTCTCTCAAATGTGAAAAATTCTCGTCTTTTTCCAGTCGAGGGAAGATATGGTACCGTGAATTTATGTTATTTTTTATACAATTATAGATATATAGTTGTCGCACAGAAAGTGCATTTGCCGTTTTGAATAATGCAGTAGTTGGTTGCCTAAATGGAAGGTATAATATTACTTCGAGGAGAGATATTTGTGCTCGTTCAAGTTCTATTAAATGTGTTTTAGCAGCTGCTCCCCACAAACATATACACTATGTAATTACACATTCCGCACGTGCTTTATAAGTTTGTATTAAGAGTGGAAGTTCTGAAACTGTGCGCAATTCTCTAAACAAATAAACTAATTTCCTGAGTTTATTAGCAACAGATGTCATTTGATGTTTTCAGTTGAACTTATCATCGATACTTATTCCTTGATATTTTATAACTTCTACTCTTTCGATTAATGATAAAATTGTAAGAAGACCGTTTTCAGCAAGACGATGTACATATTCCCAAGACTTGCCATTTAACAGTATGCCTATATCATCAGCAAACATTTGAATATCAGCACCCTTGGGATTAGTTTTACACAGATCGTACCGAACCGACCGAAGAAAATATAATTATATTTACTTCGGTCACCTAGTATATATACGAAAATATTATATATGTTCATAAAAGCAAAAGTAATTTTTAAAAGAAAAGTGATATGAATTAAATTAGAATAAGGAATAAACAAAAGCTAATAATACCAGTCACTCAACTCCACAGAGTCAGTAATTAATTAATGGTATAATGTATGTTACGCTATCACAACAAAGTCCTAGAATATATTATACAAGGTCTTTCGATTACTGAGTTTAAAAACCGGCAAAGTGCGAGAGACTCGCTCTCTCGCTCTCGCTCACCAAGGGTTCCGAACAAATCTGTAGGTATATAAGTTTAAAATTATTAAAAATATTTTTATTATGTATGTAACTAAAAATTTATGCTTTTCGCAATATTTCCTTTATCTGTGCTATAAAACGTTGCTTCGTACCAAATTTCAAGATTCTGAGTTCACGGAAAATACTCTGTAGGTTTTGATTCCCTTGCGAATGTCGGAAATTTACGGCATAAACGGCCGTATCTTTTGATTGCGTTGGTTTAGAAGTTTTATTTTTTCACAGCTCTAAGAGACAGTAGACTTGAGTATTTGATATGAATTTCAGCTTGATACCTCCACGCGTTCCTGAGAAAAAGGGTCTTGACAGACAGACAGACAGACAGACGGACAACAAAGTGATACTATTAGGGTTCCGTTTTTATTTCCTTTTGCGGTACGGAACCCTGAAAATGTTACTAAATAATGAGTTTATAAAGAAGGTTATTTTAATATTAATATAAACGATTACATTTTTAAATTAAGCGTTTTTAATGAATGATGTGATGGCTTCCAATCTGTTTCTTAAATTATGAGTATTGTAAATATCTGTACAACCTATATTAAAGTGTTAGTAGTTATACATTACTCTAAAATAAGTCCCGCTGGATTTCTTGCTGGTATTCCCAGTACAGAGGCTTATTTCCTAGCCAGAGATTAAAGGAAAAAAAACTTTCAATAAGAATTACTTGTATCAGTAGCAGAATTATATGAAAATATTCCATTCTATTCTATTCTATTCTATACAGTTCTCTTCCGATCCGCTCCATTTCATTTTATTAAATTCCGTTCTAATCCACTCATTTCTATTCCATTCCATTCACATATTCGAGGATTTCGCATTTCTTCGAAATATTTTCTTTATTTCTTATACATGCAGGTTCCCACCACGATGGTGATGTTTTCCGTCACCACATCATGAGTATAAGAAACTGCAATCAACTTTCACTTGCACCGGTAAGGATCGAACCCGGATTGCTCGCATACTGTGTAATTTACAGCGAGCCCTTAGCCTTTGAGATACCATGACTTCCTTAGCTCCTACGCTACCATAGTTCCATGATTCAATAATTCACACTTAATTGAAAATCGATATTTCTAAGCACCACATACTTGTTATTTATAAAATCCCGTATAAAACAAAGCTTCCCGGTTGTAGAGGCTAATACGCTAGATGATCTCAGATAATGAGAGCACTTCGGCGTAGGAGCGGTAAAGTTTTCCGAGTTCATCGATTATGTAAGGATAATCGGTATCTTGAACAACACTGCAGTTTTTATTAGTGTATACATAATATAACATAATCGCTAGCCTAGGTGGCTTAGAGGATTAGTACTGTAACTAAAAATTTCACAGCATGCGAAAACAAATTTGGTGCCTTATTCATATAACTTGTTGAGTTTTATTTGATCACGTAGGCTAAACCTGTGTTATTTGTTAACGCTTTATAAGTTCATTGCTGCCTCGTCATCATTATTGTCATTGCAGCCTATATACGTCCAATACTGATCATCGGCCTCCCCAGAGATTTCTACATAACAGAAATATTTACCATAGTTGCCACGCTTTTGGCAACTGACGGTTGCTTTAGGGTATTGTCGTTATCAGGAAGACCCGGCTACCTATCTTCTGGTGTGTTTCCATTCCCGAAACAATTTTGGGTAGTGAATATTCTTACAGTGCCACTACCCATTCTAGAACGCTGTAGACTCACAGTTTAAAATTGCTCTAGTTACTTAAATTCAACCTGACAGTTAGTGCCTACTGCAGTCCTCCACCTGCAATCAACTTCAAACAAAAAATGTACAGATACGCTTTTACAATGAGGGCTAATAACCTTACACTCACCAGATGTCGCTAGTTGGGACTGAGGTAAAGTTTTTTGTTACACAGTGTCAGTTAATTGAGAAATTTGTTTTTAAATAATAGTTTATCTTTATCTAGAGTATTGTATAATACGCAACACAATGCGTCAATGGTTTAATTTTAAATTTTTTGCACATTATAACTCTTTTTTTTTTAAAAGTCGTCTTTTAGTTATATTTATTGTTTGGTTTATTCATTTCTAATGCAATTAATATAAAATATAACTAACAATACAGAAAGAAACCTTAAAGATTACATTTTCTTAAGAAATTGTTGTCCCCGCTATGAAATCTGTCAAATATTTTACCTCAAATTGGCACCGCCCTGGTGGCAGAAAAAGTCGTGGTTGCCCTCATTGAGACTTCTTTTGGAATGTTCTGGTATCTGGAATGCTTTACAGCTTGTTTATACTGGCTCTCTGTACCTATAAGACCGGAACACAGCAGTTCAAGTACTGCTGTTTGGCGGCAAGGTGGTGCCTACCCAGACGGCTCTTAGGCAGAAGAAGAGTTCCATCACCAAGATATGTATTACTTTAGGAGAAGAAGTGGTAAGGGTTGGGTTTTCCATAGTTGTTATGAGTACTGCATATTTTGTGAGAACCATTTAATAGCCCCATGAAGGAATTACTGACTCTTTGGAGTCGGAGCTTATATTCCTGACTTCTGCCTGTACCGCAGATTGTACTCGTAGATCACTATTTTTAACGAAGTTATTTTATATACTGTTTAGTAGCGATGTTTGAATATCCAATAACCCATATCATCCCGTGGGTGTCGTAAGAGACGACAGATAATGAAAAAAAAAAGAAAATACTGCAGTTGCCAGTCCTTTTACCAAGTGTGTCAATTATGACATATCATGGGAGAGGCTGTTGTTCAGCAAGAGACTGAAATAGGCTGTAACGGCATCGGTATTTGGTTTTTTCTTGAGGCCAAAGTTAATATAATATTATTTTTGTATAGGTTTTTTAAGCTACTTCTTAGGATTTGGATTATAAGTTTCTCGTGTGTCTCTCTTCTGCGTGGAACATGTTTTTTTTTATAGATGTAAGGGTAACAAATGAGCGCCCAGTCAAACTTATGTCTTCCTTCTTAGTTCTCAGGTGACAATGAATCTGTATTATTATTTTGATTATTAATTCACTTAGTACTAACTAGTTATAAAAGTCTATATGCCACTGTATAGATTTGCCATCTGGCGAACTGCGTGTTCATTTCCCACCGTTAACTTCATGAAAAAAGTAAATTGCCTAGTGTTGCTGAGTCGGTGTGTTCGAAGCCGATATTTTTACTTAGGTAAATGATGTTTACTAGTAAATATTTTGGGATTTAGGCTCGGTATCTTGTACAGATATGCCTACTACCATTTAGATTATATTCCTTTTGCGTTTACCGTCTGCGCAGAGAAAAGTTACAACTTAAAAAAGAAAACCCAGTATTACAAATAGTGAACACATTGTTGACCTAACCTCAATTAGTCAGTAAGAAGTCTATAGGCCAGTGTATAGATTTGCTATCTGGTGAATTGCGTGTTCATTTGCCACCGTTAACTTTATGAGAAAAAATAAATTGCCTCGTGTTGCAGAGTCGGTAGATGTGGCTTACTAGTAGAGATTATGGGAAGATGGGACTCGGTATCTTATACAAATATATCTACCACCATTCAGATTATATTATTATTACCTTTGTTTTTACCGTTTGCGTAGTCAAAAGTTACAACTTCAAAATCAACGCAGTTTTACAAATAGTTAAAACGCTGTTGACCAGACCTCCATCAGAACTACGGTCTGCCCAAATTTTTTTTTACATTCATACACACACGTGAATTGTCCAGCTTTTTTACCAATTACGAGCATTTAGATCGCACGCTAGCATAACTTTCGTGCAAGCATAACTTTAACGAACCCGCGGCCCTTACCGCTACAAATTATTATTACTAATCAACTGCGCGCTGAGCTGTCAAATATTATTGATGTGAACTCCTTCCATCAGTATCTGCTGGACTCCATTAAATGGGTTACTTGTAGATTTGTGAACTTCCGTTTAACCGTACCAGGTTTAACACTTAAAAACTACTTTAAAACTACGAAGTGAAGAGGAATTGAATTAACGTCAGCAATTACTCCGTAACACGGAACGCGGTAGCTTTCTGTGAACTGCACGCTAAGCTAAAACTGGTTTTACTTTATTATGCTGGATTAAACCGGATGCAATTTGTTTTGAATGCTATGCCAGCAGGTAGTCGCACATGCTGTTATTCCATCGGATTATCCTTATTTGAGTTAAGGCTATGGTCTGTCGTTGATATTACTTGATTTTATTTAAAGAGTTAGAGCCATGATGTAGCTACATTATGGTTGTAGCATGAATGAGTCGGCTAAACTGGAGTAGTACCAATCTCTCACAGAATACCAGCGTAAATAGCAACTTATTGCTAATATGTTTTGTATGGTGAGTGTAGAGAACCGCATACCTTTTGACTATTTTCGGCGTTATAATGATGGAGTCTATGGGCGTAATATTCGCACACTGACTCGCCACAACGCCACTATACAGACAAGGGCCCTCGCTGTGGGCTTACTCCTCGCTCTGATAACAGGCCGCGCCAGAATGCGACAGTGTCGGCCTGATTCGGTGCTGGGCCCGTTCCACGTACCATTGGCCGCTCTAATGATTTATAGAGCCTCTTATGATCACTCTGAAAGAGACGATTCTGGTTGAACCATGTCGACCTCTCGGTATATCGCCGAATTCGCATCGTTTCTCTGCTTCGGGTCGTCTATAAGCTCCGTCAGTTTTGTATTATATCCGGCTGTGATAATCTGATATTTGTCCCAGCAAACGCTATCCTGACGGTGCGCACAATTCTCGCAAAGGTCCCGGCTGGTTTCCACCCAGGTTTCCAGCAATGAGTTCAGGGCCTTCACGATATCCCGATTCGGCTTGCTTAGGGTTATGCGTGAGAGTAGTGTTTTTTTTTATATGATAAGGGTGAAAAACGAGCACACAGTCCACCTGATGGTAAGTGATTGCTGCGGCCCATAGACATCTACATCTATCCTCTATTACAAATCAAAATGTAGATGCGTTGTCACCCGTGAGGACTAAGATGGAATGCCTCATTTCCAGTAAAAAGGGACCTCCTTCTTCCACCTGCACTCACCAAGCGAAACGCAAAGGTAAACCTCTACTTCACGCTGGTTTTCTGTGAGGTCGTGGTAACACCCCGGTTCGAGCCGGCCCATCCGTGCGACAGCAAAAGCCGCCGCGTGGCTCTACCACTGTTAAAATGTGTTGATTTCTGAAAGGCGTACAGCGCGTTTCCACAATCGCTTCCTCCAATTTACTGCTCATTTGCTCTAGTTCGTGAGTGACCATTCGACAACCAGAGTGGGAAGATCCCTGTCGGCCTCCACATGTGGCTACTAGTCTGCGGCCTGAGAAGCCGCACCCCCAGCTATATCTGGTTCATTCGATGAGGGAATAGCCTCACGCCGTAGTCGTTTGAATTCGGCATTATCAAATATTTTGGAGCGCAAGATGAAAGAAATTCATTATATCGGTCGCACCGGCTACCCCAGGCATAGGCCTTTTGCGCGTTCTATTTTGGTCTAGCATCCAACTGTCTGTGATGATGGCCCAGTCCCAGAAGAGCCTGGCGCGGTCATTTTCGAGCAAGGCTTGCTGCAAGTACTTATAATATGGCAGTTTACGTTCCACTAGACCGTATTTCAGAGCGAGCTCCTGGTGTAGAATCCTGGCTACTAGATTGTGTCTGTGAAAATACTCAGAATTAGAAAGCTCCGAAAAACCGCAGATAACATGCCTATGTGGCTCACCGGGATGGTGACAAGCTCGACAGATGACGACGGCGCCATCCTTTAGGATGTATTTCCGATAATTATTGGTCTTAATAACCTGATCCTGTATCGCACAGACAAAACCCTCGGTTTCCCCAAAGAGGTCACCGAAACATAGCCAGTGAAGGGAGCCGACTGTGTCTACGAAAGGCTCATGTAGAGACTTGTAGAACCTCACGTGGAGCTCCTTCTCCTTCCGTACGGTCTCCCGGTCGGAAATGCACCGTACTGCTGGGTCTTGCCATTGCTCGTTGGCTAAGGATAGAGGAGTAAGCCCTTTATCATAAGAAATGACGTCTCTACAGAATGGATTACCCGATCTCACCAGAAAGTAATTAAGGAGGCTGCACACTTCACGCATACGCATGGTGAGAGCGCTCAAATAGCCACGCCCACCATGTTTCCGCGGCAAGTACAGCCTCATTACTGACGATCTTGGGTGATGCAACCTGTGAGACGTTATAAGAGTGCGGACTTTTCTATCCAGAGCGTTGAGTTCGGTCTGAGACCACCTGAGTAAGCCGAAGGTATATATGAGGACAGGCATGACCTAACCATTATATGCTTGTGTCTTATTCACACCCGACAAAGGACTGTTGAGCACTTTTGTCAAGCGTGCATAAAGCACATCGCAAACTGACTGTTTCATGTCCGCCTCATCGACAGCTATGTTCTGTCACATACCCAGGTATCGGTATGTTTCAGCCTCGGATAGGGTCGTTAGCAACCCTGCCCCTTTCGACATGGAGAACCGCACACTTATCCGTCCCCAGCTCCTTTCTAACGGAATTGCTAAAATCATAAGTGATATTTAGCAATTCCATAAGATGGAAGCGACTAGAGGCGAATAACTTGAAATCAGCTTAGAAGTTTGATTTTTTCACAGCTCTAAGAGACAGTAGACTTGAGTATTTGATATGAATTTCAGCTTGATACCTCCACGCGTTCCTGAGAAAAAGGGTCTTGACAGACAGACAGACAGACAGACGGACAACAAAGTGATACTATTAGGGTTCCGTTTTTATTTCCTTTTGCGGTACGGAACCCTGAAAATGTTACTAAATAATGAGTTTATAAAGAAGGTTATTTTAATATTAATATAAACGATTACATTTTTAAATTAAGCGTTTTTAATGAATGATGTGATGGCTTCCAATCTGTTTCTTAAATTATGAGTATTGTAAATATCTGTACAACCTATATTAAAGTGTTAGTAGTTATACATTACTCTAAAATAAGTCCCGCTGGATTTCTTGCTGGTATTCCCAGTACAGAGGCTTATTTCCTAGCCAGAGATTAAAGGAAAAAAAACTTTCAATAAGAATTACTTGTATCAGTAGCAGAATTATATGAAAATATTCCATTCTATTCTATTCTATTCTATACAGTTCTCTTCCGATCCGCTCCATTTCATTTTATTAAATTCCGTTCTAATCCACTCATTTCTATTCCATTCCATTCACATATTCGAGGATTTCGCATTTCTTCGAAATATTTTCTTTATTTCTTATACATGCAGGTTCCCACCACGATGGTGATGTTTTCCGTCACCACATCATGAGTATAAGAAACTGCAATCAACTTTCACTTGCACCGGTAAGGATCGAACCCGGATTGCTCGCATACTGTGTAATTTACAGCGAGCCCTTAGCCTTTGAGATACCATGACTTCCTTAGCTCCTACGCTACCATAGTTCCATGATTCAATAATTCACACTTAATTGAAAATCGATATTCCTAAGCACCACATACTTGTTATTTATAAAATCCCGTATAAAACAAAGCTTCCCGGTTGTAGAGGCTAATACGCTAGATGATCTCAGATAATGAGAGCACTTCGGCGTAGGAGCGGTAAAGTTTTCCGAGTTCATCGATTATGTAAGGATAATCGGTATCTTGAACAACACTGCAGTTTTTATTAGTGTATACATAATATAACATAATCGCTAGCCTAGGTGGCTTAGAGGATTAGTACTGTAACTAAAAATTTCACAGCATGCGAAAACAAATTTGGTGCCTTATTCATATAACTTGTTGAGTTTTATTTGATCACGTAGGCTAAACCTGTGTTATTTGTTAACGCTTTATAAGTTCATTGCTGCCTCGTCATCATTATTGTCATTGCAGCCTATGTACGTCCAATACTGATCATCGGCCTCCCCAGAGATTTCTACATAACAGAAATATTTACCATAGTTGCCACGCTTTTGGCAACTGACGGTTGCTTTAGGGTATTGTCGTTATCAGGAAGACCCGGCTACCTATCTTCTGGTGTGTTTCCATTCCCGAAACAATTTTGGGTAGTGAATATTCTTACAGTGCCACTACCCATTCTAGAACGCTGTAGACTCACAGTTTAAAATTGCTCTAGTTACTTAAATTCAACCTGACAGTTAGTGCCTACTGCAGTCCTCCACCTGCAATCAACTTCAAACAAAAAATGTACAGATACGCTTTTACAATGAGGGCTAATAACCTTACACTCACCAGATGTCGCTAGTTGGGACTGAGGTAAAGTTTTTTGTTACACAGTGTCAGTTAATTGAGAAATTTGTTTTTAAATAATAGTTTATCTTTATCTAGAGTATTGTATAATACGCAACACAATGCGTCAATGGTTTAATTTTAAATTTTTTGCACATTATAACTCTTTTTTTTAAAAAGTCGTCTTTTAGTTATATTTATTGTTTGGTTTATTCATTTCTAATGCAATTAATATAAAATATAACTAACAATACAGAAAGAAACCTTAAAGATTACATTTTCTTAAGAAATTGTTGTCCCCGCTATGAAATCTGTCAAATATTTTACCTCAAATTGGCACCGCCCTGGTGGCAGAAAAAGTCGTGGTTGCCCTCATTGAGACTTCTTTTGGAATGTTCTGGTATCTGGAATGCTTTACAGCTTGTTTATACTGGCTCTCTGTACCTATAAGACCGGAACACAGCAGTTCAAGTACTGCTGTTTGGCGGCAAGGTGGTGCCTACCCAGACGGCTCTTAGGCAGAAGAAGAGTTCCATCACCAAGATATGTATTACTTTAGGAGAAGAAGTGGTAAGGGTTGGGTTTTCCATAGTTGTTATGAGTACTGCATATTTTGTGAGAACCATTTAATAGCCCCATGAAGGAATTACTGACTCTTTGGAGTCGGAGCTTATATTCCTGACTTCTGCCTGTACCGCAGATTGTACTCGTAGATCACTATTTTTAACGAAGTTATTTTATATACTGTTTAGTAGCGATGTTTGAATATCCAATAACCCATATCATCCCGTGGGTGTCGTAAGAGACGACAGATAATGAAAAAAAAAAGAAAATACTGCAGTTGCCAGTCCTTTTACCAAGTGTGTCAATTATGACATATCATGGGAGAGGCTGTTGTTCAGCAAGAGACTGAAATAGGCTGTAACGGCATCGGTATTTGGTTTTTTCTTGAGGCCAAAGTTAATATAATATTATTTTTGTATAGGTTTTTTAAGCTACTTCTTAGGATTTGGATTATAAGTTTCTCGTGTGTCTCTCTTCTGCGTGGAACATGTTTTTTTTTATAGATGTAAGGGTAACAAATGAGCGCCCAGTCAAACTTATGTCTTCCTTCTTAGTTCTCAGGTGACAATGAATCTGTATTATTATTTTGATTATTAATTCACTTAGTACTAACTAGTTATAAAAGCCTATATGCCACTGTATAGATTTGCCATCTGGCGAACTGCGTGTTCATTTCCCACCGTTAACTTCATGAAAAAAGTAAATTGCCTAGTGTTGCTGAGTCGGTGTGTTCGAAGCCGATATTTTTACTTAGGTAAATGATGTTTACTAGTAAATATTTTGGGATTTAGGCTCGGTATCTTGTACAGATATGCCTACTACCATTTAGATTATATTCCTTTTGCGTTTACCGTCTGCGCAGAGAAAAGTTACAACTTAAAAAAGAAAACCCAGTATTACAAATAGTGAACACATTGTTGACCTAACCTCAATTAGTCAGTAAGAAGTCTATAGGCCAGTGTATAGATTTGCTATCTGGTGAATTGCGTGTTCATTTGCCACCGTTAACTTTATGAGAAAAAATAAATTGCCTCGTGTTGCAGAGTCGGTAGATGTGGCTTACTAGTAGAGATTATGGGAAGATGGGACTCGGTATCTTATACAAATATATCTACCACCATTCAGATTATATTATTATTACCTTTGTTTTTACCGTTTGCGTAGTCAAAAGTTACAACTTCAAAATCAACGCAGTTTTACAAATAGTTAAAACGCTGTTGACCAGAACTCCATCAGAACTACGGTCTGCCCAAATTTTTTTTTACATTCATACACACACGTGAATTGTCCAGCTTTTTTACCAATTACGAGCATTTAGATCGCACGCTAGCATAACTTTCGTGCAAGCATAACTTTAACGAACCCGCGGCCCTTACCGCTACAAATTATTATTACTAATCAACTGCGCGCTGAGCTGTCAAATATTATTGATGTGAACTCCTTCCATCAGTATCTGCTGGACTCCATTAAATGGGTTACTTGTAGATTTGTGAACTTCCGTTTAACCGTACCAGGTTTAACACTTAAAAACTACTTTAAAACTACGAAGTGAAGAGGAATTGAATTAACGTCAGCAATTACTCCGTAACACGGAACGCGGTAGCTTTCTGTGAACTGCACGCTAAGCTAAAACTGGTTTTACTTTATTATGCTGGATTAAACCGGATGCAATTTGTTTTGAATGCTATGCCAGCAGGTAGTCGCACATGCTGTTATTCCATCGGATTATCCTTATTTGAGTTAAGGCTATGGTCTGTCGTTGATATTACTTGATTTTATTTAAAGAGTTAGAGCCATGATGTAGCTACATTATGGTTGTAGCATGAATGAGTCGGCTAAACTGGAGTAGTACCAATCTCTCACAGAATACCAGCGTAAATAGCAACTTATTGCTAATATGTTTTGTATGGTGAGTGTAGAGAACCGCATACCTTTTGACTATTTTCGGCGTTATAATGATGGAGTCTATGGGCGTAATATTCGCACACTGACTCGCCACAACGCCACTATACAGACAAGGGCCCTCGCTGTGGGCTTACTCCTCGCTCTGATAACAGGCCGCGCCAGAATGCGACAGTGTCGGCCTGATTCGGTGCTGGGGCCCGTTCCACGTACCATTGGCCGCTCTAATGATTTATAGAGCCTCTTATGATCACTCTGAAAGAGACGATTCTGGTTGAACCATGTCGACCTCTCGGTATATCGCCGAATTCGCATCGTTTCTCTGCTTCGGGTCGTCTATAAGCTCCGTCAGTTTTGTATTATATCCGGCTGTGATAATCTGATATTTGTCCCAGCAAACGCTATCCTGACGGTGCGCACAATTCTCGCAAAGGTCCCGGCTGGTTTCCACCCAGGTTTCCAGCAATGAGTTCAGGGCCTTCACGATATCCCGATTCGGCTTGCTTAGGGTTATGCGTGAGAGTAGTGTTTTTTTTTATATGATAAGGGTGACAAACGAGCACACAGTCCACCTGATGGTAAGTGATTGCTGCGGCCCATAGACATCTACATCTATCCTCTATTACAAATCAAAATGTAGATGCGTTGTCACCCGTGAGGACTAAGATGGAATGCCTCATTTCCAGTAAAAAGGGACCTCCTTCTTCCACCTGCACTCACCAAGCGAAACGCAAAGGTAAACCTCTACTTCACGCTGGTTTTCTGTGAGGTCGTGGTAACACCCCGGTTCGAGCCGGCCCATCCGTGCGACAGCAAAAGCCGCCGCGTGGCTCTACCACTGTTAAAATGTGTTGATTTCTGAAAGGCGTACAGCGCGTTTCCACAATCGCTTCCTCCAATTTACTGCTCATTTGCTCTAGTTCGTGAGTGACCATTCGACAACCAGAGTGGGAAGATCCCTGTCGGCCTCCACATGTGGCTACTAGTCTGCGGCCTGAGAAGCCGCACCCCCAGCTATATCTGGTTCATTCGATGAGGGAATAGCCTCACGCCGTAGTCGTTTGAATTCGGCATTATCAAATATTTTGGAGCGCAAGATGAAAGAAATTCATTATATCGGTCGCACCGGCTACCCCAGGCATAGGCCTTTTGCGCGTTCTATTTTGGTCTAGCATCCAACTGTCTGTGATGATGGCCCAGTCCCAGAAGAGCCTGGCGCGGTCATTTTCGAGCAAGGCTTGCTGCAAGTACTTATAATATGGCAGTTTACGTTCCACTAGACCGTATTTCAGAGCGAGCTCCTGGTGTAGAATCCTGGCTACTAGATTGTGTCTGTGAAAATACTCAGAATTAGAAAGCTCCGAAAAACCGCAGATAACATGCCTATGTGGCTCACCGGGATGGTGACAAGCTCGACAGATGACGACGGCGCCATCCTTTAGGATGTATTTCCGATAATTATTGGTCTTAATAACCTGATCCTGTATCGCACAGACAAAACCCTCGGTTTCCCCAAAGAGGTCACCGAAACATAGCCAGTGAAGGGAGCCGACTGTGTCTACGAAAGGCTCATGTAGAGACTTGTAGAACCTCACGTGGAGCTCCTTCTCCTTCCGTACGGTCTCCCGGTCGGAAATGCACCGTACTGCTGGGTCTTGCCATTGCTCGTTGGCTAAGGATAGAGGAGTAAGCCCTTTATCATAAGAAATGACGTCTCTACAGAATGGATTACCCGATCTCACCAGAAAGTAATTAAGGAGGCTGCACACTTCACGCATACGCATGGTGAGAGCGCTCAAATAGCCACGCCCACCATGTTTCCGCGGCAAGTACAGCCTCATTACTGACGATCTTGGGTGATGCAACCTGTGAGACGTTATAAGAGTGCGGACTTTTCTATCCAGAGCGTTGAGTTCGGTCTGAGACCACCTGAGTAAGCCGAAGGTATATATGAGGACAGGCATGACCTAACCATTATATGCTTGTGTCTTATTCACACCCGACAAAGGACTGTTGAGCACTTTTGTCAAGCGTGCATAAAGCACATCGCAAACTGACTGTTTCATGTCCGCCTCATCGACAGCTATGTTCTGTCACATACCCAGGTATCGGTATGTTTCAGCCTCGGATAGGGTCGTTAGCAACCCTGCCCCTTTCGACATGGAGAACCGCACACTTATCCGTCCCCAGCTCCTTTCTAACGGAATTGCTAAAATCATAAGTGATATTTAGCAATTCCATAAGATGGAAGCGACTAGAGGCGAATAACTTGAAATCATCCATATAGAAAAGGTGGGTCACTTTTGTACCTCCTTTCCAAGGCTGAAATCTTATCCCGGAAACCACTAGTAAGGTACTGAGAGCGTTCAGAGAGAGGCAGAACCAGACTGGACTCAGACAATCGCCCTGGAAGATACCCCTTCTTATCCTTATGTGGTTCTCTGCAGCCGTCATCCGCTCGCCTAGATGACAAATGATCGTACTCCACTACTCTATACACTGCCCGAGGAAGTCTTTAACTGTATAGTCAACCTTGTACAACTCGAGGACTCTCTTCAGCCATGTATGAGGCACCGATGCGAATGTCTTTTTGTGATCTATCCAGGCTGCGGAAAGGTTCCGACGGTTGCGTTTCACCACCTTGTCAATGACCGCGTCAATGAGGAGCAGTTCTTTGGTTCCACGACCACCGCTCCGACATCCATTTTGAGCTCGTGTCATCACCTGATTTGAGTTCAGGTGACGAGTGATTCTCGCGCTCAAGATGGATATTAGTGTCTTGTATATTGTGAGTAGACACGTGATGGGGCGGTATTTGCTCGGGTCTGTGGTATCCCGGTCTTTAGGAACCAAATGCGTGATCCCAGTAGTGAAGAGGCTCGGGAGCGACTTTTAGTCGAGAGCTTATTGATATTGTCGGGTGAGCACAGCGTGACACACCACGAACCCCTTCAGCCAGTGGTGATGCTGCTCGTCGAGCCCCGGATTTTTCCAGTTATATATATATATATATATATATATATATATATATATATATATATATATATATATATATATATATATATATATATATATATATATATATAGTAACGGTGTGCCCTCGGTAATATCTAAATCTCGAAAACAGCGCCACTTACCAAGTCCAATTTTAAATCGGAATCGTTCTCGAATGAAACTAATCACACACCTAAAATTTCATTAAAATCGATCTAGCCACTTAGGAGGAATTTAGACACACACGCGAACAGAATAATTATTTATACAAAGATATACATATTAATATTATATATATATATATATATATATATATATATATATATATACATAAATAAAAAATTAGAACCGTTTTAAACATTGATTCTATTCCAAATGTCCTTTTACATTTTGGTTACGATGATCCGCAGACCAATAAATCTCACTATATTGGTTTCAAAGCCTGCGTAATGTCCACACAAATAAGTTACAATAAACAAACGAATAGATAGGAACAGCGTCCGTTTGAATTTCTGGTCGACGTTTGCATTTTATATATAGTTTTTTCACATTATAAATAAAGCTTGCTTGCTAGTTTTTCATTTCCTTTAAATTTACAAAAAGTGTTTATATAAATATATAGTGTCGCTCGTGTACAGAGGGAAACTGAGGCCCAAGATGCATCTTTCTGATAACAGCAAAAACAATAAAAAAAACTGCGGTTGCCAACCCGCTTGCCAAGCGTAGCAACCCCCCCCCCCCCCCATGAGCAATGACAATAATAAACGCTCCCTACCCTGGCTACGGTGGCGACTATGGTAACGGCAAGGCAGGTGCTGCTAAGAATCTCCGGTAGAGGTTCGGTTGCCATTTACGACGACTTATAACGACGAACTTTTAGCGAACGCACCCTGAGGACTGACGAGAAGATCCTGGAGCTGGATAAAGAGATAAACAAGTTGCGCTGGAATATTATAGGCTTATTAGAAGTCCGAAGAGAGGGAGAGGACACGGTAATCCTCGAATCCGGCAACTTGCTCTATTACCGGGAGGGCGACCATCTGTCCCAAGGAGGTGTCGGTTTTATCGTCCACAAGTCTCTCGTTAACAACGTTGTGAAGATTGAGGGTGTGTCGACGAGGGTTGCGTACCTTATACTCAAAATCACCAAACGGTATTCGCTCAAGGTCATACATGTTTACGCACTTTACCTCGGCACATCCCGAAAAGTCTCTTGAGCAATGCCTTCCTCCATAACCCACTATACGGTGTTAATGGGAGACTTAAACGCTTATCTAGGCGCAAGAGAGAACGGTGAGCTTAAAGTAGGGAAATTTGGATTACGGAAACCAAAAGCCAGCAGCTGGCCGACTTCAATGAGAAAGAGGGACTCTTTATGATGAACTCTTTCTTCCAGAAGCAGCCCCGACGAAAAATAAGATTGACTTCATTATGACGACCAGACGACAAATGTTCAGTGATGTCTCAGTGAATGTGAGGGTCAAAACTGGTAGCAATCACCAAATGGTTAAAGGCACACTGAACCTAAACGTTAAGTTGGAGAGGTTGCGTCTAGTGAAGTCAACTCTCCATCGCCCTCCTGCTCTAATCCAAAGTCCCGCAACATTGCTGCGAGTTACAAAATAGTTTTCAGTACCTAGAAGATTTTTTTTTATAGAATTGAGGGCAAATGAGCATGCGGCTCACCTGATGGTAAGTAACTGCCGCCGCCCATGAACAACAGCAACACCACGGGAATTGCAGATTCGCTGCCAGCCTTTTAGAAAGGTGTAAGCTCTTTTCTTGAAGGTTCCTAAGACGTATCGGTCCGGAAAATTCGCTGGTGGTAATTGATTCTACAAGGAAATTGTGCGAAGGAGAAAACTTCTTCTAAATCGCACAGTGGTGGACCGCCAATCATCCAGATGGTTATGGATGGTAACACGAGTTTTGTTACGATGTGTGATGGTGAAATTCAGTGGCTGGAATTAGTCCGAACAATTCCTCAGAGCACTCCCCGTGATACATGCGATAAAATACGCAAAGAGATGCAACATCTCTACGCAGTGCCAGTGTATCGAGACGATCAGAAAGAACTCGGTCGTCAACGATTCAAACCGCTCTGTGCTGGATGGGGTCAAGTGGAAGGAGCTAGCACTGGGGTGCCCCGGCCCAGAGATGTGAACAGTATTCCATGTGGGGCCGAACTTGCGCTTTTTCAAGTTGCAAGCGATGTGCCGGCATAAAATACTGTCTCGTTCTGCTGAGCACGCCAAGCTTTTTAGAGGCCAATTTGGCCTTCCCTTCCAAGTGACCACGAAACTGCATACTATTCGATATGTCGACCCCAAGGATTCCGATACTGGCTGAGGCAGCAAGGGGAGTGCCTTGAAACTGAGGAGATACGACTATAAGGGGCTCTTTTTAGCGGTAAACGCGCAAACTTGTGTCTTCTGGGGATTGAACTGGACTAGATTTAGTCGGCCTCAATCTAAAACTTTGTTAAGCAAAGTCTCAACTTCAGACACAAGTTTTTCCCGGTACTCGGCGACGTTTTCCCGAGAAATATTGGCACGGCCGATATATAAAGCATCATAAATGCTGTCGTCTGCATATCAATGTATGTTACCAGTAAGCCACACATCATTGATATGCAGGAGAAACAGCGTTGGTGATAGCACGCAGCCTTGTGGAAGACCAGCGTTGATAGGCTTGAAATCAGAGCAAACACCGTCTACTACGACCTTGATTCTCCGATCAGCAAGGAAACTTGTGATCCATTTGCACAATTTCTCGGGAAGCCCATAGAAAGGAAGCTTTGAAAGAAGCGCTTTGTGCCAGACCCAATCGAAGGCCTTCGCTATGTCCAAACTAACGGCCAATGCCTCCCCCTTGGACTCTACTGCCTCCGCCCATCTATGAAATAAGGTACTAGAAGATCACCAGCTGATCGACCCCGACGAAAGCCGTACTGGCGGTCACTAATCAGCTGGTGATCCTCTAGGTACCTCATGAGCTGAGAGTTTATAATGCCTTTCATTATATTGGAGAACAAGGAGGTGATGGCAATACGCCTGTAGTTGGACGGGTATAAGCGGTCACCTTTTTTAGGGATCGGGTGGACCAAAGCTATCAGTAGGAGTACCGGAAAAGACGCGTTAAAACCGGTGCCAACTCCAAAGCACACGTCTTCAGCACAATGGGAGGGACTCCATCGGGCCCACTCGACTTGCTGACGTCCAGGGAGAGTGCTTTGCGAACCGAGCGCTGTGTAAATCGCACATACGGCATGGGGCACTCACATCGCGGGATGGTCGGCGGTGTGTTCCCCCCGTCATCTTGAGTCGAGTTGGACGCAAAAAGAGAGCACAACAGATCGTATTTCTCCTTTGCGCCATGGGCCAGTGAGTTGTCCTCTCTGTGCAAAGATGGAAGAGATGGCTGACAGAAGTTTCCTTGGACAGCCTTGGCGAGAGACCAGAATGCACGAGTTTCTGAAGGAAGGCGAACTAGCTTCTTGCCAATTCTACCGATGTGCTCAGACCTTGCCTTGGCAATGACGATTTTGAAGGACCTGGAGGCGGAATAATACTTCTTTTTAAGTGCGCTGGTGTTTACATCCCGAGACGTTGTTGCGTCAGCCCAGGCCCGGTAGCACTCCTGCTTATAACGTGATGCTATTTTACCGGAGCGACAAAACAATGGCTGGGATCTGCCTCCGATGGCCACCACAGGGGATGGAATGAAAAGTTCTATACCCTGAAGTACCACATCAGCAACAGAATCGGCAACAACGCTGGGATCTTCCGGCTAGAAGCAAACCCGCCCGCCAAGGGTAGGATGCAAAAAAAGACTGCATCCCGTTCCAATCAGCTGACCTATAGTGCCAAACACGGCAGCAAGCTGCAGATCGAAATACAGTGGACGATATAAATTATATGCTTGTGGAAACTGTCCATGCGGTCGGAGCTATGTTTTGTAAGACCCGCCGCAGAATAATAAAAAAACTCTCCGATCACACTCTTAATCTCATGGCTGTTAGACGGGAAAAGAAATTGCAGTCTTCAGTAGATTTTATTGCATAAAGGCAACTGAACGGGCAGATCTCCAAATGCATGCGGCGGGACATAAGCAACTTTAATCTTGCTCGTACTGAAGAAGAGATCACGCGGAACCAGAGCTCTAAAGTCTTTGCCAGAGATCTTTCTTCCAGAAAGTGCCAATTGTCGAAGCTGAAGACCGAATGTGACAGTATTGTTTCGGAGACACCTGAGATTTTAGCCAGCTGTACACGCCATCGTTTGCGCCACACGCAAGTGTGACTAACGATCTAAGAGCAATTCTTATTCAATACTTTTCCGATAATATCCCCGACGTCAGTCTGAGCGTAATTAGAATGGCTCTCCAGCACCTTAAAAACGGCAAGGCCCCAAGCGAGGTTTGAATTACAGCGGAGCGTCTGGAATCGGGTGGAAAACCGGTACTTCTAGTCTTTCAGAAGCTTTTTAACTCCGTCCTACATCAAGGTATTTCTCCGGAGGCGTGAAGCAGAATTGCGGTGGCCTTGTTCCTCAAGAAAGGCGATAACACACTCTTGAAGTACTACAGACCGATTTTTCTTCTGAGCCACGTCTAGGTGCTGTTTTCGAGAGTCATAACGAATCGTCTCGCATGCAGACTCAACGCCTTCTAGCCTCCCGAACAAGCCGCTTTTCGAAAAGGCTTTAGCACTATAAACCAGAAACCTTCCCTTCGGCCAATTGTACAGACGACCGAAGAGTACAATCTGCCACTTTGTCTTGCGTATATGGACTATGAGAAAGCCTTTGATTCTGTTGACATTTGGCCGGTGCTGCAGTCCCTCCAGCGGTGCCAAGTGGATTGACGGTATATCGCAGTGCTGATTTGTTTGTACAGTAGAGCCACGACGGCTATACGAGTACAGAACCAGAGCACGAAAGCTATCCACCTGCAGAGAGGTGTGAGACAGAGTGACGTAATATCCCCGAAATTCTTCACCGCTGCATTGGAAGACGTTTCCAAGCTACTGGACTGGCAAGGATACAATATTAAAGTCAATGGCGAGTACATCACTCACCTTTGATTCGCTAACAATATAGTCCTTATGGCAGAATCGCTGGAAGACCTAAGCACTATGCTCAATGATCTCAATAGTGTCTCCCAACGGTTAGGTCTTAAGATGAACATGGACAAAACAAAGATCAGGTTTAATTTCCATGTCACACCTATGCCGGTAGTTGTTGGGAGCAAAGCTCGAAGTTGTTGACGAGTATGTTTACCTGGGACAAATAGTCCAACTAGGAAAATCCAAATTCTACCGAGAGGTCAACTCACGGATTCAACTCGGCTGGGCAACGTTCGGGAGATTACGACACATCTTCTTGTTAAACTTACGTCAAAACCTCAAAACTAGATTTTTCAAACTGTGCGTTTTGCCAGTGATGACTTGTGGAACGGAGACGTGGTACTTCACTGCTAGCCCTATGAGGGAGCTCAAAGTCGCTCAGCTAGCTATGGAGAGGGCTATGTTCGGCGTTTCTCTGCATGATATACTTAAAAACGAGGATATCCGCAGTAGAACCAGAGTGACCGACATAGCCCAAAGAATTAATATGGTGAAGTGGCAATAGACCGGCAATATAGCTCGAAGAACTGATAAGGGATGGGGAAGGAAGGCTCTCGAGTGGCAGCCTCGTACCGGCAGGTGAAGTGTAGGGCGGCCCCCCCGCTAGATTGATTGATGACCTGCATGTCTTGCAGGAAGTCAATGGATGCCTATGTTCAGGAGTGGAATTGTGAAGGGTTGTAATGATGATGATGATGATGACTACAAAAAGTAATTTAATTAGAAAATCACTACCTACTGATTTCTTCCTAAATTAAGTCATTTTTTTATAGTTTTATTGAGTGTAAGCAAATAACCCCCGTTTCTAGACTACATCACATGATGTCTTATCCGAAATGTATCAAAATCTTTAACCAAAAATACTAAATTTTTTTATAGGTATTGTTTCTTAGTTATTTATCTTTATAGCCTTTCATAAGTCCACATAAGTCCCCGCCTAGATTGCCTCATATTGGCCATAGTTGTCCCGCTTGGTACGCGAATTGGCCACTGAAGATTTTTTATGTTTTAGTTTTTATTAAAAAGATTTAGTAGTTGTTATTAGAATGAACGACTTTCCATCTTAGTAAATTCTAAATTGAAGACAAATGTAGATATCTACGGGCTTCAGTATATGCTTACCATCTGTAGGTGTACTGTGTGCCTGTTTTTAACCACACAAAGAAAATTTCAAAGTAATGAAACACGTAAAGTAACTTGCAATAAACTAACATTTATTAAGTGACAAGAGACATTTTTTTTAATAATAGCAAAAACGCAATTTCATTTGCAGTGCTGTAGCACTCATATTTTTTTTATTTTTATTTTTATAAAACTCATATCCAACTATTTTGATTTGATGATGTCGATACTGACCTTCATGGCAGAGGGTTGTTTTATAATTTGGAAAAATTGATCCGTTAATTTTTCTAATAATAAACATCTAACCCACTTATCAGTAATTTCAAATAATATTTCAAATAACTGATCAGTGGGTTGTCACCTGTCTCGCGTAATTCGTGCGCTGTATCCACAATTTGAGTCATAAAGGCAGTGACGACCATACTTTCTTCAACTGTGTAGTAAACTTATCTTTTATGAAATCCTGTTTTATCGTTCTTAATGTGCACGTAAAGCGGCGAATCTCTTGTCATTACCAAATTTGCCTTCGCATTTGTGCATCACTGTTTGGATCCGCGGTTACTTCCTGTTTTTGTCGACGTTTACACCTTCTAATATAGGAAAATTCAGAGCAACAAAAGCTTATTCGTCGTAGTTTTCACGACCTTTAAGCTTTAGTACGTTAACAATGTAAATGGCGGCCGTTGTTCAAAAACACGTTGTGCTACAAAATTTATTCTGCAATCAATGCTCTTACTGAACGAATCTAGTCCGATCTTTAACGCACACACACTACTGAATTCCAAAATATTAGTTTTATACTTTTGATATGGAACTTGCTTGTGGAAATTACACTTTTAAACGCGAAGTAAGAGGCTAGGCCCATAACCTAATGAAACAAGTAAAGTAACATACAACAGACTTACTTTTATTAAGTAACAAGAGTCAACTTAGTTTTTTTATATAAAAGATGTAACTTTTTTTTTTTTTTTTTTTATAGGATAAGGGTGACAAACGAGCATACAGTCCACCTGATGGTAAGTGGTTGCTGCGGCCCATAGACATCTACATCTATTATAAATCAAAATGTAGATGCGTTGTCACCCGTGAGGACTAAGATGGAATGCCTCATTTCCAGTAAAAAGGGCCTCCGGCCACCTGCACTCACCAAGCGAAACGCAGAGGTAAACCTCTACTTCACGCTGGTTTTCTGTGAGGTCGTGGTACCACCCCGGTTCGAGCCGGCCCATCCGTGCGACAGCCAAAGCTGCCGCGTGGCTCTACCACTGTTAAAAAACTTAAAACTTACTGCATACTATTACATTTCTTTATTTCTTTAAAAAAAAACGTTACCCCCACACTAGGATTTTCTCCTGTATCTTAAAGGCAATTTACAAACATATATTGCACAAGGAGAAACATCCAGACCCGGAACAATTATTTGTAAGCCGTACAAATAATTGTTCCGTGCGAGATTCGAAACCGCGGCCCCAAGCGTTGCAACTCATTGCTAATCCATTACGCCACAGAGCCGTCATTATTACATGCATACAAAATGGCAAAGCGCTCAGTTATGTTCTGCTAGGGCATAAAAAATTAAGATTCCAACGTTTTGTCGCATGAAATCGTATCTAGCTATCATGTTATACATATAAATTATATAAAAAACACATTATCAGAAAATTAAATGATTGTTGAACTTATTAACATTTTTTTAAATCGATGAATTGCTATTTTTACATAAAAAAAGGGGTTTTAGTAGCTTATGGTGTGGAAATCCGCATGGCTTCGTTAACACGATAACTTTTCTCTTCATCTATCATGTGAGAAGCATTGGAATGTAAATGGGAGTTTAATTTTGTTTTGTTTAGTTATAATTATTTTTTTCGGCTAAAAAATGACAAAATTTTCGGTGGTTTGTGAGCCTTATATTAAGTTATTTTAGAAAATACACTGTTTCAAACCGTCATTCGTCGATATTGTATCGCTTGTTTGCAGCGAAAAAGATTGCATTAGAAATACAAATTATTCCAAAAACCTAATACATACTTGACCAAAGTAAGATATTATTTTTATAATCACAGATATTTATTACATTTTGTTTTCCTAAAAGTAGGCAGTATTTATAAATAAATATACTTATACCTCTTAGACTACAATAACTCTACAGTTTTTTTTTTTTTAATTTTTACACGATTGCACATCACAAGTTATACTCTTGAATTTCTCTGTGAATCGCATCGCATGGGCATAAATTCAGTCGGGTGTGTCATAAAAACGTAATGTTCTTCAATTAAGGAAAAGGTCGGGGACAAATTTGATACACTTCGTTATATTACAAAACATAAAATCAGTTAATGCAATAGCCAGAGAGCTGGTGACGCATTTTAGGAAGGCATTTCAGCCCGACTTACATATGTTGTACTTTACCTAACTACCAATCCGCTTACTAAATTTGGTAAGTAAAGAAAATTTTCATGTTTGTGAATGCTTCCTATCATTTTTGATACTGCTATGCCCGGCATTAAAATACTGTTGAATGTATTTTGACAAAATTAATTCTATCAATTTACTACTCGACAGTAGGTCAAGTTTACTGACACAAGCGATTAAAAAATAACACTCACGGGAGTGGATAATTGGAACGAGTTTTACTACTAAGTAATTTGATGATTGCTGTTCACTGAAGTGTTTAAACTGATCTCGAAAAAATTAACTGCATAAATCTTCTGCGTTGTTTGTGTGCAATTGTGTCGTGTCGTAAGAGGTAACGGAGGAAAACAAACCAGGAGATGGGCAGCAGCGTCATTCTAATAATATGGAAAAAATAAAAGCTGTCGGGCTAAAACTACGCCAAATATTCCTTCTATAAAACAAACTAGAGGAAAAAAGAACTTCAACAGTTCTACAGTGAACCTAAATATACTAGAATACAATTGAATAATTTTTATTCAATATAGATTTCAAAAATAAAAAATAAAAAAAGAACTATAATGTAGCTGCGGAATACCTCTACTACGTGTATAATTAAGTAAAATTTATATTTGATTTGTTCTTTTTTCTAAGTTTCTGGATTTTAAAATCAGTTTTATTAAAGTTAACAAGGAAAAAACGGAAAAAAAAACCACCGGCAATTTGTCAGTGTCATGAAAATGTCAAATTACGAGTAGAGCAGAAAGAATTATTGGAATCTATGCTTGACTGAGCTTCCTCATACGGCCAGCAGTGAAGGACCACGTCTCAGTTCCGTAAGTCATCACTGGCAACCCGCACTGGTTGTACTGGAGGAAGCTCAAGGTCGCTCAGCGAGCTATGGAGAGGGCTATGCTCGGAGTTTCTCTGCGTGATAAACTCAGAAATGAGGATATCCGCAGTAGAACCAGAGTGACCGACATAGCCCAACGGATTAATAAGCTGAAGTGGCAATGGGCCGGCCATATAGCTCGAAGAACCGACAACCGATGGGGAAGAAAGGTTCTAGAGTGGCAGCCTCGTACCGGCAAGCGAAGTGTAGGGCGTCCCCCCACTAGATGGAGTGACGACCTGGTAAGATATGCAGGAAGTCGATGGATGCAGGTGGCTCAGGACCGTGCTTTGTGGCATTCTTTGGGGGAGGCCTATGTTCAGCAGTGGACTTGTGAAGGGCTGTAATGATGATGATGATGATGATGCTTGACTGAATCAGTCGCCATTCATCATTCAGAATGTAAATTAAACGACAATAATTTGACCATTGTTTTGAAGACTATATTGCAAACATTTATATTAACTTTTTAGTCTCAATATATTCAGTATATATCCAACATTTTTCACAAATCTGAATTGACAAACAAACTTGTATTTCACCTGACCCTAAGTCGTGATGGATACTGCAGTCCATACACACATGTAGCGAACTTCAAACAAAAGGGCTAAAGATGCGTTGTCTGCTCTGAGGACAAAGATGGAATGGCTCACAAACGGGATTTTTTTTATAGGATAAGGGTGACAAACGAGCACACAGTCCACCTGATGGTAAGTGGTTGCTGCGCTCCATAGACATCTACATCTATCCTCTATTACAATTCAAAATGTAGATGCGTTGTCACCCGTGAGGACTAAGATGGAATGCCTCATTTCCAGTAAAAAGGGCCTCCGGCCACCTGCACTCACCAAGCGAAACGCAGAGGTGAACCTCTACTTCACACTGGTTTTCTGTGAGGTCGTGGTACCACCCCGGTTCGAGCCGGCCCATTCGTGCGACAGCAAAAGCTGCCGCGTGGCTCTACCACTGTTAGAAATAGATAGATTTTTTTAGATTAGATAGAATTATATTGGCTTTCCATACTCTTATACAAATAAGTGAGAAGGTGGTTCCAACCTAGGCAGACTCGTAGGCAGATAAAGAGTACTACCATCTAATAGAATTTTTTTATAAAAAACTTTTAAGAATATAGCGTGTTACAAACATTATATAATATCTTTGCACTGTGAATGCATAAAAAGTATAACAAATCGTAATGCGCCGTACGTGGCAGAGCCATGCTGCAGGTATGTTAGTAGTATAGTTGTAGCACGAATGGGTCGGCTCGACCGGGGAAGGACCACGCTCTCACAGAATACCAACGTAAAATTGCTGATGATGGCTTTACGCTGCTGTGTTTCGTGTGGTGAGTGTAGAGAACCGGAGACCCTTTTTAATGGAAAAGAGGCATTCTATTTTAGTCCTCACAGGTGACAATACATGTATTTTGATTCGCAAACGAGGATAAATGTAGATGTGTATGGGCCACAGCAACCACTTACCATTAGGTGGACTGTGTGCTCGTTTGTCACCCTATCCTATAAAAAAATGCATCGACAAAGAAATATGAGTTAGCTTTAATAAGAAAAAGAAAAGCTAATATTGTAGTATATATATTGAGTGTCAGATGCAGACTAAATTTGGCTTTAATGCGTTCAATAGTAACAAGATTTTGACATGACTCTCTTTCAAAGTATAGGCAGAAAATACAGCTATCCTATCGGTTAGCTAAATATGACATGGTGCCAGTTTTATTGGCAAAATTTAAATAAACTGTAGAAATTTATAGCAGCATACATTGGCTCATCGCGACAGGCTATTTTTTTGCTTCAAAATGGTTGTAAAAATAAATTTTTATAATTAAGGTTAAGGTTTTAAAAAATAATAAAAAGAAAATAACAGGCCTTTGTCCAACATTAGGATATATATTTTTATTTTTTATGAACGGTCTAATTGGACATCAAGTTCAAAAAGGCGAACTTAATGCTACAAAATATAATAAGGTCAACATAGCCTATCAAAAGTCTACTGCAGAACGTAGGTCTTCCCCATAGATTGCCTCATAGACAGTTATTTACTTTAGTTGCCACGCCTGGCAAGCGGGTCAAAATTGCAGTTAATTTGTTTATTTATTTTTCCGTTATTGCAAATATCTTCAACTAATGTTAAAAAGGGCATACTTAATACCTTGATTCAATCTCTACCAGCCAATTCTGGTGTAATTTTAAATTCTTCTCGTATTTCATTCATTCTTTCGCCTCATTCACCTATTACGACACTTATGATATAGGGTAGTAAATTCTCTGACCTACTGTATCAAGCCGATACCAAAGACGACACCTACGGCACGTAATGGGATGCTTGATTCTCAAACACTAACTTTACATAACAAAACATTTTCATGAGATGGTTATATTCTAAACTAATCTATCCTTATATTATATTTTAATTTATTGATGCTTTATTGAATAGCTGTAATTGTACATTAAACATCTTTTGCCTTACAAATGTGTCACCGTTATCCATGTGTATTATGTGACAGATCTCAATTCACTGTGTGATGTTGTAAAACCGCTCGACCCGCTCTATTTTACTCATCATCTCCCTATGTTTGCTTATGTATTGAAAACATCCACCCCTCAATAGCTTTGCATTTCTCCTTTCTACCCGCTTTCACTTAAGTGGAAACGCAATCTTATTCGAGATTAAGATAAGTTATAATGAGCAGTTGCGAGACATTCAACAAATATTGTCTTACAGAACTTTAACAAGTTGTAATTTAAATCGTCTTGCTTGTAATGAATGTTTACGCAACTAAGCAAGATCGGTACCCAAAAATAGTGTATCTGAGAACTCAAGGCCAAATTCGAAAGCTTTTAAACTACGCGGAAGTACTTTATTTATTATAGTTTTATTGAAGTTAATTTTTTTTAATTTTGAGTAGGCTAAGCAATATTACTTTCGTCTAAACAGTCAAATTAAAAACTTCATCCTCTTTATTTCTGTGAAGGGTTGCCGTAACAGCACAAGCAAAACATACCGAAGCCTAAATCACGCTATCAAAGTTCCGAACGTATTGCTGTATATATAGAATAGCTCCTAACTATCCACATTTTCGTCCCCTCCGGGCTTCTCACAGCCTTCGCAGCCTCCAATCTTCCCCTGGGGTCCCAAAAAGGCCGACCTACCGCGGACATGCTCCGCCCCTCAACAGACACTGCCCTCAATGGTTGATGACCTAAAACGGTATACTCCGCTATTAGGAACATCAACGTTGCAGAAATTGCCGTCTTAGCACGCAAATTACGCGCCGCTCAGTCCTCGCAAGACCGTCTTCTCGCTCTAACAGAGCATCACCACCTTTTGTGCTCATTGCAAGTTAAGTTAACTTAAATTAAATTAACTCTACAATGACAGAGCAATTTGCTCTGCCAAAATCTCACGGTCGTATGAAGCCTAAGGGTTTATCGCTTGTATCTTATAACATTCGCGGTTTGTAAAATAACCTCCCAGAGCTTAAGCTCTTCCTTCAAGATTGCAAAGCCGATTTCCTTCTCCTACAGGAAACGAATCTCAAAATTAAGGACATTAAGTAGATTTTAACTCCAAGCATACTGAATGGACCTGCCGTACTACCTCTCATAGTGACACAAAAAACTACTTGATATCACGCAGTCTCTTGACCTTATTGTCCACAGCCCCCTCGGTGTCACTCACTATCCCGACAACACTGACCAAGCTCCCGATGTGCTAGACTTTGCGTTAGTCAAAGGAGTTTCCCTCAACCTCAGGGCAATCGAGACACGAGACGATCTAGGATCCGACCACCGACCGGTCTCTCTCATACTTGGTCATCAGCCACCTCCCCCAAACCCTTCCACGAAAACCTTCACTAAAGGGCTTCACTGAAGGGCTTCAAGGAGTCCCTAGCTAAAGCTCAGGACTCACAGGACTCCCCCATCTCCCTCTCGTCGGTCTTCGACAGTCCCGAAAAAATCGACACCGCGGTCGATTCACTCTCCACCCTAATAAAGGGTCGTCCCGGTTGCTAATAATGATGGTCATCCCCTACATATTAGCAACCCATTGAAATCCAAGAGAGCTGCTTTTCAGAGAGCAGCAATCTATCTCACCCCCGAATATAGGCGTACGGCCAATCGTATTCAACGAGACGCCCGTTTTCGCCTCTCCGAATTTCGAGACCTCGAAAAGAGTAAGCTCATGTAGAATATCTCTCCCTCTCATACAGCTTACGGTTGCCTTCGAGGACGAGGAAAAGGCTGAGTGCTTTGCAGACAGCATAGCCGCAAAATGCTCTCCTAGCACTCATCCCATCGAGTGGAAGATTCAGAATTTACCCCCCACAGCCTCCGAGCCTATCACTGTGTCCAATGATCAGATTTCATCCCTCTAACCCTTCTCACTATTATCTTCAACGCCTGCTTCAATGTTAGTTACTTTCCCACTACGTTGAAAGAGGCAACTGTTATTGGTATTCCCAAGCCAGGAAAGCCTCTCAACCTCCCCTCCAGTCATCGTCCTATTAGCCTCTTCAAGGACATGGGCAAACGCTTCGAAAGAATCATTCTCACTCGCATGACGCTCCATCTGTTTCCCACAGACGGTGACCCTCTTGTCATCCCCTATCAATTTGGTTTCCGAGCGAAACATTCTTGTCCACAACTAGTTCACCGTATTGTAGAATATATCCTCAGCGGTTTATATTCTTGTCGTCATAAGACCATCGCGGTCTTTTTCGACATTGCTAAATCTCTCGATAGAGTCTGGCACGAAGGTCTTATCTACAAACTATATAAAATAGGTCTCCTTGATCGTCTAGTACGTCTCGTGGCCTTTTACCTGAAGCATCGTACCTTTCGGTTTAGACACGAAGGCACGCTCTCCTCTCAGCGCCCCATGAAAGCTGGTGTCGCTCAGGGATCAGTACTTGCTTTTCATCAGTATTTACTTCTGTATATCCTGTTCACCTAGGACATTCTCATCCCGTCGAAATGTGTTCAGCTTTCCCTCTTCGCAGACGACACTGCCCTCTACTGTAAAGATACCTCGCTATCTTTCATACGGAACAAGATCCAAAAGTCAGTTGATGACATAGAATCTTGGTTCCAAAAACGGCGCATCGATGTGAACCTGGAGAAGAGCTCCGCCATTCACTTCAATTATAAACGACTCCGCCTCAAAAACACCCCACCAATACGTATGCTCGGGACCCCTGTCCCCTGGCATACGTCTGTCAAATATTTAGGCGTCACCATTGACACGAGGCCCACCTTCGGGCCCCATGTCAAAAGAGTAACCCATTACGCACGTTTTTATCTGAGTAGGCTCAAAACTATGCTGGGCCGACACAGTAAAATGCCCTTCCCTAACAAGCGAACCCTTTATAAATTCTGTATATGACCAGTCATGTCTTACGCGGGCCCTATATTTGCTCACGCTGACCCCAAAGTCATGAATGAACTCCAAATAGTTCAAAATTTCTTCTGTCGTCAAGCTACAAACGCACCCTGGTACGACTGTAACGCCGACCTCCATCGGGACTTAGAATTCCCTACAATTCAACAATTTCATAAAACACTCTGAGACTCTGAGAACTTCTTCAAAGCCTCAGAGTCTCACTCCAATTACTTTATTCGTGAAACAGCTACTTATGCAGCCCCCTCCCCTCTCGCTATAGAGTCCGCAGGCCAAGAAACTCTGTCTCGGACCCGCCAAATAAACTTTCAACCGACCTGAACTGTCTCCTAGCGGCTCAGGCCGACTCTTTTTAAATTTACCTTAGTAGGCTCTTTTTCAGCGGCTAGTAGCCGCATGTGCCCTCTTTTCTGAAAAAAGGGTCGCTTCCTATTCGGCAGAAAGGCCTAATAAGCCAATGCCAATCTCACAGGTGGTTTTTAGCGGGTAACACTTAGGGTGGTTAAGTTAGACACAGTGAGTCCCGCATAACCACGACAGACCGGCTGTCGTGGTATGCATAAAGCATTTACCACCTCCTCGCGTAACGGGGTAGCCTTTTCCAATTGCTTTTGGGCGCATAAAAAAACTATCCACATATAGAGCATTGGCCGCTCACCGGGCTGCACACCTAGGCCGGACTTCCGCTTTTCCTTCCACGGATAAAGTGTTGACTTCGACATGATATTAATAAGCGACCGACAACCTTCGATAACTACAACTTCAAGCCTTCGTCATTATCTATAAGAACTTCTACCATTCACTCCCAAGAATTTTCTTCAGCAGTCTTCGGACCCTACAAGTCATCTAGGTTAAAAAGGTTCATCGCAGTACTGGAATAACACTTCCTGTTCCTTTAAACTACTCTCTGTGCTACAGTGTTCGGTATAGTTCTGACCCTTCTTGCTCCCCTCTGCTTCACGGCACTTTCGCAGATTACTTGCCTCCTTCTCGACTCACCGCAGACCTAAAGGCAATCCCTGGCACTTGCATGTTTTGTATGGTGATTGTAGAGCTCACCATACGAAACACAGCAGCATTAAGTTGCTATTTTACGCTGGTATTCTGTAAGAGCGTGCTCCTTCCTCGGTTGAGCCAACCCATTCGTGCTACAACTATACTTTTAATATAGCTGCAAAATGGCTTTAGCTGATTTCTGCGATACCAAAAAGCTATAATATTTTGTGCAGTGTAATAAATTACGTATTAATAAATCAAAATAAAGTTTTACTTACTTTATTTGTAAGCTTATTAAAAAATTAAACGAATAAAATCTAGTAGGGAAAATTTTATTTTGCTCTCACATTTTCCTCTCGAGCTATCCACATTGATTCTATATGTCGTCACATTTCAAGCAAACCAGACTTTCCCAGCACCGGAGAAAAATTTCCCTAGAGAACTTACAACTAGGATGGATTTAAACATATCACTTTTGCGTTTACTCTCAATTCCAATTGTAATTTATTTGTTGGTGTGTTACTTCGCCTCAATAATATTTTTGTTAGTAAAAGAAAAAAGTGGAATAATATTTATGGTTACAATACAAAATCAATGTTTAATTATAAGATACTTGAAAAATTATCAGTCAAATTATATTTGAGCTATTTGAAGAGGCTGTTCTAAATTTAAATTTCGTAGTAGGCGAGGCTGATCGTATAGATAATTAAATTTCTATATAATTGCTTCTAAAGTCAGTGGTAGGAGGTAGTGAATCGGAGAATTACGAGTATTGCCTGCGCAAGGCCGACATCTGCCCGAGAAGTTCTTTATAGTCTTCCCCAAATTCATTTCTAACCACACCAACGGAAAATATGGGTGATAGGTTCTCTTACATCACCATCGTATAGTATTGTGGTTGATTACAAAGCCATACGTACTTTAAAATCATTCACAAAAGCATGTAGTAAAATCATAAAAAAATTAAAGTTACTGTTTATAACCGTCCCACTTCCGGGCTTTTGCCTCGAACTGTTTTAGTGCTTGTTGGAGGACATGTTTTCGAAATATTTTTATTCTTAAGACATGCAGATTTCTTCACGATGTTTGGAGTTGCCAACGTACTGTGTGTTTAATAGCAAGCGCTCAGGTTTTAACCGTTAATTACCACGGCTATATAGACATATACAATATGTAACAAAAACCCTGTGGTTCCAGTTAAGTACGTTATCAGGATCATTATTCAAATGTATAGAAATAACTTTTTTTTTTAAACACGAACAATCATTTTTTTATTTTATTTCAAAAAAATTGTGTGCAGATTGTATGTAGTTTTATTACCTCTGCATTGTCTGGGGAGTAAAAGGATGGTCAAAGACCCCGCTTAACTTAGATTTAGCATTGGCTAGTGTCAGTAAGAGGTAATAAAACCACATAAAATCAAAAAAAAAATATAATAAAAAAATATGGTCGAGTTTTTAAAAAAACAGTTATTTCTATAGGTTTGAATACTGATGTTGATAACGTACTTAACGGGAACCACAGGGATTTTGTTACATGTTGTATATATATATGATATTCTACTTTATTTTTAATAATATTCTACTTTGGTTAACACAAAAGTGATATTAATATGTTAAAAAAATTGTTCTAGTCAGTTTTTGGGGAAATTTGGGTCTGCTAAAGAAAAGTTTGACTTTGCTCGAGAATATAGAAGTTATCGTAAAATATTTCACTTTACCTAAAATTTAAATACGTTAAAAGCATGAGTTGTAATTTTTTTTCATATTTTTAATTCACCAAATACATTATATATATTATTATATACCAATACATAAAACCAATCTTAAACTTAGCTCCCCTATTGTAAGGATGTGTAATGACTATAACATGTTAAGTAATAAGCAAAGCCAATATAGTTATATATCATTACCGATTCATTGTTTCGAATAAAAAAAAAATTACGGATTTTATTGCGTTTTAATTTTATCGTGTGGTAAGTGCACGAAGCGTCGGGAATTAAAAAAGTTAAAATGAATCACTAAAAATTCCGTAACATAAGTTTTATTTCAAGTGTAGTTCGCATAAATATAAGAAATAATTATGAATCATTATCTGCTTTTAATAAAGGATACTGAAGTCACTTGTATAGATGTATGCGTGTGCGCGTGCGTGTGCGTGTGCGTGTGCATGTGCGTGTGCGTATGCGTGTGCGTATGCGTGCGTGTGCGTGCACGTGTGTGTGTTTGTGCGCACGTGCGCATATGTGTGTGCGAGTGCACGTGTGTGCATGCGTGTGTGCGTGTGTGCATGCGTGTGTGCGTGTACGTATGCGTGTGTGCGTGTGCAGGTGCGGGTGCGTATGCGGGTGCGGGTGCTTGTGCGTGTGCGTGTGCGTGTGCGTGTGCGGGTGCGTGTGCGTGTGCGTGTGCGTGTGCGTGTGCGTGTGCGAGTTCGTGTGCGTGTGCGTGTGTGAGTTCGTGTGCGTGTGCGTGTGCGTGTGCGTGTGCGTGTGCGTGTGCGTGTGCGTTTGCGTGTGCGTGTGCGTGTGCGTGTGCTTGTGCGTGTGCGTGTGCGTGTGCGTGTGCGTGTGCGTGTGCGTGTGCGTGTGCGTGTGCGTATGCGTGTGCGTGTGCGTGTTTGTGCGCACGTGCGCATATGTGTGTGCGAGTGCACGTGTGTGCATGCGTGTGTGCATGCGTGTGTGCATGCGTGTGCGTATGCGTGTGTGCGTGTGCGGGTGCGGGTGCGTGTGCGGGTGCGGGTGCGTGTGCGTGTGCGTGTGCGTGTGCGTGTGCGTGTGCGGGTGCATGTGCGTGTGCGTGTGCGTGGGCGTGTGCGAGTTCGTGTGCGTGTGCGTGTGCGAGTTCGTGTGCGTGTGCGTGTGCGTGTGCGTGTGCGTGTGGCGTGTGCGTGTGCGTGTGCGTGTGCGTGTGCGTGTGCGTGTGCGTGTGCGTGTGCGTGTGCGTGTGCGTGTGCGTGTGCGTGTGCGTGTGCGTGTGCGTGTGCGTGTGCGTGTGCGTGTGCGTGTGCGTGTGCGTGTGCGTGTGCGTGTGCGTGTGCATGTGCGTGTGCGTGTGCGTGTGCGTGTGCACGTGCGCTCAAGTGTCTATGTGTATGTGCGGGTGTGTGTGTGTGTGTGTGTGTGTGTGTGTGTGTGTGTGTGTGTGTGTGTGTGTGTGTGTGTGTTGTGTAATTAGGTACCTACTTAACTTTAGATATGTACTTTAGGATTGTACTTTTCACTTAAAATATTTTTAATATTAATGCCAATATGGTGCCTCATAATAAAGTACAGATAATTGGTGAAAGAGCTTGGCACATACTAATAAGAAGATGAGTTTTGATTATTGCGTGCAATTTCTTATCTGTTGTATAGAAACCAAGCTGCCTAGAGAAATTCTTTGGAAAATTATGAGTTACTTAATTGCGATCATTTTGTTGGACCCAAGGACTGTCACAAAACATATCGACTTCCCGCATCTCCTAGCAAGTCGTCACCCCGTCTAGTTGAGGAGCGCCTGTTTCTTAACATGAGAAAAAATACCTACACATGCCCGTCTAGCAGAGGCAAGGGTGGATGTTCCACTCTTGTCACATATTGGCAGGGCCATGGGTACGCTGTCTTACACATTTGCGGCTCTACTAGTACCGGCCGCCCCATGGCGGCTCCTCCTCAGGAGAGGAGTACTCATCCCCATCTCCTTTTTAGGTAAGGCACACCGAAGCACGTGGTGTACCTTTTTCTAAGCCCTCCAAGTTCACCGCCACCGCATCAACGGTCCGGTCACGCCAGAGTTGCGCAGGATAGAGGCAGTGATGCCAAATTATAGCAACACTCCTTTTCCTCCGCAGTTCCACCTCGGCTGCGGCGGTAGGTGGAGTGGACACATCTCTCGCTGCAGACCACTAACGCATATTCAAATTGGGCTCGCCAAAATCACTCGAAACGGCCAGCTCGGGCGAGCTCTTTGAAACAGGCCAGTCATTTGGGTTCCTCTTATATCACCGTAGGTAGTAAAGCCTACTAAGCCCCCCGGCACTTCAAGGCGGGAACCTACTAGGAGGGAGAGTGGGGGACCGCCCTACATTTTGCTTACCATTACGAGGCTGCTACTCGAGAATCTTTCTTTCCCGTCAGTTGTCTATTCTTTATATTATATGCTATATGGCCGACTCATTGCCACTTGAGCTTACTGTTACGTTGGCTTATGTTGGTATATCTGGTTTTACTATCTCTTTATTACGAATTCTATCACGCAGATAAACTCCGAGCATTATAATATAAAATAACAATATAAAATTTCCCTCCTTGATAACAACCACAACCAAAATACTTATATACTTTCAGAGCGGGCATTAATACGACAATATCCAAAGAATTCATTTTGCCCAATTTTATTCAACACAGCCATTCTGGCAACACGTACAACTTCCATACTTTAATGGTTGTAAGGCAACTCAATAGCGAAACTTTTACCGTTGCAACTTACTATCTCCTTAGTCGACGTAGAAAACATTCAAGTGTATTTTATTCATAACATACACTTGAATGTATAATACTGCCTATATTGTAGTTAAACTGTTAACGATGTTGAAGTATGTAATGTTACAGCCTGTAAATATATTACGACCCACGAATGTGTAAACACCTGCTCACATATCTGAGAAGGTGATAGAGCAATTTGTCAGCTCCGCAGTCATGTGTATGTCATTTTATTAAAACTGAGGTGACAAACAAATTAACAGTCCACCTGGTGTTAAGTTCGTAAGATTATATTGTGCCACATAGACATCTACATCTATTCTCAATTAAAAATCAAAATGTCGATGCGTTGTCACCCCTGAGGACTAAGATGGCATGTTTCGTTTTCAGTAAGAGGGGTGTCCGGATCTTTATACTTACCATATAAAACACAACAGGTTTGCTGCTATTTTACACTGGTATTCTGTAAAACTTTGGTCCATCACCTGTCGAGCCAACCTATTCGTGCTATAACCATAATGTAGCCGCAGAAGAATCTACCACGTATAAAAGTAGCCGTAGAAGAAGGCCGTAGAAGTGGTATCTAAAGCGGAATGGTAAAAATGTTTCAAATATTTCATTTATTTTTCACTGATGCTGGTGAAGAGTTCTTTGAAACGATTTAGAACTAAAAACTTTAACAACAGATTTTTAATGTTTTTTTTTTTCGCAAAACTTTCCGATGGACCCACGTATAGCTTGAGCAACTATACGAGTGAAAGCAGACATATAATTTACGCCACTTATAAAATGTCTGCCAAGCGTGTCGACAAAGATAGGCAAATAATTCTACAACGTGAAAGACCCATGTCCAAAAGTAGCTTCACGGTTTATAACCCGTACATTTAGATTATTGCTATTGTCTTACTTTTGTGTCTAAAAACCCGGACAGCGAAAGTATTAAAGAGAAAGATCTAATAATACAAAGATACATTTTCATTTTTCTGGATCCTAAATATGTACATGCTTATATTTCTGGGCTTCGTGAATTATTCTGCTCCATAACTAATTGCTTTATTTTGTACGTTAGTTAATTAATATTAAAACCGTCTTTATTTTGTACAAGAGAAGCACTGTCTAACTACTACTAACAGTCGGTCATCGAAGGTGTCTAGACGGGAAGTCTTGTCCTGTCTTGAAATGTTGTCCTGTCACGCAAATAATTTAAAATGATTTACTTAGAGTTCACTACATGTAGGGTTAAAAAAAAAGAAATTCAAATGTTCTGGTCGGACCCAAAATTAAAGCAAGAAACGAATTTGGCAAACTACACTCTTGTATTTAATAATATTGTAAAGAAACAACAAAATGAACGAAATACCCATAATTTACAATTGAATTTCCTTAGCCAACACTTGGTTACTATACAACATAAAAGAAATTGCCAGCAATAAGCAAAATCCGACTTATTATTAGTTGTACATTATAGTATTATGATAGAGATTATATATACTAATAGTATATATAATCTCTATCATCAATTATCTGTACTGTAGTATGAGACACCATATTGCCCTTAATATTAAAATAATTGAAACGAAAACTACAATGCTATACCAATCTTAGATGGAGTAGGCACCTAATTACATTAACAAAATGAAAATGAAATTACGAAGGGGCACACTGAAATGATTGAGAATAGAATATTTCGGATTGAGTTACAATAAAACCTTTTTTAGAATTTAAAATACTGGCCTCTTAGAATCTTAATGACAATCAAATAATTAAAAAAAAATGTTTGTGTAAATGTGAAAAACAACAACTATGTTGGTTTAAAGTTGACACGTCGTTAACAGAAATGGAGCTCACGCGGGAACATTTCCGTGCCATAATTTATCACAATTTTCGTCGCAGCTTATCTCAAGATAAATGTTTCAGCGAGCTTGTTTCGATTAATGATGTTGAAGCAACGAGTCAAACGACAATATACCGCTGGTATGCCGAGTTCCGATGCGGTCGTGTGTCGCTCAGCACTGTTTCTTCTGCAGGTCAACGAAGAACAGCGGTCACGCCTGAAAACATTGCAGCTGTGCGAACTATTATATTAGATGACCGTCATGTGACACACGAGCAGATTTGGGCTGTTATCAGTATCCAAATGACTAAAATTCAGTCGATATTACATAATAAGTGCTGTGTGTAAGAAAGCTAGTGTCCCGCTGGGTTCCCCACAATTTGTCCGAAGAATAAAAGGCGGCTCGTGTAGATTGGGGCCAAAATACTCCGCAAACGCTTCAATGGAGGGAAGTTAAATGCCGTTTATAATATTGTCTTAGGTGACGAATCATGGATTTATTCATACGAACCTGAAAAAAAACATCATTCATGTTGTCATCATCAGTTTGGGTCTTCGAAGACGAGGTCAAACCAACGAAAGTGGTTAGCTCCCGCAGCGTGTCAAAGAAAATGGTCGCTATGTTTGTCTCGAAAAAGGGACATGTTGCTACAATTTCTTTACAGGAGCGCAGAACGGTTACCGCTGAGTGGTATATCACGGTTTGTTTGCCAGTATTGATAGCCGAACTCCGAAAAAATAACCCAAAACGTCGCATCATCTTACATCACGATAATGCGAGCTCCCATACGGCTCGGAAGTCAAACGATTTTTTGAAGCAGGAAAACGTTGAGGTGATGAGCCATCCTCCGTACAGTCCTGACCTGAGCCCAAACGATTTCGTTAGATTCCCTAGAATGAAAGATTTATTACGCGGTCAACGGTGTGAAGACCTCGAATCAGCTGTGGAAGCTTACAAATTAGCCATTTTGTCAACATCAACATCAGACTGGAATTACTGTTTTAATGATTGGTTTGCACGAATGGCAAAGTGCATTAAGTTTTACGAAGACTACTTCGAAAAGCAATAAAATACAATTTAGCTATACCGTGCATGTGGTTTTTCTTTTTCCCGATCATTTTAGTGTGCCCCTCGTACGTATGTGCATTATGTCGCATCCTGCAAACAAATGAATAATAAAATAGTCATATAAATAGGCCAGTCTCCGTTGAGATTGGCCGCCGTGACCTTAATTCAACCTAAAGGTACATGGATATGTCGGAAACAATAGGTACATAAAAAAATTAAAGTATTTAGCGCTCAAAACATCTCGCACTTCAATACTCAAAAGCAGAAATAATTAAAATATAAATATAAAGCATTTAAAAACTTAATAAAATTATATTTAAAATCTTTTAACATAACCTGTGGTGGTAACAAAACCTTTTAATTCAGCGCTAACGCCATGTAGTTTCAAATTTCAATAATACTAACCTTTACACTATGATAAATAGACAACTTTACTGTTTCATATAGCAATTTTCCACCTCATAAGAGATAATTAGTAGATTTTGTAAAATTCTAAAACATGTATTATTCATAAATATAATACTTTACTTTTACGAATTTCCTCACCACCATGCAATTCAAAAAAATTGCACGTTGGTTTTAAGCCGATAAGGGTAAATTATATTGTTTTAATATTTTGAATATTTTTCCCAATACAAAATTGAACAACCTCTAAAATCGCCATTAATCACCCCGTAAAATAAAAACTTTCATACAAAGTGTAACACACTAGTAAACTCTCTTAGGCGATGAATTTTCCTTAATCCTTTCTCAATAGATTATTATGTTATAAATGGTAGCTACTGTCCAAATTTCAGATTTCTTCGCCAGTTTGTTTAGACTGTGCGTTGATAGATGAGTCAGTTACTCAACATATATTTAATATTAAAAATAGGATATGTTAGATAAACAGTGAACAGTGATCAGTCGGTAAGTGGCAAAATTAAATATACGGCTAATTAAATTAATTTATATTCAATTTAAGTTGTCATGGTGGTGCATTAAAATGAACTTTCATAAATGCTTATTCTAAACTAAATAAAAATATTTCATTATAAAGTAAGGAATTCCCTTAAATAAATTAACTTAAGAATACATAATCTAAAATTAAAATTAAGTAAAGAGAACAAATGCATCAGGACAACACGTTAAAGGCATCGCGATGGACATTTTCCCGCCCCAAGAAAATCCTCTCAACAATCTGAGAATGCATATCTTTTATAGGATAAGGGTGACAAACGAGCACACAGTCCACCTGATGGTAGGTGGTTGCTGCGGCCCATAGACATCTACATCTATCCTCTATTACAAATCAAAATGCAGATACGTTTTCACTTTCTCACTCAAAAACAGACTAGCGAAGGTTTGCAGTCAGCTTTGAATACTCCTTCTTGTTCTTCTTCAACCGGATAATGTAATTTATCAATCTCACGGCAATGTAAATTTTAAACCTTTTTGTAACTCCAACAAGGGAGATATATGCCTAATGACCAACTTCTATGATAGACAGTGTGATTATAATTATTCCAACGGTTCAATCTCTATGTAACGAGATAGTGAAAGGCCTATCCAAAGCGGTTCACAGATTTTTGCGTGATGCGTGTTCAGACAAGGAGACAGACAAGGTTTCCAAAAAAAAACATGCGCGAGTGTCGTGGAACACTCGCTTGGCACGAATTATCTTTCGTAGTATATTATTATTGATAAATGTTACGTATAATGGATTAAAAAATATAAATAAATGAATTATCAGCGTCTTTTAACGTGAAGCGTCATTTAAAATAATGTTTATTTCATGGCAAGACAAGAAAAAGTGCGAGGGAAATGGATATTACTTCATCTCGCTCGCTCTGTAAAAAAGGGTCGTGACGGAAAAATCTTACACTTTTTCTCACCTAGCCTCCATCCGTCAAATTCGTACAGTGCGATAAGAAACTTTGTTCCTAAAATTGTTTTAGCTTCTATATCAATCATATAGTATAGTAACTTAATTAAAATTTCAGAGAAATATTCAATGTACACAAATCTTCGTGGCTTTTCCAACAACAGCAAACACGATGACTGACTCTATGTTCTTCTTAGGCTGTGATAGAAGTGACCAACATACTTACAGTTCACCTGAAGGTAACTTTACTGCAGTCATACATACCAAAGACACCTGCAGCCAAATTCAAACAAAGAAAACTACTGACCTGTTCTCTTCTTTGAGAACTGTGCTGGAATGCCTAATAGCCTGTATTTATGCTGGCTCTCTTTACTCTTCAGAAAAGAAGACATCAGTGCAATCACTGCTATTTGACGGCAAAATAGGAAAGATGGTGATATCTATAAGGACAGACTCCTAGGCAGACAAGAAACCCTGTCACCTAGTAAACTATTTAGCTCCATAATTGTGTTATTTTTTTCGGTTAGTTTTTTTTTTATAAGATAGGGTGACAAACGAGTACATAGGTCACCTAATGGTAAGTGGTATCCGTGGCCCATAGACATATACATCTATCCTAGTTTGCGAATCAAATTGCAGATGCGTTGTCACCCGTGAGGACTAAGATGGAATGCCTCTTTTCCGGTAAAAAGAGTCTACGGTTCTCTACACTCACCATACGAAACACAGCAACATTAAGCTGCTATTTTACGCTGGTATTCTGTGAGAGCGTGGTCCTTCTCCGGTCGAGCTGACCCATTCGTGCTACAACTATACCCGAAATATAGCTGCAGCATGGCTCTACCACGTTAAATCAATAATAAAACTAATTTCATTAGACTAACAATAGTAGACCTCGTTTTTCTTCTAAACGTTTCTCGCGTGCAGTAACGCGTTAGTAAAAGCGAACAGCACAAAGGAAATGATAAGGCTCCTGCATTAGGTAAATCTATTCAGATAATGATCACGTTCAAGACGTTTGGATTGCGCTCATATTCTTTCCTTGAATGCTTCACATATGTAAGGCAATTTTTTATATCCTCTATTGTTCAGCGTATATTAAATTGTGTAAGATTATTCTTGTAAAAAGCCTGCTCTGAATATTTTTCTTTTTTTTTTACTGACTTCAGAATTAAATATTTTCTTATTTAGACTGTATTTTTTGTACGTTACTTTTTTTATACCTTGAAGGTCGTCCTATTCAAATTTAAAGAAAATATCCTGTTCGAATGGTGAAATAAATTGCTGTATGAAAATTTAAGAAAATAAATTTTATACAAGGAATACGTTCGATGGTTAATAATACGAGTATAGACCAAGTTTTAGTTGAGACCTTGAACTTTTGACTTGAAATTTTTGAGTTTAATAAATATGACGGGACCAGCATCATTGCACGTGCGGCGCGGTAGCCGTCGGTGCAGTTAGATAGAATTCTTGTAAATAACACGTGTTCCGCACACCTGCAACCATTGCACCTGCAGTGGAGCTCGTTTTGCTTGTATAAAACGGACGGCGCGGCCGCCGTTAGGACAGTCTTGGCTCTGACGTGGAACGGTACGCTTGTCGTATTCCGTTACTAGTTTATCCAACGAATTAATTATTATTCCTAACTACAAAATTAATCTCTGTACTATACTCAATTACCCTTTCTACATCAGAAGTAGGATAAAGTCCCCATTTTTTCCCACATTTAATCTTCGAATAGTATGAGGATTATTACATTTGTGGAAGACTGTAATGCAGTCCGCATTGATGAATCTGTTTTTATGTTAAATACCGTAATGAAATTTGCTATGCTACTTACGATGTTTTCGTATCATTAAAGTGTAGAGAAAAGATAAAGTGAAATTATTTAAGCCAATTTTTTTTAATTTGTTCGATTTGTATTAAAAGTACCCCCGCAAGTATTTTCATTATTTCTTGATGTACCTAAATATGTTAACAAATGTCGAAAGAAGTTGGAGGCTTTCTAATTAACTTATTCAATTTATGTTGTAATTTGATAGTTCACGCGAAAATGATTATCATTTGCTATATTTTGAAGTTCAAAACGTTTAAGGGATGTACCAAAATAAAGGATTAACTTTAACACGCTATGAATTGAAAATAATAAGTGACATTTTTGTGTTCTAATGTGTTGATCAGTGTTGCAGTTTGCTCCGAATATTGTGTCGTCGACAAGATTGGGGTTTGATATCGAGAGATTCGTAGAAGTCTCTACAACAATGATCAATAAGGAAGATGTTGTGACGGCTAATCGAACATGGTCAGGTACGGCCGAGCGCTGGTAAGATTGAGCCTACACCGCTACAGTCAGTAACTTATCGGCTGATCTTACGGCAGGGCAAATCAAGCGGCCCGCCGAACAAATGGTGCTTTGGCGCTGTAAATGGACGTCTGAGGTCGACTTTCGTAGATTTTGCGCAGTTGCCTCCTTACCTTTGAAATATGTTGTGGTATTTGCCTCTACACATAGTTTCTGTATTTTTTTTTTGCAATATTTTCAAATATCATACAGTTGCCGTTTCTAAGAGAATATGTGATGAATTTTGGAAGCTCGGAATTCCTTGGTTCAAAATACGTTTATCTCGATTTCTTTTAATTTTGCAAAGCAGTGCGACGATTTGCTAGTGCTAGTACGGCGCGACGGCTCGCTGGCGAGAATGTGAAACGAACGCAGCAGAACGAAAAACTGGAGTGCGTTTGCCTGGAGGTAGCCATATTGGCGCGTCCATGACTTAAATGAAGTCTGGGATGGTCGACCATTGTAATATTTAACAAGAAATAATATTTGTTAGCAGGTGGTGATAACTGATAGACCGTATGCTGTTCACTGTCAACCGCACGAGGACGTGTGACAGTCAGAGGTAGTCGTGTCTGTGCATCTAGATAATACTAGAGACGTTGCAACACTCTAGCGAAGTAATTATTCTTGTGCAGGAATGGAACATGGAGTTGCAGGGAGGCTGGTCTGTGCTGCACTGGGATGTGTCGTGTTGCTTTTGGTTTACATACTTAAGTGTTATCATGTAACTAGGTCCCTCACGATACACTTTTGTGTGATTGTGACAGGTACATGTTTGCGGTATGGTTGGTCTGTACCTGTTCTATACTGAATTGAAAAAAAGAGATTAAGAAAAAAAGTGGTTCTTACTATCATTGCGGGGCGTTTGCCGGTCCAGTGATATAGCTACAGGGAATAGTGATTCCGGACTAGCAAATAGTACTTGAAAAAAAAAGAGTAAGAAAAAAAAATAGTTCTTACTATCATTGCAGGGCTTTGAGCCCTGCAATGATAGTAAAAACACTACTTACTACTAGCGAAAACAGTACTTGAAAAAAAAAAGAGAAAATAGAAAAGCTAGACTAATCATTCCGATCTTGCATAAAGTTGATTAAAGTTTGTGGGGCTTACTGCCGGAACAAAACTGATTGTCACCCAAGTCTGAAGGGTCAATATAGACCGGACCAGACGCTGTTATGTCAGGATAGTCGAACGATGTTTTTTTTGTCTACAGATAACTAAAATTGTGATGGAGCGCGTGCGAGGACGCACGCATGTCAGTATCGCCGTGACGGGACCAGCACCATTGCACGTGCGGCGCGGTAGCCGTCGTCGGTGCAGTTAGATAGAATTCTTGTAAATAACACGTGTTCCGCACACCTGCACCATTGCACCTGCAATGGCGCTCGTTTTGCTTGTATAAAACGGACGGCGCGGCCGCCGTTAGGACAGTCTTGGCTCTGACGTGGAACGGTACGCTTGTCGTATTCCGTTACTAGTTTATCCTCGACTCGTTGAATAATTAATTCGTGTAAACGAATAATTATTATTCCTAACTACGAAATTAGTCTCTGTACTATACTCAGTTACCCTTTCTTCAAATACATAATTTGTATTAAACTCAAAAATTTCAAATAAAGTCTGGCATTTAATTCATTCTTAATATTTCCTTGGCTTTAATATTGGCTTCAGAAGCTTTTAAACTATGTAGAAATAATTTGATACTTTAATATTTTTTAGGGACATTTATTTTAAATTATAGTGTTTTTCATTGTTTTTCCAATCCTTTGTTTTTTTAGTACCTTTTTATTTAATATACTAGTGTTATTAAAGATAATATTTAAAAAGAAATATCTAAAATGACCAGTACTGGAGAATATCGAATGCAAACACCTGGGAATGCCATCTCTAATCCACCAGCCAAACATTTCTCCCTTCTCTGACGAAAGCCCATGTCTAAGAGAAGACTGTTGCGTGCTTACAAACAAAGTGACAATTCAGCAGATGTTGAGTGGCTACTTCAGTCCACGGAACACTCAATCGAAGAATTTTACAGATGCGATGGGGCATTAGAGGTATAAAATGAAATGACTCACAGCCTGTGATTACACATAATATATAAATATTAGAACTAAGGTATTAGAAATTAAGGCTAGCTTTATTTGGTATTGTTATTCCCTTGTAGGGTGCATGTGCTATAATTTGTCACACAATGTAAATTCAATAAATAAATAAATAGTTATATAGTAACAAAAATATATAATAATAGTTCCGGAAATGCACCTGAATTCCCCTGGTGTTGCAGTTGTTCATGGGCGGCGGTAGTCACTTACCATCAGCTAAGCCGTATGCTCCTTTGCCCCCCTCTTCCATATAAAGAAGCAAATATTGGCTCCCTATAATAATTAATTTCATATTTACATTAAAATAACTTTTTTTATTTGGCACTAAGTTTTTAACTATATAATTGCAATAGAGGTTTCCACAGTTGGTGGAGGCGTTTTACACTTATAATGGAAATCTAGGCTCGGTAGAAATATTTGTAGACCTTACAAATGCTTGCGATATTAAAGTTTTTTTCAAGAAAATCCATAACCAAATACCAAGGTTTACAGATGCGATGTCGCCTTTGAGGAATAAGATGGAATGCCTCACATGTAAAGAATATAAAATAAATTAATCGTAAAAAATAGTTAGTAGTTTTCGCGAAAACATGAAATCATTATCTTATGTAGGTATTTATAAACATCTTACATAATATAATATGTAGAATATTATCAGATCACACAATAACACTTCAACACAACATTGCATTTTGAGATGAACTTTGTAAAGTTTGTGTTTAACTTTACTTGCTTTCACGGATTGCACTACAATTTTCTCACGTTGTTTTGGTATAGTTACACTTTACATCGGAAACGTTATTATATTTGATTCATACTATTAACAACATTGCATGATAGTTTCAAAATTGTTTTGAAACGTAGCTCGCATTGTAGTGGTTTCTTTTATATCAGCATCCCGTGGATGTCGTAAAGGACGCCAGAAGGTAGAAACAGGATATAAGCTTCAGCATCTTCCTCATAATAACTCATAAAAAGAACCTGCAACTGAACCTGCCTGTCAAACCTGCCACGGAAAATTCAAAAGGTAGTAACTCTAAGCTCCATAAATCTTACTGGCATTACCAATAGTCACCTTTTACCGTACTCGTGAAACTACAAATAATTGCTCAGTCTTGGTGTTTACACACATGCAAATTACGGTTGACAAACGTTTCCAAAAACAAGAGAATTTTTTTCAGCTTGCTTAGCAAAGTGTGGATTTAAATATTATTCTTATCACCCTACATTTATTTCTTAAATAACTTACAATTTCTCACGCAAAAGAAAACAAAATGATGTGGAATCGCCGGAAGTACTCTCCGTTACCCAAGAACGGGAGTTCACGTCCGGCGGATGAAGGCCCGAGAGGAAGTTTGCTTTCGCCAAACAAACTCGCATGTGAAAAATGTCATTGAATTGTGCAGTTGTAATATTACTTTAGCAATAAAAGTTTGTAAATAAACAACTAATAATAACTTCCGAAACGCTTTTATTATGAGATACATTTTTAATAACAATTTAAGAAATTGATTGTAAAACGACGTGATTTTTTAAGCCTTGTAGTTAAGTCTAATAAGCAACTCTAGTATTTTTTTTTATTTATAGGATAAGGGTGACAAACGAGCACACAGTCCACCTGATGGTAAGTGGTTGCTGTGGCCCATAGACATCTACATCTATCCTCTATTACAAATCAAAATGTAGATGCGTTGTCACCCGTGAGGACTATGATAGAATGCCTCATTTCCAGCAAAAAGGGCCTCCGGCCACCTGCACTCACCAAGCGAAACGCAGAGGTAAACCTCTACTTCACGCTGGTTTTCTGTGAGTAGCTTTCTATATGGCCAGCTCATCTACTACAGCACAGTACTACTACAGCTACGTCGATTACTCTATACTACTGCGAATATCTTTATTTAATAAGAATAACTTCATCCCAAATATAGCCTAATTCTCCTTATAGTTGATGAGAGGTCACTCATCGCTGCGAGACCTTGAGTTTGCTCATACAGCCAGTGATATAGGAACACGTCACCTACCTATATGTCATCAATGGCAACATGCACTGGTCACTTATCACCAGTCTCGTTTTCAATTTTAAATAAATAAAACTTCAATTGCTACAAAAATAGTAACAATGAGGTGTGACATTGTAATTCACAATTCAAGTTCAAGCCGGTAGTTGTCGGAATCACGTTGCTCAAGGTTGTTGACGACAACTCTTACCTGATCATGTAATAAAAATTGACAGATGACATTTTGACGGTTTAGTAACCGAGAGATGGGTAGCAGTATCTTGCAGGTAACAGCTAAGCCGAGCGTGACAACTTTTCTTCGATCATGTAACTTGTCGAACTAACAGCCGATAGGGAAAAAGCTTATAGAGTAGTAGCCTCGTTTCAGCAAGCGAAGCAAGATGTCGATGATTGAAAATGGCTCCAGACAGTGGTTGTGAAATTCCTCGTGGAAAGACAAGAAAGAAAGAAAGGTATGTTCAGATTTTAATCTGTAAAGTGTTGTTATGACAATTATAAGGCTAAAGTAGCAACTATGCTACGTAGAAAGACCTCTTTGCTGCCTAGAAATCCGTCTGGGCAGGTAGTCTCTTTACCTACTTCTATACTTCTGCCATGAAATAACAGTTCAGTGCACTACTTTCTTCCAGTCAGAATTGTATTGAGAGCCTCCATCATTACAGACTGTGAGGTATTACATCTCAGTAATCAGACGCGACAACGCATCTGGGGCCTTTACTATTAAAGTTAGTTTTGAGTGTCCATGGGCTGCAGTAGTCATTTGCTATCAGTTGAACTTTAAGTTGCGTTAGTCACTTCAATATAAAAATAATAATGCCACCATGTTCCGAATGGTAAGTGGTAATATGATACAACGTATCTGCATTTTTATTCGTAATAATTCATAACTATATGTATTATATAGGTACTCATGTTCCACAGCAACTATTTAGCGATAAGTGGACTTTGGTCATTTGACACGAATTAGACAAATATAACCGCCAGTTGTACCAGGGTGACACCGAAATTTCTTAGAAAATCAAAAACTGAACAAACTAGCAAGTTATTAGTCTTTTTATATATTTTTAAAGTGTCCATTTATATCAATACATCGCTGTATCTGATGTAACTACTGAGAAAAGCACTTTGCTCACACGTCCTTAGGGGTCTCATCGACGGCATTTTGAAACGCAGCCACTGCTTTCTCGGCGTCCATTAAACGTTTTTCTCGAATTTTTTCCTTTTATTTTCGGATATAAATAAAAATTACAAGGTGCGAGGTCGCGGTTATAGGGCGAGTGACTCAGTAATTCCACGTCTACCGTCGCCAAGTAGTCAATTGTTTTCTTGGCGGTGTGTGACGAGGCGTTGTCGTATGAAGGAGGATCCTACTGCGATGTCGTTTCTCCCGAACTATTTCGAGACAATTCGCAAACAATTGTTAGTGTACCACTCTGCAATAACTGCTTTTCGATCCTCTAAGCAATGGTTGCGTAATGACCTGCTCTTCCGTAGAACGAGGCCACCATCTTTTTTCCCACACTCACGAACTCTCTTCACTTTTTTTGGCAACTTCTCGGAAGGAAACACCCAGACAGCAGATTGTCTCTTAATTTCAGGATCATAACAATAAATGCAGCTTTCGTTACCGGTAAGTATGCCGAACTCAGCATTTGAGTCTCCTCCGTTAAATCTTTAAACCATTTCACGATATCAATCAACACGACGGAGTTTTTGGGCGTCTGTCAAATTATGAGGTATCCACCGGACACAAAGCTTCATGACCGCTAAATGTTCATGGAGGATTATGTGTACATGATTCATACCGATGCCTAAGCTTGTCCAAATCTGCTGATAAGTCATTCTTCTGTCAGTCTCTATCATACACCGCACAATACGTACGTTCTCATGCATATAATCGGTGAGATTATTGCAACCACGTTTAAACTAATAAAACTAGTTATAAACATTGGCACGAAATGGGGCTTCATCCTGAAAGGCCAACCGTAGTCAATCATAACTATCTTGTTGACTTAATTGACATCGAAAGTCATTAAAGATCATAGTACGAAAATTTTCTCGCGTTAAATTCATGCTGACGTGACACACACAATTTTCAATTTGTCGCGAAATTTTTAACAAATCCATGTTCTTTCAAGTTCCATTTTTAAAATTTAACCTTATTTTTTTAAATATCGTTTACAAGTCGCCAGTTCTAAAAACTTTCAGTGTCGCACTCGTATATAGACACTCTCTTTCGTTCTTTTCTTTATTATTCCAATTGAAAGCATGTGCTTTGAAATATTTGAAAACATTCTAAAAATGTGACAAGCACTACAGTTATCATCTGTGCCCAATCTCGTTGTATACATTTTCGACGAAAACAAAGACAGAAATCTATTGCCTCAACAAAACGTAAGTCAATTTCGATACGTAATAAAAGCCAGACAAACGCTCTGGGGGTGCATAAAATAATATTCTTACAATGAAAAGCAAACTCTTGAGATAAAATGAACGAAAGGCGATGGATTTTTATGTTTCCATTTCCATAATATGCGATCTTTAATAGTGGCTGCGAAAATATTCGCGCACCACTCACGGCTCCGTCATATAGTCAGACAAATATATAATTTGATATTTGTTCAAGTTTGTAAATAAAGAAAGGCTGTTATATATATATTATATATATATTTTAAGGCTAATTAATAAAGCGACGCAGAAGATCACGATGAATCGTGGTCTCTATATTATTGCAAAAGCGTGAAGGATCAAAGTTATTTAACGCCCAAAAAGCTGTCTAAATTTGTATCATAAAACTTAGGATCGCATATAACACACTGCCAAAGTTGTCACCTTACAAAAATAATTATATAAATTTATCTAGCAATTTTGTTAACATTTTATATCTATTGTATACATATTTACATAACACATGTGATCAAAATTCAACCATAATTCATAAACTGAATACTCATATTTAAATGAAGTTAAATGAAACTAATTTTTACGGATTTTATCGCGTTTAATTTAACTTTTTAATTCCCGACGTTTCGGGTGCTGTAAAGCACCCAAAACGTCGGTCACGGGGAGGGACTGAGGTGTTTGACATCCCGATGTCATAGTCAACCCGGCAAGAATTAGAATCGGCTAGAATTCGGTTTTTATTTATTATACGCAATTCTTAGAATATGCAGTATTACTCAAACACTGCCTCACATCTGGCTATCTATTGTGGAAGGAAGAATTCTACAAGCAAGTAGATGGTGTGGCGATGGGCTCGCCTGTGTCTTCTGTAGTCACCGACATATTCATAGAGGAATTCGAGGAGAAAGCCCTTCTTACTGCTCTTGTAAATCCAAGATTCTACAAGCGGTATGTAGACGATACTTCACAATTTTACCATCTGATAAAGCAACTGCATTTTTAGACTACCTTAATTCCATAAACTCTAAAATACAATTCACAATGGAGTAAGAGGTGAACAATTCTTTAGCTTTCCTAGATGTTTTAGTCATCCGAAATCCTGATAACACTATTGGTCAAACTGTATATAGAAAAAAGACCCATACCAACCGATATTTACATGGTGAATAGCACCATCATCCATCACAGTTAGCTACCGTGGGAAAATCTTTGTTTCAGAGAGCACGAGGGATCTGTGACAGAAAACATGTGGCCGCCGAGCTTCAGCACGTCGAGTAAGTATTGCAAGACAACAAGCTTCGGGTCCCGCGCCTACGTCACAGTGACCGAGTGAAGCCGGCCACAGTCGAGCGTGTGCCTGCTGTACTACCCTATGTCAGAGGAGTCACAGACAAGGTTGGCTACATCTTGAAGCGACCTTCCATTAAAAAACATACTTCAAGCCGCCGAAGAAGATTAGTCAATTTTTACCATCAGTCAAGTGTCATATCCCTCTACAAGATGCAGGAGTGTACAAGCTGGATTGTGAATGTGGTCTCTCTTACACAGAACTAACAAAAATATCTATTAAAACCCGCGTTGAAGAACATATAGCTGACTTGAAGCATCGACGTTCCGGGAAGTCTGCAATGTGTGAACATGTTCTAGATTGTCCTGCCTTTACATTAGATTTGATAAACCACAAATCCTCGCAAAAGAACACCGATTCCTACCAAAGATGATTCGCAAGGCTATTGAAATTAAAAGACATCCTAATTTCAATAGAGTAGATGGATGGGTGCTGTCATCTGCTTGGGATCCTACAATTTATAAAATTAAATCCAAAACCAAGCATAACACTAAGAATTCAAGATACTGTAAGTTCATTCTGCGTAGATCGGACCAAAAATTAATATTCAAAAAACTGAAGGTAGCCGGGCTAACTATGACATCGGTATGTAAAATACCTCAGTCCCCCCCCTCTCCCCTAACCACGGGTACTGTAAAGCCCCCGAAACGTCGGGAATTAAAAAGTTAAATTAAACACGATAAAATCCGTAAAAATTAGTTTCATTCAATGTAATGCCTTCGCGTAAATATAAGAAATCATTACGTAATTCATAAATCTTTTAGGTTTGTATATAAAAAAGTTATATTTCACTGTCAGCTACACATTAGTAGGTATATAATATAAAACAGAGATACCACAGGTAAAATAAACGCTTTGACATACACGAAAAACATTGGAAATCACAGCTTATTCAGTCAATATGTCAGTATTTTTTTGTTGTCAAGGCGATTGCATGCCTTAAGCGCGAAGCGCGCAGGTATGTTCTGCTAGGGCCTAAAAATTAAGATTTCAACGCTTTGACGCATGAAATTGTATCTAGCAATCATATTATACATAGAAATGATATAAAAACCACATTGTTGAACTCACTAATATTTTTTTAAAATCGATTTATTGCTATTTTTACATAAAAAGGGGTTTTAGTGGCTTATGGTGTGTATTTATCAAGTCCGTATGATGGCGTAAACACGATAACTTTCGAAAACATCAATTGTTCAACACAATCTATTTTTAAAACTCTTCATCTAGCATGTGGGAAGCCATTGAATGTAAATGGCAGTTCAATTTAGTTTTGTTTAGTTACAATTATTTTTTTCGGCTAAGGAATGTCGACATTTTCGGTGATTCGTGAGCACTGTATTAATTTATTTTATAAAATACACTGTTTCACTCCGTCATTCGTCATTCCGGCCTCGGAAGCCATTTTTAGTGGATATTGTATCGCTTGTTTGCAGCGAAAAAGATTGCCGTACAAATACACAATATTCCAAAAACCAAATTTGTTACATAGTTGAACAAGGTAAGATATTATTATTATTTTTATAATCAAAGATTTTTATTACAATGTTTTGTTTCCCTAAAAACACGGAGGCTTTATATATAAATATACTTATAAGTCTTGGACTTTATATACCTAAAAGTGTACTTCGGTATTTGCTTCTGGAACTCCTCGACGAGGAGAACTAGATGTGTCGATTTTAGGCTCGTTTTGTTAGTTATGATGAGATCTTACTTCCGGACTTGATAGTGTGGCTTGAAAGTGTATTGTGATGACTGTTTCTGGAACTACTCGACAAGGAGAACTAGATGTGTCGAGTTTGGGCTCGTTTTGTTACTTATGATGAGACCTTACCTCCGGACTTGATAGAGTGACTTTTTTATAGGATAGGGTGGCAAACGAGCACACAGTCCACCTGATGGTAAGTGTTTACTATGACCCATAGACATCTACATCTACCCTCAATAAAGACTCAAAGTGGAGATGCGTTGTCACCCGTGAGGACTAAGATGGAATGCCTCGTTTCCAGTAAAAAGGTCTCCGGTTCTCTACACTCACCATACGAAACACAGCAGTGTTAAGCTGCTATTTTACGCTGGTATTCTGTGAGAGCGTAGTCCTTCCTCGGGCGAGCCGACCCATTCGTGCTATAATTATACTACTAACATAGCTGCATCATGGCACTACCGCGTAAATAACTTACTTGAAAGTAAACTTTGATGACTACTACTGGAACACCTCGACGAGGAGAACTAGATGTGCCGAGATTGGCCTCGTTTTGTTAGTTATGATGATACCTTACCTCCGGACTTGAAAGAATGACTTGAAAATGTACTTCGGTGACTGCAACTGGAACTCTTTGTCGAATCGAACTACAATTAATATTTGTTTTTTAATTTTTTCACGATCATATGAGCATTTTGAGTAGTGCATTTATGGATATTCCAAGCTATTTTTTAATTGAAATTTGACATAAAGTGATCGGAAAATTCGAAGTATAATAATAATTTTATGGTTTTTGGTGAAAACTTGTGTGTCATGTTTTATATAATTTTTTCAATACGCTTAAGATATGCACAATTGGATTTATCAATTTATTTTAAAATTTCTTACCACAATCACCACTGTCTGCGACTTTTTAACCACAAACAATTAAATATTTGGCTTTGCCCTTTGAGTTATCTTATTGAGTAATAAAATAATAATGATTTTTAGATAACATTCTTTAGATGAACTCCCATGCTAACAACATAGGCAAGTACACATTAAAATAAGAGTTATTTTGTTTTAAAGCATTGTGACGGGATGTTGTGGGATATTTATGTTATTTTTGAATGTAATATGATATTAAACGATAAAGACTAAAAAATATTGTGTAAAATTAACGTCCTTATCAAAATACTTATCAAAATAATAAGTAGGTCGATGAAAATTCTGGTAGAAAATTAAAAGGCGATATTTTATCGATAGATTTATTATTTGAGCCCGACACAAATAAGTCTCAGGAATACAAAGTAGAATGTATATTTTATGCACTATATGCTAAATTCCCATGGTCATGGTTATATGTTGGCTGTTTGAAAGTATCGAGCTTCCAAAACTTTCACGTGCCAGCGATTGACAATAAATTGTACATTATGGTTTACAGATCTTCACAATATTTTATTTGCCAGCCATTTAAAATTTTATTCTTTAGATAGTTATTAATAATTTTGTCAGTCCATACTGAAATACATTAAGTTTATATTTAAATAACGTTTTATTTTGAAAAAAGGGAGGGTGAGATGCTACTGCTAAAAAATATTTTATTTATGTGATAGTCAATTCTTTCAATGTTGTTTCTTTGTTAATTTTGTTATTTAAAGTTTACAATAATACTATATAAAGTTCATAACATACCAACAACACAATAGTATTATTGTATATGTTTATTAAAATACGTGTATTTATGTTTATTTTGTATAAATACGAGTTGCAAGTCCCCTAGAAGATCCAAAACAGCAAACCCGTGGGCAAAAGCTAGTATTATAAAGACAAAAATAAATATTATGACTTCCATATACATAGATTAATTTAAGTTTTTAGTAGAACCCTCTCACCACCCCTCTTTTTAAAGTAAAACGTGATTTTAATGATTAATTAAAGTATTTCAGTAAAGTTCGACTTTTATATCTTCAGACAAAAGGATTAATAACTATCTAACGACTGTAAGTACTTGGTTGATTATCTGTCAATATATGGTTGTCTATTTGTCTTTAAATGTGAATTATTTTATTTAACGTCATTTCTGTCATTGAATGAATCTCTTTGTTGAATAACTGGTTATAAGTCAAAAGAACAAATAAATTCAACCCTCAGGTACTCGAGTTATTCGTCAAAGAAGCCTATTGGGCAATTAAAACATTCAATTGTTTTTTATGAGTCATATCTGAAATTTATACTATCTAAATTATACTGTGTACATTTTTAAGTATTTTTTTAAATAAAAATCATACAAAGAAAACCCATAACGTGTCGAGAGATTTTAATAAGAACAGCAGCAGAATATTAATGCTAAATCATATCTCGATGTATATTTGAAGCATAATTATAATATCATAATTTTAGCACAAATAAAACATGGTCTTTTGTTTTTTATATCCTTCTTGAGTTTTTTGATATGCAGGTTCCCTCAAGATTTGTTTTTCACCGATGAACAGGTGGTTAATTAGCACTTAAAATATGAATTGAGAGTTTCAGTGGTACCGGCAGTAATAAACTATGTTTTCTCGCTGCTTATCATCCCCCAAAATATTTTTCTTCAAAATATTATTATTTAATAATCTTTATCAAAAAAATATTTTATAACTGTCTATTTTGTTCTTTCCTGAAATAAAATAAACCGGTGTTCACTTGTGAATTATTACAGGTTGAAAAAAAAAAGAAAAAGAAACCTATTTTATGAATGAAAATCGGAGAAAGAAAATAAAGTTCTGAAAATCACACATTGATTAACTTTCGCTTTCTCTTTCCAATTGCCATTTTCATCGTTAATTAAGAAAGTTACGTCTTTTCCGGTCATAAAATTGTTACGAGATATTGTAGAAAGACTTATTGAACCGACTTCGGTTGTTACGAAATTTATTAGAACAAGTGTAATGGCATTCAATTACTTTTTCTTTCTTTTGAATATGTGTGAATGTTTGCCGATTGTTAGGACTGGTCTGCTAATATTTACTATCTTGAAATATTATTAGTATTATTATTGTCATTATTATATTTTTTGAAGCCTTTCACAAGTCCAAAATGGGCTGAATATAGGCCTCCACACGGAATGACACAAAACACATTTCTGAGCCACTTTCATTCATCGAATTCTTGCATATTTTAAAATGTCGTTACTCCATCTAGTGGGGAGCAGCCCTACTTTTCGCGCACCGGTACGAGACTGCTACTGGAGTACATTTCTTGCTCCATGATTTTCGGTTCTTCGAACCGTATGGCCAGCTCATTCAGCTTGTTGATCCGCTGAGCCATATCCGTTACTTTAGTTCTACATTGAATAACCTCAGAACGAATTCTATAAAACAGAGAAATTTCAAGCATAGCCATATAACACATAAAGCTTAACCATACGGCCAGCAGATCACGACTGAGATCTATTTGTCGTTAATAGCAACTTGCCTGTATAGAGTGGTAGAGCTACGCGGCAGCTTTTGCTATAGAACGGATGGGCTGGCTCGAACAGTACCACGACCTTACAGAATACCAACGTAAAGTAGAAGCTTCGCTTCTGTATTTCGCTTAGTTAGTGTAGGAGGCCCAACCCCCCTCCCTCCCCTCGTAACATGGTAGCAGAATACAGTGCTCAGGCTGCCCTGCGTATACTGTGGGATTTAATACTAAACGAAGCCATCAAGATGTCATTAACGATCCGTTATCTGGAATAAAACTAATTTTACGGATTTTGTCACGTTGAAGTTTTATCGCATCGTAAGTGAAGGAAACGTCGGGAATAAAAAGAAATTAAATTAAACGCTGAAAAATCCGTAAAATTATTTTTATCCCATGTGTGGTATTCGCGTGTGCGTGTATGCGTTTGTGCGTAACTACTGAAGCCTAAATAACGATATAGAAGTTTTTGAACTGTTTTACATAATGTCACACTCCCTTCCCATCCTCTTTGTCTTTTTTTTAGAATTTATCACGTAGTATATAAACCATATATTGATTTTTCAAGAGATTTAATATAGGCCGTTTAATAAATTTATGGCGTGATCGTCTTAATCAGGACCCTTATTAATGTTGTGTTTATATAACTTAGTTCTTTTAGGTGACTCTTGGAAGAATGAATATTAACCAGAGCAGTTGAAAGCTGTTGGTAATGCCTTATAAGTTAAAGAACCCTGTACACGAAGACAGAAATCAAAAAAGTTTAAGAACATTAAATCGACACTATTTTACTTGTATCAGGTTCACAACAGTCAATTACTTATTAATTAATCCCTTCCCGCTTGGAAAAGGCTCACAATATTTATAAAAAATACCAGAGACAAGGCCTTCGCACTCCCACATTAAAAAAATGTAGGGGAGGCACACGGCTCCACACACGCCGTGTGAGGTGAGCACTAACCAACCAACGCGCTCCCTCCAAAGGGGACCTCAAGCAGCACACAAGCGTTATAAACATCAATATACCAGCCCATATAGAACTTAGAGTTATTTTAGAAGCCTATAAGAGTGTCGAAAAGAGATGGTACCATAATAAGAGTGGTTTATGATTTATGCTACAGCTCAAGCTGTATAAACTCTGTATTGTGGGATCTTAGTAAGCTTAGGGTTCTTAATCAGAATATGAAAACTCTTTTATACAACTTTAAGTATTTTGTAACACTTCAATCTTATTTTATCATTAAAGTTGTATAGAAGCTGTTTTTTGCATGCTGTCACTTGCTTATTATAGCTCTAAGTGTTATTATAGTTGAATAAAACTACTTTTACGGATTTTATCGCGTTTAATTAGGTTATGTTATATTCCTATTTTGTCTATCATTTTAAAAGCTGAAGGTACTCCGGATTATCTTTGACATCGGGACATCAATCACCTCAGTCCCCCGTGACCACGGTTGCTGGAAAGCAATCAAAACGTCGGGAACATAAAATAACCTAATTAATCGCGATAAAATCCGTAAAAGTAGTTTTATTCAATGTGTATTGTTCGCGTAAATATAAGAAATCATTATGTTATTATAGTATCATTCAAAGAGATTTAAATATAAAGGTTACTACTACTACTTAAATGTCTTTGGTATCATTCAAATATTATTTCTTTACGGTGATGTATGTGAACTCCCTTCTTTAATTTATTCTTATGACGTAATTGCACAGTCTTGTAAAACTAAAACTAAAAAAAAATAACAGCTATAGTGCAAATTAAGTCTGTATAAGTGATAGAATATCGCCATTATGAATTGCATGTTTAATACATTGTGCTATAAATAGTGAACAAATTAATTTGTTGTCAATATGTGTAAAAAATGAAAAATATTTGGTGCAGTTAGAAGAAGGATTAAAAGGGAATATTGAAATATTTGTAATATTTCAATATTCCCTTTTAATCCTTCTTACCAACGAAATAATAGTGATACTGAAGAATATATAAATACTTTAATAAAGCAGACAAGCTACAGTCATGCGTTAATCCCATCGACGGCTAACAAAGAGGTTTCCGTAACAAAAAGATTAAACAGTGTTAATCATGATCACAGTTATGTCAAATGTAACTTAGTTTTCGGCACCTCATTATGATGATTTGTCATGCAGCAGCACAAGTAGTTCAAATGATGATAACAGCGAATTTTCAAAAAATCTATTATTTCGCCAGCAAATAAAGAATTGGGCCACAGAAAGAATTATATCTCAAGTTGCTTTAAACGAGTTAGTTACAATTGTAAATCTTAAAACGCTTTTTGATTCCCACAAACTTGGTACAATGAAAAGGCAATTTTTCTCTTTCTCTATGGTTTCTACAATTTTAAACGGCATATTTTCCTAAAAAGTAAAATAAAAACAGTATAAGATACAAAATACAGTAAAATTACTTCACAATAAGTTAAATTAGGTACTAAAAAAAATAGCTAACTCTTTTTGTTTTGCCGTAAGTACCTACGTGACGTAAGAGTATGAAGACGCGAGCGAACGACTAGAAATCGAAATGCGTATGCGCTTGTCAGGATTTACCTATCAAGTATCAACTAAACACAATAACAAAATAAACAGCATGCTCGTACTGGTACTGTACTACTGAGCGAGATAAAATATTCTGTCATAAATATACCTTCCATAATATTGTTTGGCAAGGAAAGAGATAGCTTTAATTCTTAACCTTTAAGTATGGACGTAGAGTCTCACAGACTCCGCATAGTTTTAGTTCTCGTTGTTTCACATACTTCCCCCCGTTCCCCGCAACTGAGTGGCTCAGTAGCTATTGTTTTAGTTACGAAACGACTGTCGAAGGAGAAGACCGCCTATTTCCTTGCTTAGTACGTCAATAATATTCATCGAAATATTGACCGGAGCCTGTGAGGCTACACGTCCATTGTTACCATACAATACATTTTATGAGAGTAATTTCGTTTATTTTAGGTTTTGTAGTTCAAAATGGCAGAAAATAGTGAAGCGCATTGTTCTTATAGACAAAAACATTCCAGAAATCTTCAACAGGCCCCTGCAAACAAAATATTGAAAGTAATGGACCCATCTTTTGAGGAGGAAGTAAATAATTTGTTAGCTTCAGATCACTCTGATAATGAAGAAGCTATCGAACATTTTTTATGTCTGCGTCAGAGTTGATGCGTTACCGTGATAGTGATGAAGATGAAGATCAGATGCAGTGCCAAGACATGATCCGGGACCAGGAAGTTGCCGAAGATGAATCTGACAGTGATAGCTCAGACAACGCTCCTCTTTCGGATTTACTAAGATCTAACTATTTCTATGGAAAAAATAAATACAAGTGGGCAAAGACATCACCTTCTGTTAGAGTACGTTCACCACAACATAATATTATATCATCTCGTGTAGGTTATTATAAGTTGACAGCAAACGATGAGAAAGACCACTACAGCATCTGGAATAAGATATTTGATGAAGAAATGCTCCAACAAATTTTGATTTGGACAAATGTTAAGATTTCTACATACAATATGAAGTTTGCTCGTCAGAACAGACCTAAATTGAATAACTTGGACGTGGTTGAACTGAAAGCTTTTATCGGACTGCTATTTTACTCAGCTGTTTTGAAATCAAACAAGGAAAACTCACGTTATTTGTTCGCTTCAGATAGCACAGGTTGTGAAATATTTAGATGCACAAAGTCAGAAACAAAATTCCTAATCGTGCTCTTATGTCTTCGATTCGATAATCCTTATGATCGCAATGAAATGATAAAGACTGACAAACTAGCTGCTATATCGCCAATTTTCAACAAGTTCGTGAGTAATTCTCAACAACTATATGAATTGAGCGAATGTGTTACTGTGGATGAAATGCTCGTCAAATTTCGGGGAAGGAGTCACATGATAACATATATGCCGAAAAAGCCTGGTAAATATGGCCTGATAATACGAGCTTTATGTGACGCCAAAAAATATTATTTCTACAACGGGTATGTTTATTCTGGAAAAGACTCCGACAGCATCGAATTGACCACAGAAGTGAAAAAATTCTTGGTTCCAACTCAGTGTGTGTTACGTCTCACAAAACCTATCCATGGAAGCAACCGAAACGTAACGGCTGACAATTGGTTTTCATCCATACAGCTCGTTAATGAATTATCAAAAAGAAAGCTAACATATGTGGGAACAGTGAAAAAGAATAAAAAAGAAATACCCACACAATTTCAACCAAATAAGAATCGCGAAGTACAATCGCCCTTATTTGGATTTACGAACAAAACAACATTATGTTCCTATGTACCAAAGAAGAACAGAGCTGTAATACTTGTATCTTCCATGCATCATAGCGATCAGGTTGATAAAAGCACTCAAAAACTTGAAATTATATTGTTTTATAATTCCACCAAAGGGGGTGTCGATGAAGCGGACAAGAAATGTTCAATTTCTTCATGTAGCCGTCGAACTAGAAGATGGTCTATGGTATTATTATATCGTGTCCTAGATTTGAGTGCCATGAATGCATACATTTTATATAACCTACACCAATCAAAGGATGTTGATAGAGGAGATTTCCTCCAAAGTTTAGCTCGTTCACTTGTAGTGACTCATATGCAAAGACATGTTATCAATACGAAATTGCCAAGAGAGCTGAGGTTAACCATGACACGAGTTTTGGGTAGGATATGGTTACAGTAGATAACCAGGATCAAACAGTGAACCCAGGAACGAGAAGAGCATGTAGAATTTGTCCTGCAACAAAACATAGAATGACTACCTACATTTGTATTGAGTGCAGCAAATCTGTATGCCTCCAATGTTCCCGTCCTTTGTGCATTGACTGCCAATAAATTCACAATATTCAACTGTTGCCAATTTTTTTTATATTTCTTACCAGACGTGAATGTTATGTTTCATAGTTAATAATTTTATGTGATTTAAGAAAATAACAGTTATTTTGTTATGATATTATGTTAACATGTTAAAAAATTGTTCAACGTAAAACCTTAGCAAATTTAAACAAAATGTGCCATAATGTCAGATTTTTCATTTTTTTATAATTTTTGTAATAAAAGTTTATTAAATATTTACGTTGTTTTATTAGAAGATACTATAATCTTTATAATGATATAATTTTGGACCGATTTATTATATTATTTTTATACAAATCGTGCGTGTGAATAATAGGAGCCTGTGAAACTCCACGTCCAGAGTAGTGTAAACAAAAACTGACGTCCATACTTAAAGGTTAACTCCACTGTTTACATTAGAAAGAAAAGATGTATAGGTTATCTAGTAATATTTTTGGTTTAGTTTGTGAACTTAACTGAATCAAAGGGGTAGTAAGTTATTGCCAATCATCATCATCATCATCATTATAGCCTTTCATAAGTCCACTGTTGAACATATGCCTCCCCCAAGAAATGCCACAAAGCACGGTCCTGAGCCACCTGCATCCATCGACTTTCTGCATATCTTACCAGGTCGTCACTCCATCTAGTGGGGGAACGCCCTACACTTCATCCGCCGGTACTCGAGAACCTTTTTCCCCCATCGGTTGTCGGTTCTTCGAGCTATATGGCCAGCTTCAGCTTACTAATCCGTTGGGCTATGTCGGTCACTCTGGTTCAATTGCAGATATCCTCATTTCTAAGTTTATCACGTAGAGAAACTCCGAGCATAGCCCTCTCCATAGCTCGCTGAGCAACCTTGAGCCTCATCCGGCCAGCAGTGAAGGACCACGTCTCAGTACCATAGGTCATCACTGGCAATACGCACTAGTTGTACAGTCTCGTTTTCAAGTTTTGAGGTATACCTGACGAGAAAATGTGCCGTAATTTCCCGAACGCTGTCCAACCGAGTTGAATCCATCGATTGACCTCTTGGTCGAAGTTGGACTTACCTAGTGGAACTATTTGTCCCAGGTAAACATACTCGTCAACAACTTTGAGCTTAGTGCTTCCAACAACTACCGGCATAGGTGTGACATGGACATTAAACATTTGTTTAATGTCCATGTCCATGACTTTGTTTTGTCCATGTTCATCTTAAGATCTATCCGTTGGGAAACACTATTGAGGTCATTAAGCATAGTGCTTAGGTCCTCCAGCGATTCTGCCACAAGGACTATATCGTCGGCAAATCGAAGTTGAGCGATGTACTCGCCGTTGATGTTAATACCGTATCCTTTCCAATCCAGAAGATTGAAAACATCTTCCAAAGCAGCGGTGAAGAGTTTCGGGGATATCACGTCACCCTGTCTTACACCTCTCTGCAATTGGATAAGTTTCGTACTCTGGTTCTGTACTCGGATAGCCATCGTAGCCCTATTGTACAAGCACTTCAGCACTTCGATATACCAACAGTCAACCTGGCATCGCTAAAGGGACTGCAGCAACGCCCAAATTTCGACGGAATCAAAAGCTTTCTCATAGTGCACATACGCCAGACATAGTGGCAAAATTTTTATTATTTAAACGAGATAAAGTTTAGAAGGGATAAAAGTGTTGTTCCTAAGACAAAGGATTTTCACCTATTATACGTATTTCTAAAGACAATTATATGTAGTGTTTTAAAAAATACTATACAGCGTAAGTAATAAAAATATTCCAGTATACAACTGATTAAAAACTAATGTCTGTATAATAGAATCCATAAAATACATAGTACAGCTACAAAAATACATAAAATACATAGTAAGAGTGACAAAGCAAAGAAGATTGGCCAAATCGTACCAGACGATGAAACGATGGCGTCACAATATGAAATATTTATTAAAAATATCCTTATTTTTTAAGGTCTTAAAGAACACAAAAAATACCTCTCTAAGTAGTCACAAAAAAAAGTTATCATTTTATTTTTGTTTTTGTAACTGTTCCGAAATTACTTAAAATAATGGTTTCTGAACACACTGGAACTCACCTAATGACGATTCATTTCACTATGAAAGGACTTTGTATTCAAATACCAATTCACGTTTTTCTGAATAGTTGTTAATTGTAATTTAATTCAATTAGTATATAGGCATCAAATCAACTACTATACTGATTTATTATGTACTGGATTCGCGCCATAAAAATGATTATGTAGCTTCATAGTAAGCTAAGCGTTTTGTTCAATTACGTACAACGAGAGAATAGAATAGAATAGAATAATTTTTATTCAATATACATTACATGTGTAATTCTTATTGAAAGTCATTTTTTACTTTACCACTGATTTGAAAAAATACCCTCTGTCCTGGGAAGAACAAGCAAGAAACCCAGCGGGACATTTTTTTTTAAATAAATTTTTCAATATAAATGATAACGAACTACGAGTATTTACAAAATTTATTTTAGAAACTGCTTGGAAGCGACCACCTCATTCCCAGGGGTTATTATCAACCATGTATTCATTTATACTATAATAACCCTTTTTATACAGTTTCAGCTTAATAAAACATTTAAACTTGGTAATAGAGAGAACCTGTACACTTTCCGGGACCTTGTTGTAATAGCGTATACATTGCCCCAACAATGAATTACTGGCTCTGTGGAGTCGAGAAACTGGTATCACTAGCTTGTGTTTGTTCCTAGTGTTTACAGAATGTACATCACTTTTTTTACTAAAACTATCTTTGTTTTTGTGAACATACATTAAATTTTCGTAAATATACTGAGAGGCCAAAATTAATATATTAATTTCTTTAAATTTATCTCAAAGAGACTCTCTCGGTTTTAGATTGTAAATAGCTCTAATGGCCCTCTTCTGTAAAACAAAAATAGTTTCTGAATCAGCCGCATTTCCCCATAGCAAAATCCCATAAGACATTATGCTATGGAAATAACTAAAACAAACTAATCTAGCTGTCTCGACACTAGTGAGACCTTTAATCTTTTTTAGAGCATAGGCTGCAGAACTTAGTCTGCTTGCTAATTTGGATATATGGGGGCCCCACTGAAGCTTTGCGTCAAGAGTGATGCCAAGAAAAACAGTGTATACAACAGGGCTCAATTCCTCCCCATTTAAAAACACATTGGTATTCAGATTTTTAACATTCGTTGTTGTAAATTTAACACAATTAGTTTTATTTCCGTTCAAATGCAGATTATTAACGTTAAACCAATGCACTAATTTTGGTATAGCATTATTCACTTCGTCACATTTAAATGATTGACGTTTAAGTTTAAAAATCAAGGAAGTTTCATCAGCAAATAATACTATATCATGACTATCCCCTACAAGGTGAGGTAAGTCATTAATATACACCAGAAACAGGAATGGGCTGAGAATCGAGCCCTGAGGAACACCCATTAGTACAGGTGACCCGGAAGAACTTTTACCATTGATAATAACCTTCTGCTTTCTATTACATCATGTGTCATCGTCAAGTTATATAATCTGTGGTCATCGATCGACATTGATTGTCATCCGGCAATCACCTACATATCTTTATCTCTTATTTGCTTCATTCGTTGTGGATTGTTATACGTACTGTACTATTTTAGATTTTTTTGTGTTGTTTTGACCTCGGCATTGTTTTACGGACTGATAACTACCACTTGTAACGATTATTCTGTGCTTTTTATTTCTGGACACCGATTTTGCATCTTCCATATTTGTGAGAGACATCATGCAGACTACAGCTACACAACAACGACAACTAGCCCTGCGATTGCTATGTGTTAATTGTAACATATTCATTGATACACTTCGCCGTCATCTCATTTTTGAGCTTGATACCAGAGTAATTTCTAAGATCCGCGAGTGGAATTCTTCAATAATAGTACATATTTACATACCTACTTATTTTATTACACTAACATAAGCCATCACACACAATCGTACATCACAATACAAATCTAATTCTTATTTTATATCACTGAAGAAGATTACATATGTGATGCTAACCTCAAAAGTATTGTTGACGTAATTATAAAAAACTGTGGCTATTTAGATATGATTTTAATACAGGATGGTGTTTACAATATAAAAACAAACCAATCTAGCTATAGCTTGTTTTGGGACATTAAAAACAAAAGTCCAGTCCAGATCCTATAGAAATTTGACCATTGTTCTTTATGTTGCAGAAGTGAACGGCAGGGTCGGGAAGGGACGCCCTAGACGAAAGTTTATCGACCAAATCGGCGATACATTAAAAATGGGCCAGATTAGGAGTACCCTTAACCGACGAGCGTGTATGCGTAGGTATATGGATGTGGAGGAAGTGAGAGAGGTGTGTCAGGATCGTGCCAAATGGAAGTCCGTAGTCTCTGCCTACCCCTCTGGGTGACAGGCGTAAGTGTTTATGTATGTATGTATGTACAGCTACTAAGATTATCAGATTATCGTTTAGACTATTTAGCAAATTGTCGCCATTTTAGGACCTATAACAAAATTTAAATGGTAAATTTGGGAATAGAGAGACATTAGTTTTAGCCTAAACCATTATTTTTAGTTTGATTAATGATCACTGTACCCCAATGTGCATTCATATTCACTAACTTAATTATTTTCTTATTTTAACCTATACAACCAATATTTGCTCACCGTATTTAGTATATTGTCCTTATAATATTTCGTTATTTTGCTGGCACGGCAATTTTTTGATAGAAATCATATACAAGTTTACCGTAAATCTAATTTTGCGCTTTCTATTCACCAGTTATCACCATCAATACTCAACTCCAATACAATTAATATTAATATGTAATATAATCTTTCATTCACTAATGTCATCATCGTCGTCATCATTGATTGAAGTATATAAATAAATCTATTAAGTTATTTTTGTCTTAAGATCATTTGTAATACCGTTCAAACACCAATTTAGAACGAAAACAAATATAATATAGCTGCAGCACGGCTCTACAATGTATAAGTTGATTATAATATTGGTTTAAAGAATATAACGTTATTTATTTCCGAGATATTGGAGATTTTGCGTGCGCACACAAACACACACGCAAGCACTTACATAAACACAAACGAAACCTGCATGTGTTAAAACAAATCACGAAGCTCATGGGTATTTTTGATGCCCTCACAGTTGTAGGGCAATGAAGCTTCACCTGAAACTTACGACTAACGACTATGCATATCATATAGCAGAGGCCACCTGGAGGGTTGCTCTTCGGGCTGAATATCTAGTCTGGCGGAAAATATTTCCTTTTCCACCGTAGGCCAAAGAGGTGATCCCGACGCGGTGTGAACACGCCAGTTCAAAAAAATCCCTTCAATTTGTTTCTCTTACTTCGTATGTTATTTAAGTCTGCATATATACGTTATGTCACATCGATTACTACATACTGTTGGATAAGACTTTTTTATATAATAAGGGGATACTGTAGCCCATAGGAATCAAAAAAAAAGATGCGTTGGAACCCCTAAGGAATAAAATAGAATGCATCAATTCGAAATTTGAAAAAAATTAAATAATGTATTACTTGTATACATTTTAATATTGACTGAATTGAATAAACTTCATTAAGAATAAAATAAACATTATATAATAGCAAATTAATATACTTAAAACATCTTTATTGATGAAATGAATGAAAGAGGTATGTAAAGATCGTGACACTTGGCGATCTGTTCTCTCTGGCTACCCCGTCAGGGATTGTGCGTGAAGATAAGTTAGTAAGTAAGTATCTTTATTGATAGTACATATATATTATTGTTTTATTTTTTTGACTTATTAAAATTATCATTGCATTTTAGCAGATAACATTTTTAATCTTAGAATGATAATGAATTCTCTGTTGCCAAATTAGATTTGAATGATCAAACATTGTAGATTAAAAGGAAAGTTTGAAAGTGTAAAGTTTTCGTGTTAGTTACAAGCCTAAGCCATTATTTCTAATAAGAAGGGAAAATTTATAAGTTAGGTTTTGATCAAAAGTGACTTCACAAGTTGTTAAAGTGCTGTGCGACAATATTTGTTGAACATCTCGCAATTGCTCATTATAACTTATCTAAACCACGGATTAAAATTGTAAACTCATACTGCTACAATTAATAAACTGTTTCTAGTAGAAGTGAAAGGGGAAAATATCACATAGATATTTTTCCTAGAGAAACTTAAAATTGTGAAAGTAAAGATTTCCTAAAAAATTAATAATAAAGTAGTATCGTGGCGTTAGAAAGATAATCCATCAGAATGGTTTACAGGTTTCCTATATATGACAGTATACCTCCCATTATTTCGCACAACTTGGGCTTTGTAAAGCTTGCTGCTCATTACAGGCATATCGGCTGCCCCATAGATTTCTACATTACAAGAATATTTGCCATAGTTGTCACGCTTCGCAGACGGGAAGTCAACTGTTTCATGGACTTGTTGTTATGAGGAAAACGATACTGCCCATCTTTTGGTTTGTTCCATCCACTGAATATTCTTATAGCACCACTACACAGTCTAGAACACTGCAGCCTCGGAGCTTAAAATTGCGCTAGTTATTTTTTTTTCTTGGGGAAATGTCTACGCATACCTGCCTCGTGGGGTCATGGACGGGTTATGTCGAACTCGATCGACTAAACTCCATGTTCCATTTGTGTTACATATTGGCAGGGCTACGGGGACGCTTTTACACGCATCTGTGGCCCCACCAGTGCCTGCGGCCCTATGGTAGCTTCTTCTCAGTGGAAGAGTACTCCTCTGCTATCTCTTTCTCAGGTATGACGCAGGTCAGGTCGTTGTAGACGGTGCATGTTCTGACTGAAAGCTTATTAACGCTGGTGTTCCACAAGGCTGTGTGCTATCACCAACGCTGTTTCTTCTGCATATCAATGATATGTTGCTAACTGGTAACATTCATTGCTATGCGGATGACAGCACTGGTGATGCTCTATACACCGGCCGTGCTAATATTTCTCGGGAAAACGTCTCCGAGTACCGGAATAAACTTGTGTCTGAAGTCGAGTCTTTGCTGAACAAAGTCTCGGACTGGGGGCGACTAAATCTAGTCCAGTTTAATCCTCAGAAGACACAAGTTTGCGCGTTTACCGCTAAAAAGAACCCCTTTATCGTATCTCCTCAGTTTCAAGGCACTCTCCTAGTTGCCTCAGCCAGTATCGGAATCCTTGGCGTCGACATATCGAGTGACGTGCAGTTTCGTGGTCACTTGGAAGAGAAGGCCAAATTGGCCTCTAAAAAGCTTGGCGTGCTCAGCAGAGCGGGACAGTATTTCATGCCGGCACACCGCCTGCAACTTTACAAGGCGCAGGTTAGGCCTCACATGGAATACTGTTCCCATCTCTGGGCAGGGGCTCCCCAGTGCCAGCTCCTTCCACTTGACCGCATCCAGCGCAGAGCGGCTCAAATCGTCAACGACCGAGGCCTTTGCGATCGGCTCGATTCATTGGCACTGCGAAGAGATGTTGCATCTCTTTGCATTTTCTTTCGCATATATCATGGGGAGTGCTCTGAGGAATTGTTCGGATTAATCCCAGCCGCCAAATTTCACGAACGCACATCGCGACAGGACTCCCGATACCATCCACACCATCTGGATGATTGGCGGTCCATCACTGTGCGATTTAGAAGATGTTTTCTTCCTCGCACGACTTCCTTGTGGAATCCATTACCATCAGCGATTTTTCCGGACCGATACGACTTAGGGACCTCCAAGAAAAGAGCGTACTCCTTTTTAAAAGTCCGGCAACGCATCTGCAATTCCCTCCCTGGTGTTGCAGTTGTTCATGGGCGGCGGTAGTCACTTACCATCAGGTGAGCCTCATGCTCGTTTGCCCCCTCTCCTATAAAAAAAAAACCAAAACAAATGGGGTATCTTCCTACACGGACTCCAAATTCACCATGATAGGGCGAGTGGTGCCTTATTATACTAAAACTCCTCTTCCTTCGCAATTCCATTGCGATCCATGCTATTCTTATTTCACCGTGGGTGACCAAGCCACGGCTACTAAGCCCCCCGGAACCGCAGCGGGAACCCGTCCGGAGGGACAGTGGGGAACCGCCCTACACTTCGTTTACCGTTACAAGGCTGCTACTTGAGAACCATTCTTTCCCGTTGGTTATCTGTTCTTTGAGCTATATGGCCAACCAATTGTCTATTCAGCTTACTGCTCCGTTGGTTTATGTCGCTAACATAGGTTCAACTGTAGTCCCTTACGTGGTAGAGCCTTGCTGCAGCTATATTAGTAGTAAGTATAATTGTAGCACGAATGGGTTGGCTCGACCGGAAAAGGACCACGCTCTCACAGAATACCATATGTAAAATACCAGCTTAACGCTGCTGAGTTTCGTATGGTGAGTTTAGAGAACCGGAGATCCTTTTTACTAGAAACGAGACATTACATCTTAGTCCTCGCGGGTGACCACACATCTGCATTTTGATTCGTAATCGAGCATAGATATAGACGTCTATGGGTCGCAGCAACATTTTACCATCAGGTGGACTGTGTGCTTGTTTGTCACTCTTATCCTATTAAAAAAAACTGTCTTTTTATTACAAAATTTATCACACAGATATTCGAGCATCAGAATATAAAATATTACCCTTCTTGATCGTAAGATATATAAAGTCCTGTACCACGACAGCAAATACAGCCAAATACTTATCTAATTTCAAAGCTGGCGTTAATATGAAAATCTCCAAAAAAAACAAATTCGCCAATTATATCCGACACAGTTATGCTGGCAACTTGTGAAACTTCCATACTTTAATGGTTGTAAGGCAATTCAAAAGCGAAACTAATACCATTGCAACTTACTATTTCGTAATATAATGTCAACGACTATAGTCTCTCTCTTCTTAGTGAAGTAGAAAACATTCATGTGTATTTTATTCATAACAGACAATATTGCAGTTAAACTGTTAACGTTGTTAAAGTATGTAACGTCTGTAAATATGTTACGTCCCACGAAGAATGAATAAACACCTCCTCACATATCTGAGAAGGCAATATAGCAATTTGTCAGCCGTGCAGTCCTGTGAATATCTTTTTTTATGAAACTGAGGTGACAAAAGAACTTACGGTACAGCTGATGGTAAGTTGGTAAGTGGATTTTTCGGCCCATAAACATCTACATCTATCCTCGATTAAGAATCAATGAGATCATGAATCAAGATGGAATGTTTCGTTTTCAGTAAAAAGAGTGTCCGGATCTTAGCATATGAAACACAACAGGATTTGCTACTACTTTACGCTGGTATTCTGTAAAACTATTGTCCTTCCCCGGTCAAGCCGATTAATTTGTGTTATAACCATAATAAAACTGCAGAACGAATCTACCACATATAAAAGTAGGAAGATGGCCGTAGAATTGGTATCTGAAACGGACTAGTAAAAATGTTTCAAATATTTCATTAATTTTTTACTGATGCTGGTGAAGAGTTCTTTGAAACGATTTAAAAATAAAAGATTTAACAACAGATTTTTAATTTTTTGTTTCGAAAAACTTTTCGCGAGACTAAAGTCAAGCTTGAGCATCTATACGAATGAATGCAGACATATAATTTACGCCACTTATAAAATGTCTGCAAAGCGTGTCGATAGGCAAATAATTCTACAACGTGAAAAACCCATCTCCAAAACTGGACTTCACGGTTTATAATCCTTTCGCTATCCCGTACATTTAGGTTATTGCTATTGTCTCACTTTTGAGTCTGAAAGCCGGACAGCGAAAGTGTTAAAGAGGAAGATCTAATAACCACTCAACCGTCCGCCCCGCCCGAGTGATTCTCGCCTGATCTGTCCGCGAATTAAATGTCACTATTTTTTACGACCGCACGAGACAGTCTTATCAAAAACGATTACTACTGAAAAGCAACTATAGCTACATTTAAATAAAAAATATTCTCAAAAGACTTAAAGAATTCAAAATTTTATTTTGTTAAAACAAAATTAGTCAAATTAAAAATAAAGCCTGAAAATACAGCTTAAAAATGGGAATATAAAAAAAAATCGTATTTATTTTTTATTTCGAGTTTTACAAGAAAAGTGTTAAACTTACTGGAGACAATTATTTTATATTATAATAGAACATTATATTCCCTTTAAAATGACACTAATATCAATAACATCTTATATACTCAATATGCATAAGTATATAATGTTTACCCAATATAAATTTGAATAAATAAGTAAATAAATTAAAAAAATAGGTTTTAATAAATTCTAGACACATCTCAACAAATACTTCGTTTATAAATTGCTATGAACGTGTTAATTGTGAATTATTATTTTATATTTTGCATTTATTTAACACAAAAAACTGATAAGAATACATTTTATACAACATATAATCAATAAACGACGATGAGTGATTAAAATTTAGAGTTAAATTACTATATGTAAACGTTTTTTTTATTATTCAGGTCCATATGATTATTCAGGTCACTCCATAAAGTCCAAGACGTATTTAAGTATAAATATTACATCCTACTTACTTTTAGTACGTACTACATAGGCTGCACTAAAAGTATCGGGAATGGAATATTTCCACTGTTCCTGTCATATTAAATTCTTTTTAATGGAAAACTCCTTGGTTTTAAAAATCGAATACCATTTATTAATTTAAAAAATATTCTCGGTCTTGTCACAGGGTTTTGTCAAACTTGTTTAGTCGTTGAGAAAATGAAATTAACTCGAGAAAATTCAAGAGCGATGCTTTCGAAGTGGTTTAATACAAAAACAGTGTATTAACCGGATGATTTCTGCATTTGGTGATAAAGACCCATCCAAAACCATAATTTGACGCTGGTTTGCTGAATTTCATCGTGGACGTGTCAAGGTCAGTGATGATCCCCGGCAAGGTCGTCCAAAAACTGCAGTCATCCAAGGAAACGTTGATGCTGTGCGTAAGCTGATTGAGGAAGATCGACATGTGACATACCGCGAAATTTAGGCACAAATATAACTAATCTTGCATGAACAATTAGGTGTAAAAAAGTTGTTTTCTCGATGGATACCGCATTCGTTCTGTGAAGAGCAAAAAGCGGCTCACGTTACTTGGTGCGTCAGAACTCGCGAAAGACTCCACGCAGGATCCTCAAATGCTGTATACAACATTGTATTAGGTGACGAATCCTGGATATACGCATACGAACCCGAAACAAAAAACCAGTCACGGGTTTGTGTGTTCGAAAATGAGTTAAAGCCAACAAAAATTGTTCGTTCACGGAGTGTTACAAAAAAAATGGTGGCCACGTTTGTCTCCATAACAGGCCATGTAACGACTTTTCCTCTTGAGACACAAAGATCGGTTAATGCAGGATGGTATGCTAGCATCTGTTTCCCACAGGTCGTTTCTGAACTCCGTAAAGAGAACTGCAACCGCCGCATCATCCTCCATCACGACAATGCGAGTTCTCATACCGCATATAGAACAAAAGAGTTTTTAGAGCAAGAAAATATAGAATTATTAGACCATCCGCCGTACAGCCCCGACCTTAGACCTAATAATTTCTATACTTTCCCTAAAATAAAGAATTAATTGCGTGGACAGAGATTTTCATCATCTGCAGAAGCTGTGGACGCCTACAAAACGACCATTTTGGAGACCCCAACTTCCGAATGGAATGGTTGCTTCAATGATTGGTTTCATCGTATGGAAAAATGTGTCAAATTTCGCGGAGAATACTTCGAAAAGCAATAAATACATTTTTAAATAGTAATGTTGTGTCACTTCCTTGATTCCCTTTCCTTTCTTGAAGAACGAGACCACCGCACTTCTGCTCCACCCCTCCGGAGTAGTGTTACCATGGAGGACGGAATTAAAGAGCTTCTGAAGGACTTTAAGTTCCGGTTTTCCACCTGCTTTCAAAAGCTCCGCTGTAATTCCATCCTCACCAGGGGCTCTGCCGTTTTTAAGGTGCTCAAAAAGCCATTCTAATCTCGCTCAAACAGACGTCCGCGATATCTTCGAAGTAGTGTCGGATAAGACTCGCTCTTGGATCGTTACTCTCACTTGCGTGTGGCTCCAACGATAATATGTACAGCTTCCCATAGAACCTCTCAATCTCACTCAAAATCTCAGGTGTTCCGGAAACAACGCCGCCATACTCGGTCTTCAGTTTTGACAGTTGGCTCTTTCTGGCAGACATATTTCTGGCAAAGACTTTGGAGCCTTGGTTCCGCTCGATCGCTTCTTCAATACAAGCTTGAATTTGCGTAAGTCCGCCGCATAAATTTGGAGATCTGTCTGTTCAGTTGCCTGTATGCTATCAAATCTGTTGAAGAATGTAGCTTCATCTCCCGTCTAACAGTCATGAGATTAAGAGTGTGATCGGAGAGTTTTTGTTTCTTCTGCGGCGGGTTCTTGCTTGGCTTCTCGGTTTATATATATATATATATATATATATATATATATATATATATATATATATATATATATATACTTACTACTACTATAATAATTAAGTATGTATGAAATTTGGTTTTTAGAACAATTTGTATTTGTACAGCGATCTTTCTGAGCCGCTGCAAACAACCCATACAGTATCCACCCACGATATTTAGTAAAATAAATTCATGCATGGCTGCTAAATCACCGAAAATTTCGACATTTCACAGCTGACATGAATAAATTATAGCTAAACAAAACAGAATTAAAGTACGATTTACTTTCAATGGTTTCCCAAATCATAGATGAAGATTTTTAAAAATAGATTAAGTTGAAAAATTTAAATTTTCAAAAGTTAACGTGTTCATTTCACCATGCGGACTTGATAAATCCTCACCATAAGTGACCTAAACCCCTTTTTATGTAAAAATAGCAATAAATCGATTAAAAAAAATATATTAATAAATTCAACAATCATTATCTTTCTGACAATGTACTTTTTATATCATTTATATGTATAACATGATTGCTATATACGATTTCATGCGACAAAACGTTGGAATCTTATTTTTAGGCCCTAGCAGAACATACCTGCACGCTTTGCGCTTAAGGCACGCAATACAAAAAAAAACAATATTATAATAAATTTTTAATTTTTTGGATCCTAAATATGTACATGCTTATATTTCAAGGCTTCGTGAATTTTCTGCTCCGTTCTTTTTTTTCATTTGGTATGTTAGTTGATTGATAATGAAACTATCTTTATTTTGTACAAGAGAACCATAGTCTTACTACTACTAACTCACGTGGTAGTGCTGCAGCTATATTAGTAGTATAGTTGTGGCACGAATGGGTTAGCTCGACCGGGGAAGGACCACGCTCTCACAGAATACCAGCGTAAAATAGCAGCTTAACGCTGCTGTGTTTCGTATGGTGGGTGTAGAGAACCGGAGACCCTTTTTACTAGAAATGAGGATTTCTATCTTAGACCTCACGGGTGACAACGCATTTGCATTTTGTTTGATGGAGATGTCTATGGGCCACAGCTACCACTTACCATCAGGTGGACTGTGTGCTTGTTTGTCACCCCTATCCTATAAAGAAAAAGTCGGTCATCGAAGGTGTCTAGACGGGAAGTCCTGTCCTGTCAAAGGTTTACAAGTAATATAATAAAAAGACTTCCATCACTTTCATTTATAAACAGTGCTAATTATTTGTATGGTACGTTATTAAAAAATTATAACTTGCGTATTGAGTATGATATTTACTTCTAAAACTTTCTCTTTTAACAGTCGCAAATCATTTAATGAATGGGCGACAGTAGGAATTTATAAGAGTAGGCGAAAGTTATACGAGATTTATAATGAAAGATCATTAAATAGTAGTGTTATATTTAGAGATTATGTAAAAACATATTCTAAAATATTTAAAAAAGTGTGCGCCACAGCTAAGGCTTTACATTTAAGTAACAAAATTAAAACTGAATCTAACAAAATTAAAATGACCTGGAGAATAATAAATAGTGAAACGGGCAAGATCAAACCGCGCAACTCGGATTTTCAATTGATATTAACAATAATTTAACTGATGTTAAAAACATTTTACTGATGTTCCTTTTTTGACAACTAAATCATTAAACTCTTCTCCTACTGTCGGCGAATCATTGCTCAAACAAAATGTAAAGGCTTGTTTAAATACTTTTAAATTCCATAGAGTACTGCCAAAAGATATCGTTAAATATTTTAAAACTATTGATGTTAAGAAAACGGCAAATTTATGGGGGATTTCCGTTAAAGTTATTTTATCTATAATAGATCTATATTTAATACAAGCGTCGAATCTGGTGTGTTTCCTGATTTGATGAAACATAGTAAAGTCATACCTTTATATAAATCTGGTAGTACATAAGACCCCGCCAATTTTAGACCAATTTCTGTACTACCAACATTTAGTAAAATTTTTGAAAAAATAATTTTAGAATAGATGTTAAGTTTCTTTAGTATTAATAAATTGCTACATAGAAATCAATTCGGTTTACAAGGGTCGCTCGACAACTGACGCTGGAGTTGAGCTTATTAAACATATTTTTGTGCATGGGAGAATTCAGAGGATGCTTTGGATATATTTTGTGACCTTTCCAAGGCCTTCGACTGCGTTCACCATGAGACATTAATCAGGAAGCTACAGTACTATGGTGTCAAGAACACAGTGCTTAAACCTATTATTTCATATTTAAGTAATAGAATGCAGAAAGTTATCATCAATGGTAAAAGTTCTTCCGGCTCACCTGTACTAATGGGTGTCCCTTAGGGCTCGATTCTCGGCCCATTCCTATTTCTAGTGTATATTAATGACTTACCTTCTCTTGTAGAGGACAATCATGATATAGTATTATTTGCTGATGATTCTTCCTTGATTTTAAACTTAAACGTCAACCATTTAAATGTGACGAAGTGAATAAAGCTATATCAAAATTAGTGCATTGGTTTAACGTTAATTATCTACATTTAAACGGAAATAAAACTAAATGTATTAAATTTACAACAGCGAATGTTAAAAATCTGAGTACCAATGTGTTTTTAAATGGGGAAGAACTGAGCCCTGTTGAATCCACTGTTTTTCTTGGCATCACTCTCGACGCAAAGCTTCAGTAGGCCCCCATCCAAACCAGCAAGCAGACTAAGTTCTGCAGCCTATGCTGTAAAAAAGATTAGAGGTCTGACTAGTGTCGAGACAGCTAGATTAGTTTATTTCAGTTATTTCCATAGCATAATGTCTTATGGGATTTTGCTATGGGGAAATGCGGCTGATTCAGAAACTATTTTTGTTTTACAGAAGAGGGCCATTAGAGCTATTTACAATCTAAAACCGAGAGAGTATCTTAGAGATAAATTTAAAGAAATAAATATATTAACTTTGGCCTCTCAGTATTTTTACGAAAATTTAATGTATGTTCACAAAAACAAAGGTAGTTTTAGTAAAAAAAGTGATGTGCATTCTGTAAACACTAGAAACAAACCAAGCTAGTAATACCAGTTTCTCGACTCCACAGAGTCAGTAATTCATTCTTGGGGCAATGTATACACTATTACAACAAGGTCCCGAAAAGTGTACAGGCTCTCTTTATTAGCACGTTTAAATGTTTAGTTAAGTTGAAACTGTATAAAAAGGGTTATCATAGTATAAATAAATACATGGTTGATAATAACCCCTGGGAATGAGGTGATCGCTTCCAAGCTGTTTTTAAAATAAATTTTGTACTTATATAGTTTGTACAACCATTATTGTAAAATTTGCTTTAAAAAAAAGTCCCGCTGGGTTTATTGCTGGTTCTTCCCAGGACAGAGGTTTTTTCTCGAACCAGTGGTAAAGTAAATAATGACTTTCAATAAGAATTACACATGTGATCTATATTGAATAAAAATTATTCTATTCTATTCTGTCCTGAAGTATGTCCTATCACGCAAATAAATTAAAATGATTCACTACATGTTTGGTAAAAAAAACAAATTCAAATGTTCTGGTAAGACCCAAAATTAAAGCAAGAAACGAATTTGGCAAACTACACGCTTCTATTTCATTATATTGTAAAGAAACTACAAAATGAACGTAATAACCATAATTTACTGCTAAATATCTTTAGCCAACATTTGGTTTCTATACAACAGAAAAGAGATTGCACGAAATAAGCAAAATCGAACTTCTTATTAGTTTTGGCAATCGCTATCATCAATTATCTGAACTGTGGTATGGGGCACCATTTTGCCATTAATATTAAAATATTTTAAATAAAAAGTAAAATCCTATACCTGTCTAAAGTTAAGTATGTACCGAATTACATTAACAAAATTAAAATGAAATTACTTATCTATATTATGTAGCATTCCGCAAACAATTGAATAAGAAAATAGTTATATAAATAGGCTACGTTCTGTTGAAATTGGCCGCCATGACAGTAATTCAGCCTAATGTGTTTGATGGGTATGTCGGAAACAATAGGAACATAAAAAATTTTAAAGCATTCAGCGCTCAAAACATTAGCACTTCAATATTAAAAAGCAGAAATACTTCAAGTATAAATATAATACATTTAAAAACTTAATACCTTTGTTAATTATGTTAGATAAATTCTATCTATTTGTAAAAATTTACCGGTAGAGCACAAAGTTAACATGTTCATTTTGGAAAAAAAAATAAACATCAATATAAAGAAAAAGTGGATAACATATGAAGAACCAGGAGAGTTAGAAAATTGAAGTAAGTTGAGCCTAGTTTAAAAAAAAACTATGGTAAAAGATGTACAAAATATTTAATATCAAAGATTTGTAATGAAATAGTTTGCCTAAGGCAAAGTAAAACTGATAGTTAATTTACAAATAAAAAGAAACTTAAGAATTATTTTTAGACAAATAATAAAATGTCAAATACATGATAGTGTATTTGACATTTTGTAAAACTAATATTCGTTTGTAATATTTGAACAATATATACCTACGGGTTATATTAAGAATTAATAGAATACTGAAATAATAGTATTAGAATTTCTATTAAAATAGAAATTATGTGGGTGGTGTAATTATTTAATTATGTAATAGGATATAAGAGTGCGTTTATTCTCCAATAAATTGTCTTTACAATTTGGCAAAGTTATAAAATTATTTAATGTAAATGAAAATGTTAATAAATAAATAAAATAAAAAATAGGAGAAATTTCTACAGCATTTTTAGTAAAGTGTTAATTAAAGTATTATTTTGACATTGTTATTGTATATGTAGCAAGGGTAATTGAGTATAGTACAGAGACTAATTTTGTAGTTAGGAATAATAATTAATTCGTTTACACGAATTAATTATCCAACGAGTCGAGGATAAACTAGTAACGGAATACGACAAGCGTACCGTTCCACGTCAGAGCCAAGACTGTCTTAACGGCGGCCGCGCCGTCCGTTTTATACAAGCAAAACGGGCGCCACAACAGGTGCAATGGTGCAGGTGTGCGGAACACGTGTTATTTACAAGAATTCTGTCTAACTGCACCGACGGCTACCGCGCCGAATGTGCAATGGTGCTAGTCCCGGCATATATATTTTGAAATTTGTTAGGCAAAAAGAAAATTAAACAAAATTATTTGGAATCGCCGATGGTACTCTCCGTTACCCAAGAACGGGAGTTACGTCCGGCTGATGAAAACCCGAGAGGAAGTTTACTTTCACCAAACAAACTCATCATCATCATTACAGCCCTTAACAAGTCCACTGCTGAACATAAGCCTCCCCCAAGGAATGTCACAAAGTACGGTCTCGAGCCACCTGTATCCATTGACTTCCTGTATGTCTTAACATGTTCTCACTTCATCTAGTGGGGGGACGCCCTACACTATGCTTGCCGGTACAAGGCTGCCACTCGAGAATCTTTCTTCCCATCGGTTGTCGGTTCTTCGATCTATAATGACAGCCCATTGCCACTTCAGCTTACTAATTCTTTGGGCTGTAGGGACACAGTAGTTACATACATTTTGCCGATTTGACATTTTACACTTGTGTCCGAAGTGCGCTTGACGGCGAACGCCAGTCGTTTCTCGTCACAGCCCATGCTAGGCAGCTTCCAAGTAGGAAATATATTGTATTGCCCGTAAAATATAGCTTAACCAGTAAATTGTAATTTCTGAATATAACACTGACTTTTGAGATTATAATTACTGAAACTGTTAGGCACCTAAGACATCTTCTGTGAGTCATGTTGCGAGGTTATCAGGCTTTAGTAACAAGTACATTATTAGCCACACATATCTCGAACATTGGTGACCCTTACTCTGAACTTAGTGATTCGGTGCAACGTGTCGGATTGTTACTGCGCAATACGGAATGGCTCACGTCATGGTGATAAAGGTTAGCATGTGGGTTTACATTTCGCGATTGGTTTTCACCTAGTAAAGTAAGTAAATTGTGAACTTTAAAGTTCATTCATCTTCATTCCCTTTCTAACAAAAGTTCCACTCCTAGCAGTTACCATCTCCTGCAACTCCTCGGCCGAAGACGCAAGTAATACTTGGTCATCAGTATAGAGAAAACATCGGAATTACACGATTTACTACCCCAGGAGGGTACCAGTACCCCTGGAGAATCCCTCGCTGAGCATCCACGACCATGTTATTCCAATCCTGAGCGTGGGTGCTCAGGTTGCCCCGCGTATTCGGGGGGGGGGGGGGCAAAATTCCGCTCAAAAACATAACTGCTCGGGGCAAACTGAGAAAAAATACCAAGGCGACCCCTGCCACGCTATCCGTGAATTTCTGCAACATCAAGGGACTTCACTCTAACCTAAACGCCGTTCACTACCATCTTGAGACCGCGAAGCCGGCCTTGCTCTTGCTGACCGAGACGCAGGTTTCCTCTCCGGCTGATATTTCGTATCTCGGGGTACAAATTAGAGCACTCCTTTGTGCCTCGGGCCGGAGTTTGCGTGTATGTCAGAGAGGACATCTGTTCTCGACGCCTCGGCAGTCTCGAAGGTTTGGACCTGTCCATCCTTTGGCTACGCGTAGACAGCGACGACCATCCGCGCGTCTACAGGTGCCTCTATAGGTCCCATATCCATACCCATCCGGTAATGCCGAAACAGACCGACTCATCGACCACGTCCAAATGGATGCAGATTCCGTGCTACAACAGGTCCCATCCGCAGAGATCGTGATCCTTGGTGATTTTAACGCCCACCACGCCGAATGGCTCGGTTCACGTTTAACCCATCATGCGGGGAGATATGTTTATGACTTTGCTTTGGCATATGGTCTAACACAACTGGCTACGTCGCCTACGCGAATTCCAGATATGGAGGATCATACACCTTCCTTGTTGGACCTTGTGATGATCTCTCATCCGGACGGATATCAGGTTTCCGTCGATGCCCCCCTCGGCTATTCGTACCATTGTCTGATCCAGAGTGTGGTGCCACTCACGCTCCCCTCGCGTTTGCGTTCTGCAGGTTGCTGCCATGTTTGGCATTACAGCTCGACGGATTGGGACGAATTGCGGTATTTTTTTGCATCATAACCATGGTTTGCTTCTCGCTAGATGATCCCAGCGCTGTTGCTGACTCTGTCACTTAAGTGGTACTACAGGGAATGGAACTATTTATTCCATCATCTGTGGTACCCATTGGAGGCAGATCTCAGAGTTGGTTTGGTCGCTCCTGTAAGACTGCATTACGCAGTAAACAGGAGTGTTATCAAGCCTGGGCTGCGGCTTCGGCGACTCGGGATGTAAACACCAGCACACTTAAAAATAAGTATAACTTCGCCTCCAGGTCCTTTAAAAATGTTATTGCCAAGGCAAAGTCAGAGCACATAGGCAGAATTGGCGAGAAACTAGTTCGCCTTCCTTCGGGAACCCGTGCATTCTGGTCTCTCGCCAAGGCTGTCGAAGGGAATTTCTGTAAGCCATCACTACCATCTCTGCACAGGGAGGCCGACTCACTGACCCAAGACGCAAAAGACAAAGCCAACCTATTAGGCTCCCTTTTTGCATCCAACTCGACTCTTGATGACGGGGGGGAAACACCGCCGACCATCCCGCGGTGTGAGTGCTCCATGCCGGATGTGCTGTTCTCACAGCGCTCGGTTCGCAAAATCCTCCTCTCCCTGAACATCCAGAAGTCGAGTGGGCCTGATGGAATCTCGCGAATTGTGCTGAGGACGTGTGCTCCGGATTTGGCATCGGTCCTAACGCGTCTTTTCCGCTACTCCTACTCCCAAGGTATAGTCCCGAATTCATGGAAGACAGCTTTTATCTACCCGCTCTGATAAAGGTGACCGCTCAGACCCTTCCAACTATAGGCCTATCGCGATTACCTCCTTGTTGTCCAAAATAATGGAATCCATTATTAACTGCCAGCTCATGCGGTACCCTGAGGATCACCAGCTGATTAGTGACCGCTAATACAGTTTTCGTCGGGGTCGATCAGCTGGTGTGGTCTACCTGACCCATAGATGGGCTGAGGCAGTAGAATCCAAGTGGGAGGCGTTGGTCGTTAGTTTGGACATTGCGAAGGCCTTCGATCGGGTTTGGCACAAAGCGCTTCTTTCGAAGCTCCCTTGCTATGGGCTTCCCGAGAAATTGTGCGATTGGATCACCAGCTTCCTTGCAGATCGGAGCATCAAGGTCGTTGTAGACGGTGCATGCTCCGACTAAAAGCCTATTATCCGTCTTTGCAACAGTCTAGTCTTGTCACACATACATTATTGCGGCTTGGTATATAGTCCTTGCCTTTCACAGAAAACTATAGGAAGAATACAAAGGGTTCAAAATGCGTGTGTGCGTTAGAATAGAATAGAATAGAATAGAATAATTTTTTATTCAATATTGATTATTACATAATACTTATTGAAAGTCATTTTTTATTGACCACTGGTTCGGAAAATACCTCAGTCCTGGGAAGAACCAGCAAGAAACCCAGCGGGACTTTTTTTTTAAACATAATTTCACTTAACAATAATTTTGTTTATACAATTTTTAAATGATATTTTCATAGAACCAGCATGGTGGCGATCACCCTATTCCCAGGGGTTATTTTCATTCATGTATTCCTTGATATTATAATAACCCTTCTTGTACAGTTTTTCTTTAATAAAACTTGTTTATTGACACACTTTGAATATGTTCTGGGATTTTGTTGTTAAAGCGTATACATTGCCCCATAAATGAATTACTGATTCTGTGGAGTCTAGTAAGTACTTACTAGACTTTACAAAATTCTAGGAAAAGAAAAGTCTAGGAACTACTTACTAGTAGTTATTGTTTTGACATACCTAAGACTAACCACATAACTCCTTATTTACTCAAAAATAATATTTTAAATATGGGTTACACCAGAAAACTAAAATATGCTTGTTGCGTACACTCGTTAAATAATTCGCAATCTCCTCATTATTTATATGAAAAATTATTTTCAAAATGTCAAATAACACGTTTGAGACAAAGGGGTAAACTATTATATAAACTTCCAACTTATAAGCGTGTTAAAGCAAAGGGATGTTTCAAATATGCTGCCTCCAAAATTTGGAATAATATATCTCCTCCTTTACAGATCGTGAATGTAAAATCATTTAGAAAGAAATGCAAAGTATGGTTACTTGAACAACAAAAATTGGAGGTAGGTATTAAGTATCATATTATATAAATTTGTCGATTTACATAGCACATATGTTTATATTTTCTTTACGTTGTTTCACGTCAATGCCAAGATTAGGTTAAGATACTGTGTTTTTTAAAAGTTGGCTGTGGCAGAATACCAGCGGTGACCTCAAATCACCACATAGCTGAGTCATAGGCCAGTTTGTCTAATTTTTTAATGTATGTTTTTACTTACGTATGTTGCTAGATAAGTTTGTGATAATTTTTTTTGTACATTTTTAACTACCATGTTTGAATTGAGACAAATAAAAACTCTTTATTATTATTATTTTTTAGGGGTATCTATATAGTTTTCTCATCTGGTTGGGTTGTATAAATATATAACTGTAAATGAAAATGATAAACATACATAAATATCAACAAAATAAAATAAATACATAAAAAATACATAAATAAATAAAAACCCAACCAGATGGAAGCCCTCGGCAGGGGAGACCAAACGGCCGAGGGTTAGGGGGAAAGGGATAGAAACCGGCGGACGATGCGGGCGGTATCGAGGAGCACCGCCTTCTGCATTTGAGCTTGGAGCGGTCCGTCACGGAGTCCCAGTCGCCTCAGATGACCCGAGAGGCTGACTGGGATAAACCCGTTCGCAGAGACGACTACAGGTATAATTTCGGCCGGCAATCCACCCCACATGTCGGTCACCTCGTAAGCCAGGTCCAGATATTTAGTCAGTTTATCTGTTTTGGCTTTCACGAGGTTCTCGTCATAAGGAATGGTAATGTCGACCAAAAATATCCTTGACTGTGCCCGGTCCATCAGCACAATATCAGGCTTATTCGCAAGAATAGTCCTGTCTGTGATGATGGCCCGGTCCCAGTAAAGCCTGGCGCGGTCATTTTCGAGCACGGCTTCCGGCAAGTACTTATAATATGGCAGTTTCCGATCCACGAGACCGTATTTCAGAGCGAGCTCCTGGTGTAGAATCCTGGCTACTAAGTTGTGCCTGTGCAAATACTCAGAGGTAGAAAGCGCCGAACAACCGGAGATGACATACCTAAGTGACTCACCGGGATGGCGACAAGCTCGACAGACGTCAACGGTGCCATCCTTTAGGATGTATCTCCGGTAATTGTTGGTCTTAATAACCTGATCCTGTATCGCACAGACAAAACCCTCGGTTTCCCCAAAGAGGTCACCGAAACGTAGCCAGTGGAGGGAGGCGACTGTGTCTACGAAAGGCTCATGTAGAGCCTTGTAGAACCTCCCGTGGAGCTCTTTCTCGTTCCATACGGTCTCCCGGTCGGAAATGCTCTGTACTGCCGGGTCTTGCCATTGCTCGTTGGCTAAGGATAGAGGGGTAAGTCCTTTATCACAACAAATAACGTCCCTATAGTATGGATCATCCGCTCTCGCCAGAAAGTAATTACGGAGGCTGCACACTTCATGATTATGCATGGTAAGCGCGCTTAAAAAGCCGCGTCCACCATGCTTCCGCGGCAAGTACAGCCTCATTACTGACGATCTCGGATGATGCATTCTGTGGGACGTCATTATAGTGCGGACTTTTCTGTCCAGAGCGTTCAGTTCGGTCTGAGTCCACCTGAGTATGCCAAAGGTATACATGAGAACAGGCATGGCCCAACCGTTATATGCGTGCGTCTTATTCGCACCGGACAAAAGGCTGTTAAGCACTTTGGTCAAGCGTGCATAAAACACATCGCAAACTGACTGTTTCATACCCGCCTCATCTACACCGATGTTCTGTGACATACCCAGGTATCGGTATGTTTCAGCCTCGGAAAGGGTCCTTATGTTTTTTTTTATAGGATAAGGGTGAAAAACGAGCACACAGTCCACCTGATGGTAAGTGGTTGCTGCGGCCCATAGACATCTACATCTATCCTCTGTTACAGATCAAAATGCAGATGCGTTTTCACCCGTGAGGACTAAGATGAAATGCCTCATTTCCAGTAAAAAGGGCCTCCGGCCACCTGCACTCACCAAGCGAAACGCAGAGGTAAACCTCTACTTCACGCTGGTATTCTGTGAGGTCGTGGTACCACCCCGGTTCGAGCCGGCCCATCCATGCGACAGCAGAAGCTGCCGCCTGGCTCTACCACTTTTAAAATATATATGTTGATGGGCATAGACAAGTCTATGCCCTCAGAGTTAGCAACCCTTCCCCTTTCAACATGGAGGACCGCACACTTATCCGTCCCCAGCTCCATTCTAATAGAATTGCTAAAATCAAAAGTGATGTTTAGCAATTCCATAACATGAGAGCGACTGGAGGCGAATAACTTGAGATCATCCATATAGAAAAGGTGGGTCACTTTTGTACCTCCTCTCCGAAGCTGAAATCCCCTCCCGGAGCCCCCCAGTAAGGTACTGAGAGGGTTCAGAGAGAGGCAGAACCAGACTGGACTCAAACAATCGCCCTGGAAGACACCCCTTCTTATCCTTATGTGGCTCTCCGCAGCCGTCATCCGCTCGCCTAGATGACAAAGGATCGTACTCCATTGCCCCATACACTGCCCCAAGGAAGTCTTGAACTGTACTATTGACCTTATTCAGCTCGAGGACAATCTTAAGCCATGTATGAGGCACCGAGTCAAATGCCTTTTTATAGTCTATCCAGGCGGCGGAGAGGTTCCGTCGGTTGCGTTTAACCACCTTGCCAATGACCGCGTCAATAAGGAGTGGTTCCTTGGTTCCACGACCACCGCCCCGACATCCATTTTGAGCGCGCGACATCACCTGATTTGAGTTCAGGTGACGAGTGATTCTCGCGCTCAAAATGGATGTTAGTGTCTTGTATATGGTAGGCAGACACGTTATGGGGCGGTATTTGCTCGGGTCTGTGGAACCCCGGTCTTTAGGAACCAAATGAGTGATCCCAGTAGTGAAGAGGCTCGGGAGCGACTTTTGGTCGAGAGCCTTTTGAAACTGTCGGGCGAGCACAGCGTGACACACCACGAACCCCTTCAGCCAGTAGTGATGCAGCCCGTCGAGCCCCGGACTTTTCCAGTTCGGGGCCCTACGGACCGCCTCAGCTACGTCATCCGGCGTGATGATGACGGGGTCCATGGGCGTAACATTCGCACACTGACTCGCCACAACTTCCGTCCAAGGGCCCTCGCTGTGGTTTACGGGCTCTGACCACAGGCCGCGCCAGAATGCGATAGTGTCGGCCTGATTCGGTGCTGGGCCCGTTCCACGTACCGTTGGTCGCTCTAATGATTCATAGAGCCTCTTCTGATCACTCTGGAAGAGATGATTCTGGTTGAACCGTGTCGACCTCTCGGTATATCGCCGAATCCGTTTCCCCCAAGCGGCGATTCTCTGCTTCAGGTCGTCTATGCGCTCCGTCAGTTTTTGCGTTATATCCGGCTGGAACAAACTGATGTTTGTCCCAGCAAACGCCATCCTGACGGTGCGCACAATTCTCGGCCTATTATTGCCTGACCTGAAGCTTATCAGTCTGCCGATTATTATTATTATTATTATTATTATTATTAACGCTGGTGTTCTACAAGGCTGTGTGCTATCACCAACGCTGTTTCTTCTGCATATTAATGATATGTTGCTAACTGGTAACACTCATTGCTATGCGGATGACAGCACTGGTGATGCTCTATACACCCGCCGTGCCAATATTTCTCGGGAAACCGTTGCCGAGTACCGGAACAATCTTGTGTCTGAAGTCGAGTCTTTGCTGAACAAAATCTTGGATTGGGGGCGACTATATCTAGTCCAGTTTAATCCTCAGCAAACACAAGTTTGCGCGTTTATCGCTAAAATGAACCCCTTTGTCGTATCTCCTCAGTTTCAAGACACTCCCCTTCTTGCCTCAGCCAGTATCGGAATCCTCGGAGTCGACATATCGAGTGACGTGCAATTTCGTGGTCACTTGGACGAGAAGGACAAATTGGCCACTAAAAAGCATGGCGTGCTCAGCAGAGCGCGACAATATTTCATGCCGGTACACCGCCTGCAACTTTACAAGGCGCAGGTTCGGTCTCATATGAAATACTGTTTCCATCTCTGGGCAGGAGCTCCCAAGAGCCAGCTACTTCCACTTACCGCATCCAGCGCAGAGCGGCTCGAATCGTCGACAACCGAGTCCATTCCGATCAGCTCGATTCATTGGCATCGCGAAGAGATGTTGCATCCCTTTGCATTTTCTTTTGCATCTATCACGGGGAGTGCTCTGAGGAATTGTTCGGATTAATCCTAGCCGCCAAATTTCACGAACGCACATTGCGGCAGAACTTCCGATACCATCCACACCATTTGGATGGTTTAGACTGTGCGATTTAGAAGATGTTTTCTTCCTCGCACGACTTCCTTGTGGAGGCGATTACCATCAGCGATTTATCCGGACCGATACGACTTAGGGACCTTCAAGAAAAGAGCCTACTCCTTTTTAGAAGGCCGGCAACGCATCTGAAATTCCCTCCTTGGTGTTGCAGTTGTTCATGAGCGGCGGTAGTCACTCACCATCAGGCGAGCCCCATGCTCGTTTGCCCCCTCTCCTATAAAAAAATGTCGCTGCCAACAGAAAGTGAAATGTCGACATCGAGCCAGAAAATTGATAACGCCACGGTACTCGTGCCCAATATATCGGGTATTGGCACGTCAATACCTGAGCAACGCATACATTTAGTAGCAGTATCTCTTCCCACATGGTTACCTAAGTTTTGGACGGACCAGCCAAGGTTATGGTTTACACAAATTGAAGTCATATTGAACCCACAAAAGTTAAAAGATGCTATCCTGCAGATAACGGATTTAGTAATTCAGCCACCAACATCAGGAAAACACTAAACGAGCAACACAACGAAGCAATAAGGCAGCATTTGCTGTTTATTTACGAAAAATCCGCCACGAGACAACTACAGAAACTCCTGAGTGAGATGGAGCTGGGGTAACAAAGACCATTTTTACTACACAACTTTTACTACAGAATAGAATAGAATAGAATAGAATAGAATAATTTTTTATTCAATATAGATCACATGTGTAATACTTATTGAAAGTCATTTTTTACTTTACCACTGGTTCGAAAAAAAAAACCTCTATCCTGGGAAGAACCAGCAAGAAACCCAGCGGGACTTTTTTTTTTAAAGCAAATTTTAAAATAATGGTTGTACTATCTATATAAGTACAAAATTTATTTTAGAAACAGCTTGGAAGCGATCACCTCATTCACAGGGGTTATTATCAACCATGTATTCATTTATACTATAATAACCCTTTTTATACAATTTCAACTTAACAAAACATTTAAACTTGCTAATGGAGAGAGCCTGTACACTTTCCGGGACCTTGTTGTAATAGCGTATACATTGCCCCAAGAATGAATTACTGACTCTGTGGAGTCGAGAAACTGGTATCACTAGCTTGTGTTTGTTCCTAGTGTTTACAGAATGCACATCACTTTTTTTACTAAAACTACCTTTGTTTTTGTGAACATACATTAAATTTTCGTAAATATACTGAGAGGCCAAAGTTAATATATTTATTTCTTTAAATTTATCTCTAAGAGACTCTCTCAGTTTTAGGTTGTAATTAGCTCTAATGGCCCTCTTCTGTAAAACAAAAATAGTTTCTGAATCAGCCGCATGTCCCCATAGCAAAATCCCATAAGACATTATGCTATGGAAATAACTGAAATAAACTAATCTAGCTGTCTCGACACTAGTGAGACCTCTAATCTTTTTTACAGCATAGGCTGCAGAACTTAGTCTGCTTGCTAATTTGGATATATGGGGGCCCCACTGAAGCTTTGCGTCGAGAGTGATGCCAAGAAAAACAGTGGATTCAACAGGGCTCAGTTCTTCCCCATTTAAAAACACATTGGTACTCAGATTTCTAACATTCGTTGTTGTAAATTTAATACATTTAGTTTTATTTCCGTTTAAATGTAAATTATTAACGTTAAACCAATGCACTAATTTTGATATAGCATTATTCACTTCGTCACATTTAAATGATTTACGTTTAAGTTTAATAATCAAAGAAGTATCATCAGCAAATAATACTATATCATGATTGTCCTCTACAATAGAAGGTAAGTCATAAAAATACACTAGAAACAGGAATGGGCCGAGAATTGAGCCCTGAGGGACACCCATTAGTACAGGTGAGCTGGAAGAACTTTTACCATTAATAATAACTTTCTGCATTCTATTACTTAAATATGAAATTATAAGTTTAAGCGCTGTGTTCTTGACACCATAGTACTGTAGCTTCCTGATTCATGTCTCATGGTGAACGCAGTCGAAGGCCTTGGATAGGTCACAAAATATACCCAAAGCATCCTCTGAATTCTCCCATGCACAAAAATATGTTTAATAAGCTCAACTCCAGCGTCAGTTGTCGAGCGACCCCTTGTAAAACCGAATTGATTTCTATGTAGTAATTTATTAATATTAAAGAAACTTAACATTTGATCTAAAATTATTTTTTCACAAATTTTACTAAATATGGGTAGTACAGAAATTGGTCTAAAATTGGCGGGGTCTAATGTACTACGAGGTTTATATAAAGGTATGACTTTACTAAGTTTGATTAAATCAGGAAACACACCAGATTCGACGCTTGTATTAAATATAGTGGTTAGATAAGGATCTATTATATCTATTATAGATAAAATAACTTTAACGGAAATCCCCCATAAATCTACCGTTTTCTTAACATCAATAGTTTTAAAATATTTAACGATATCTTTTGGCAGTACTCTATGGAATTTAAAAGTATTTGAACAAGCCTTTACATTTTGTTTAAGCAATGATTCGGCGACAGTAGGAGAAGAGTTTAATGATTTAGTTGTCAAAAAAGGAACATCAGTAAAAGGTTTCTCAAAAGCCATAGCAACTTCTTGATCAGATCGGGTTAAATTATTGTTAATATTCAATTGAAAATCCGAGTTGCGCGGTTTGACCTTGGCCGTTTCACTATTTATTTTTTTCCAGGTCATTTTAATTTTGTTAGATACAGTTTTAATTTTGTTACTTAAATGTAAAACCTTAGCTGTGGCGCACACTTTTTTAAATATTTTAGAATATGTTTTTACATAATCTCTAAATATAACACTACTATTAAATGATCTTTCATTATAAAGCTCGTATAACCTTCGCCTGCTCTTATTAATTCCTACTGTCGCCCATTCATTAAATGATTTGCGACTGTTAAAAGAGAAAGTTTTAGAAGTAAATATCCTACTAAATTCACAAGTTATAATTTTAAATAACGTACCATACAAATAATTAGCACTGTGTGTGTGATGGAAGTATTTTTATTATATTACTTCTAAAGCTCTCCAAGCGATGTTCATTTATTGGAACAAACACAACTTTCTTATTTTTCTGTTTCTTGTGTTTGTAAGGCAATGATAGCAACTGTCCACAGTGATCTGAACTTAAATGTTGAATAATTGATTTATGCAAGGGCTTAACATCTGTAAAAATATTATCTATACAGGTCGCACTAGGCCCAGCAATACGTGTTGGTTCTAAGAATAAATTAACAAGATTATACGATTTAAACAATGAGCTAAACTTAATACTAATGGAAGAAGTTTCAAGGAGATTGATGTTAAAGTCTCCACATATTACAACAGACTTGTTCTGTTTACTAAGTTTGAGCAAAACTTCTTCCACAATCCTTTCAAAATAGTCATAAGTAGCACATGGGGGTCTGTAAACACACAACAATGAGGTGCTCGAAACGCTACGCTACGTATGAAAGAACTAGCACGTAGTAAGATACCAGACCAGACATTTTGTCTCTTGTGGCAAAACGATTTACCGCCAGCGATAAGAGCAGTATTAGCAGTCGCGGATAGCAAAAGTTTGTATAGTTTGACCGCAACAGCAGATAAGGTCATGGATGTCACACGACCCATGCAAGTAGCAGAGGTAACATACGTCAACATTAGTTTTAGCGGAGATATCAAAATTAACTTCCAGATTAAACAGTAAGTCGTGATCATTATGACTGTTATGAATAAGTGGACTGTATAGTCAATTGACTCGTACATATATACGCTATATATATACACTCTGCTTCGTTCTTTTCTTCACTATTCCAATTGAGTGCATATGCTTTGAAATATTTTAAAACAGTCTAAAAATGTGACAAGTACTGCAGTTATCCTCTGTGTTCAATCTCGTTGTATATATTTTCTATAAAAATAAAGACAAAGAAATCTATTGCCTCAACAAAACGTAAGTCAGTTTCAATACGTTATAAAAGCCAAGCAAGCGTTCCGGAGGTGTATAAAGAATACCCCACAATTAAATGCAAACTCCTGAGATAAATCGAACGAAAGGCAATGAATTTTTATGTTTCCATTTCCATGATATACGATCTTTAATAGTAGCCGCGAAAATATTCGCGCACCACTCGTAGCTTCTTCCTATAGCCAGACAAATATTATATCGTTTGATATTTGTTTACATTTGTATATAAAGACAAGATAATGATTTCTTATATTTACGCGAAGACTACACATTAAATTAAACTATTTTTTACGGATTCTATCGAATTTAATTTAACTTCTTAATTCCTGACGATTCAGGTGCTTTACAACATGATGTGGCATCTCTTTGCATTTTCTTTCGCATTTACCACGGGGAGTGCTCTGAGGAATTGTTCGGATTAATCCTAGCCGCCAAATTACACGAACGCACATCGCGGCAGAACTCCCGATACCATCCATACAATGTGGATGATTGGCGGTCCACCACTGTGCAATTTAGAATATGTTTTCTTCCTCGCACAACTTCCTTGTGGAATCGATTACCATCAGCGATGTTTTCGGACTGATACAACTTAGCGATCTTCAAGAAAAGAGCCTACTCCTTTTTAAAAGGCCGGCAACGCATCTGCAATTCCCCTGGTTCCCCTGGTATTGCAGTCGTCACTTACAAAAAGCACTTATAACAACAGCAGGTAGTCTTTTACCATCAAGTGAGCCACATGCTCGTTTGCCGCCTCTCCTATAAAAAAAATAAAAAAAAATTAAAAAGGATAACCCACACTAACCATTATTATCTTTTACATGTTACATAAAAAATTGTTATTTACCAAGCTATTTCATACAATACACTATTTTTTTCTTCTTTTTTTCTTAAAAAAAACGTTACCCCACACTAGGATTTTCTCCTGTGTTGTGGAGGAAGGTTACAAATACATATTGCACGAGGACAAACATCCAGACCCGGAACAATTATTTGTAGGCCATACAAATACTCGTTCCGTGCGGGTTTCGAACCCTCGACCCCCATCAACAACTCATTGTAAAGCTACTGCGCCACGTAGCCGTCATATTATACTATTATTAAGTGGCGAAGCTTGCGAAGACACTTATTGATTTCACGATGTCTGTCCGTCTGTCCGTCTGTCCGTCCGTCTGTCCGTCTGTCCGTCCGTCTGTCCGTCTGTCCCACGATTATCTCGAGAACGGTTTCTAATTTTCAAATTCTGTTTTCAGCATTCGATTACTGATCACCCAGGCATCTGAACCTCCTGTTTTGAAACTGATTGCTCAACGGCAACCGTTAGAAACTGCTACAAAGCTGATTGCTTCGCCACTTTGCTATGCTGTTAGCTTGCTAGGTTTATTTCTTAACCAATTAAATACATTACGTACGTTGTACATTTCATGTAGATCAAAACTGGTCTTAACAGCATTTCATTAAAATGGATATATAAGAAGATATCGGAGATTCCTCCCCTACGTATCAGTAACCTAATGAAAGCCAAGAGAACTGCATTCCGGAGAGCAGCAATCTATCCCACACTCGACTATAGGCGTACGGCCAATCGTCTTCAACGAGAAGTCCGATGCCGCCTTTTTGAACTTCAAGACCTCGAAAACAGTCATATCACAGAGAAAATCTTTCCCTCATATAGAGCATACTATCAGATGGCGAGAGCCTTTCGCATAGACGCTATCACTCACACTCCCTCTCTCTCTCACCCATACGGTACTATTGCCTTCGAGGATGAGGAAAAGGCTGAGTGCTTTGCAGACAGAATCGCCGCTCAATGCTCTCCTAGCTCTCAACCCACCGACCTCTCCCACACCCAAACAGTGGAGGATGAGGTCTGCCGCCGAAACTCACCCCCACAGCCTCTGACCCTATCACTGTATCCAATGATGATATCTCATCTCTAACTAAAGGACTTAAGCCCAAAAAGGCTCCGGGCCCGGATGGAATCTCCAACCAAGCCTTTAAACATATTCCTGAGCAGTTGTTCACCCTTATAGCCTCTTCAACGCCTGATTCAACCTTAGTTACTTTCCCACCACGTGGAAAGATGTAATTGTCATTGGTATCCCCAAGCCAGGAAAGCCTCACAATCTCCCCTCCAGTCATCGTCCCTTCAGCTTCCTCAAGGCCATGGGCAAACTTTTTGAAAGAGGCATTCTCACTCCCATGAGGCTCTACCTGTTTCCCACAGATGGCAACCCTCTTGTCATCCCCCACCAATTTGGTTTCCGAGCGAAACACTCTTGTCCCCAACAAGTTCACAGTATTGTAGAATATATACTCACCGGTTTCTAACCGCATCGTTATAAGAAAATCGCGATATTTTTCGACATAGCAAAGGCATTCGATAGAGTCTGGCACGAAGGCCTTATATAGCAACTCTATAAAATAGGCCTTCCTGATCATCTGGTTCGTCTTGTGGCCTGCTACCTGAAGCATGGTACCTTTCGATTGAGACACGAAGGCACGCTCTTCTCTCAGCGTCCAATCAAAGCCGGTGTCCCTCAGGGCTCAGTGCTTGCTCCTCTCCTATATATCCTGTTCACCAACGACATTTCCATCCCGTTGAAAGGTGTTCAGCTCTCCCTCTTCGCAGACGAAACTGCCCTCTATTGTAAAGTTATCTCACTACCTTTTATACGGAACAAGATTCAAAAGTCAGTTAATGACTTAGGTGACTGGTTCCAAAAATAACATATCGATGTGAACCCGGAGAAGAGCTCCGCCGTTCACTTCGATCATCAACGACGCTGCCGTACTACCATTCCGCCAATCCGTATGCTAGGGACCCATGTCCCCTGGTATGCGACCGTCAAATATTTCAAGCGAGTAACGAGAAACGCGGGATCCTATCTGAGTAGGCTCAACAGTATGCTAGGCCGACACAGTAAAATGTCCCTTCGTAGCAAGCGAACCCTTTATAAGGTCTGTGTATGACCAGTTATGACTTACGCGGGCCCTATATTTGCTCACGCTAACCACAATATCCGTAACGAATTTCAAATAGTTCAAAACAATATTTGTCGTCGGGCTACGAACACACCCTGGTTCGTCTGTAACGCTGACCTCCATCGCGAGTTAGAGCTCCCCACAGTCTAGCAATTACTAAAAACAGTCTCTGAGAACTTCTTCAAAGCTTCAGAGTCTCACACTTATCATTTCATTCGCGAGGCAGCTTCCTATGCAGCCCCACTCCCCTCTCGCTATCGAGTCCGAAGACCGAGAAACCCTCTCACGGACCTGCCAAACAAGCTTTCGGTCGAATCTTCTCCGCGCCCTTAATTTGCCTTAGTTAGGCTCCCCTCTTAGCGGCTCCTTGCCGCCTGCATCCCCTTTTCCCTAAAGAGGGTCGCTTCCGATTTGGCAGAAAGGCCACAAAAGCCAATGCCACTCTCACAGGTGGTTTTTAGTGGGTAGGCACTTAGGTTTTCGCAGTGAGTCCCACATAACCACGACAGCCGGCTGTCGTGGTATGCTTAGAGCATTCACCAGCTCCCTTCCTCGCTTCCCGGAGGGTAGCCCTCTCCATTGCATCTGGGCGCAAAAACAAACCGCGCCTCGGCATATAGCTTTGTATATTTCGTAGCTATCGCACGCGTCTATCGGAGTTATCCAGCCAGTAAAATAAAATTAAAACGTGCTTTACAGCGCGACGCTATAAACCACACTGATCAGTGCGACTTTCAGTACATTGTTGTATAATACTTCTAAGGTTTTCAATTATCATAGATAAAACAGAACTGAGTTTATTTGTTATTGATGATCGTTTATTTATTTTTCTCTACAGAAAGCAATACCTAGGTATATAAGTCAGGAAGACATTGTACTTCAAACATAAGTCGTAGCACAAGGAGTGCAAAAAGAATGCGTTTAGGTAAAGATAGAGCAGAGGGTGAGGTTTGTCTTAGCAAGTATCGAGGTAGACATAGAGTTCAGAGAGCCAGAGAATCGCTCGCACAGACTAATTTATGGAAAAATAAAGTAAATTCTGCCATGAATTACAGTTCTTTGATTCCATACCAAGATGAAGCTATAGTATCAATAGTTATTATGACAGTAGTATGTGAACATTGCTCGATTTTGAAATTCATGGACGAATCTAAAGGCAGGTGCTGTTTACAAAGAAATGTAAAATTAGCCAAAATTCTTCCTTCACTCGAACCACCACACTCTCTCCTTACGGGTGGTCATCAAAAATCGAAAGAATTTATGCGCAATATACGTCGTTATAACGCATTACTAATAACCTCTTTTTAAAATACATAAGTTATGGAACGGGGTTTTGTGCCCACATTTAAAATTCAAGGGCAAGTATATCACTTATCTGGGAGCTTGCTACCATTTCGGCCCGATGATCACAAATTTCTGCAAATCTATTTTATCTCAAACCCAGAAACATAAGCATCACCCGGTGTTCAAATGTCAAACAGCCAATTGATAGTGATTTAGTGAGATCTCTACAAGATATATTACATTCTTATAACCGCTACATACAGTCTTTCAAAACTGCGATCGAGGGTGTTCTACTAGACACGTCCGACTTTAATGTCGTAATTCATGCAAATATATTTCCAGTTGAAGAACACGATATAATGCGCCATCCTAGAGTGAAGTAGCGGTGGTGATGACTGGATATCAATTTGATAAATGAAATATTGTGTTGCGTAGTCGTGACGACAATTTGCGAAAAATTCAGAATTACAGAGATCTTATGACACCCTACCATATCCTTTAATGATATGCCGTGGAGAAGACGGATATGCCATTAATGTTTCTCAAGTTGACCTAATTTGTGGAGCACCTCTACGTAAAATGGTGTCATGCATGAACTACTATTGCTACCATATAATGACAATACGTAAGAATTTCAACACTTTACTTAGATATGGAATGTTAAAAACCAATATTTGGTAGGGTCAATAAGCAAAACTTGAATCTGAGCGATTAGCTTACATCTGTAATAATAAAACGTTTTCTTTTTATATTTTTTTATAGAATAAGAGTGACAAACGAGCACACAGTCCGCCGGATGGTAAGTGATTGCTGTGGCCCATAGACATCTACATCTATCTTCGTTTGCGAATAAAAATGCATATGCGTTGTCACCCGTAAGGACTATGATAGAATGTCTCTTTTCCAGTAAAACGTTTCTCCAGTTCTCTACACTCACCATACGAAACACAGCGGCATTAAGCTGCTATTTTACGCTGGTATTCTGTGAGAGCGTGGTCCTTCCCGGTCGAGCCGACCCATTCGTGCTACAACTACACTATTAATATAGCTGCAGCATGGCTCTACCACGTATAACTAAATAAAATAAACTAAATTGAGAGCAGAAAATAACATTCATCATTAAGATCCTTTACACGCAAATTAATACAGCAACGACATAGGATAATTATTCATACTACCTTGAACGTTCACTGGTGGACCTCGATATTTACATGAAAAATCACAGGACGCAATGACTTATGTCAGACATCACGGTAAACCTGATCTATTCATAACTGCAATATGTAACCCCAACTGGAAAGGAATTACAGAAAATATCAACACTAAATTAACTGCATAAGACATATACGGTATAGTGAATAGAGTCCTTCATTTAAAAGTAAAGAAACTCATGCACCTCATAAACAAGCCTCACGTATTTGGTCCGCCGCGCTGTCACATGTGTACTATAGAATTGCAGAAACGTGGTTTCCCATATACAGGTGTATGTGGTAAACCACGCAAGCTGGTGTGGTTAGTAAACAAAATTAGACCAGATCAAATTGACAGCGTTATTTCAGCCGAATTAGCAGTTAAAGAAGAAGATTCTGTCACGGACGGTGTTCACGGACCTTGTGGGGCCTTAAACCCTAATTCTCCATGTATAAAGGATACCAAACGTACCAAAAAAAATCCGAAGTCATTTTAAAGTCAAACATCTACTAGCGAAGACGGATATCCTAAATATCGACGACGGTCCCCAGAGCAGAGTAGATAAAATGCCACCGTCCGAAATCATGATATTGACAACCGATGAATTGTTCACTATATTTTGCTTCTTTAAAAAAATTCGACGACTACATCAACGTGAATTGTGTAGTTTAATTAAATCAATCCAATATGTTAATAAACATATAAATAAATGTAGTAATCAGGCCACTTTCAGCACACAATCTCCAAATGAAGTAGTAAAATTTCAATCTGGACGTTACATCTGCAGCTCTAAAGCAGTATGGAGTATTTTTTCATTCAGTGTGCATGACCGGCTCCCACGATTATTCATCCTGCAGTTCAGTTAGAAAATGGACAAAGGGAGAGAATAATATTCAAGAAGTTGGTAATACTCCATGGGATACGACATTAATAGCATCTTCTTGTTATGTGCTCAAGATGATTTCGAGAAAACATTGTACATGGAATCAGACTTCAAAAATTTTTCAACGACAAAGTAAGGCACTGCAATCGTTGGTATCCCCGAAGTCAAAAATGGATGCTCTTGGAAGAGTCTGTGATACATCCCAAAAATAGTGAATGCTTTTATTTGAGAATATTACATGTTGTAAAAATGTTGTAAAAATTGTAAAAATTCCAACATATTTTGCATACCTGAGAAATGAAGAAGTTGTTATTTAATTATCAAGCAGCATGCAAAGATAGGCGATGTCTCTTGGAAGATGATTCTCACTGCGAAATCACATTATCAGATGCTGATATTAAAAACTGCACAATCCAATGACAATGTCCACTTGTGAATTTGTTTGGCGAAAGTAAAACTTCCTCTCGGGCGTTCATCCGCCGGACGTAAACCCCCGTTCTCGGGTAACGGAGAGTATTTCCGGCGATTCCACATCATTTAATTTATTTTTTTATCTGAGGAATTTGAAAGTTATGTTAGAAATAGATGTAGGGTGTCAAAATACTAAAATACACTTCACAAACATGCTGTAGAAATTTCTCCTGTTTTTGGAAACATTTGTCTATCCTTATTAATATGTTTATAAACACGGAGACTTAGAGTAATTATTTGTAGTGTCATAAGTGCGATAAAAAGTGATATTGGTAATGCCAGAAAGATTTATTGAGATTATAGTTACTACCACTTGCATTTGCCGTAGCAGGCTTGGCAGGCAGGTTCGCAACCGCCGCTTTTATTTTTGTGACTTATTATCAGGAATATGCTCCTGCCCATGTCCTATTTTTGCCTTCTGACGTCCCTTACGACATTCACATGATGGTGATATAAGAGAACCCACTACAATGCGAGCTACGTGTCAAAACATTTTCAAACTTCCACGCAAGGTTGTGAATAGTATAAATCAAACAATAACATTTCCGACGTAAAATGTAAATATACAAGAATAACGTGAGAAAATTGTAGTGAAATCGGTGAATGCAAATAAAGTGCAATTCAAACTTTACAAAGTTCATCAGGAAATGTAATGTTGTCTTTCAGCGTTATTGTGTGACATTATAATAGTCTACATACACATGCAACGTGTTTTTAAATATCTACATAAAATAATGATTTCTTATGTTCTCGCAAATACTACACATTTAAATGAAACTATTTTTTACGGATTTTAATCGTATAAAATTCATAAAATTCATCAATCGATCAGATCCACAGAATCAGTTATTCATTTATGGGGCAATGTACACGCTTTTACAACAAAATACCAGAACACGTTCAAAGTTTGTCAATAAACAAGTTTTTCATTATTATTTTTCAAAATTTAAAAAATGTAATTAAAAATTGTATAAACAAAATTATTGTTAAGTGACATATGTTTATAAAAGTCTAGCTGGGTGTCTTGCTAGTTCTTCCCAGGACAGAGGTATTTTCCGAACCAGTGGTTAATAAAAAATTACTTTCAATAACTATTATGCGATAATCAATATTGAGTAAAAATTATTTTATTCTATTCTATTTTAATAGGAGGAGCTGTATTAGCATTAGGAGGACAAAGCCTACAGTTGTATGGGTTGCCTCAGCCTCAAAAATCTGAAGGCTTACACAATAACCGGGGCTACCTGAAGGAAACAAGTTACCATGTCAATTTCTTAGCAGAACTGGTGTCAAGTAGTGAAGCTCTCTAACCAATTTACAAAGACATATCTATTATAAAATACTTTTCAGTATCGATGCAGGTGTAGGCGATATCTTTTCATTGCTCTTGATGGAACAGGCAAGATTTTTCTATTAAATTTACTGTTGGCCAAAGTGAAAACCAATCGTGATATCGCCTTAGCGGTCGCATCATCCGGAATTGCCGCCACTCTGCTGAAAGTAGGTAAAACTGCACATTTGATACAAAACGGAACCCCGCTCTGCAATATACTCAAACAAAGTAATATGACAGAAGTACTCTGCAAAACAAAATTAATTGTTTAGGATGAGATGTTAAAGCTCATAAAGGGGAGTTGAAAGCCTTAAATAGATCTTTACAAGATATAAGGAATAATAATTGTCAAATGGGAGGAGTTACTGTATTGTTAGCAGGCGATTTTCGGGAGACTTTACCAGTAGTGCCCAGAGGAACGCGAGTGAACCAAGTTAAAGCGTGCATGAAGGTCTCATTTGTAGCCATCAGTGACAAAACTGAGCCTTACCAAAAATGTGAGAATCCATCTTAAGGGAGATGTTACTGTCGGATAGTTCTCAGACCTGTTGCTTAAATAAAAAAATTGTGATTTCCCGGAACTGGATAATAATATAATTCTCCCTACAGAGTTAGGTACAATTGTTTCTAGTGTAGAAGAGCTTATAGCTAAAATTTACCCAAAAATTAATAAGAATGATTATGCGCGCGTGCCATTCTAACACCAAAAAACGAGCAAGCCTTAGTCATAAATGAAATACTTTTGAGATCATCCTAAGTGTTCGCATATCAATATAAAACCGTTGACTCAGTGATAAACACCGATGATGGAAACCATAATCCGGTCGAGTTCCTGAATACACTAAAGCCTCCCGGTCACCCAAACCACATATTAAAATTGAAATTTGGCGCGCCAATTATGATGCTGCGCAATATAAATCCACCAATATTATGCAATGGCACCAGATTGCAATGAGGGCTAATAATCTTCCACTCACCAGATGTCGCTACTAGCGACTGAGGTAAAGTTTTTTGTTACACAGTGTCATTTAATTGAGAAATTAGTTTAAAATAATAGTTTATCATTGTCTAGAGTATTATATTAATTTATAACACAATGCGTCAGTGGTTTGATTTTTAATTTTTTGCACATAATAACTCTTTTGTTTTAAAAGTTGTCTTTTAGTTATATTTATAGTTTGGTTTATTCATTTCTAACGTAATTAATATAAAATATAACTAATAATACAGAAAGAAACCTTAAAGATTACATTTTTCTAAGAAATTATCGTCCCCGCTATGAAATCTGTCAAATATTTTACCTCACTCGAAAGTGGCGCCGCCCTGGTGGCAGAAAAAGTCGTGGATGCCCTCATTGAAAACATTGCATCGCAATGTAATCGAGCCAATTTTACCATTTACTAACTAGGATTCCCATAACACCATTAAATTATCCCTTTAAATTTATTTATTTATTTCAACTTTTATGCACAAGAAGAAAAATTGTACCTATGGTAGACTTAATGGTTTAAGGCATTCTCTCTCTGTCAACCATTAATCTAAGCAGATATAAATATATGGAAGGTAGTGTAGCAAAAGTAAACTAATAATGAAAACTTTTTATTCCATCTTCTGTGGTGCCCATCGGAGCCATGGTTTGGTCGCTCCTGTAAAAAAGCATCACGCTATAAGCAGGAGTGCTACCGGGCCTGGGCTGATGCATCAACGTCTCGGGATGTAAACACCAGCGTACTTAAAAAGAAGTATAAATCTGCCTCCAAGTCCTTCAAAAGCGTCATTGCCAAGGCAAGGTCTGAGCACATCAGCAGCATTGGCGAGAAGCTAGTTCGGCTTCCTTCGGAAACCCGTGCATTCTGGTCTCTCGCCAAGGCTGTCCAAGGGAACTTCTGTCAGCCATCTCTTCCATCTCTGCACAGAGAGGACGACTCACTGGCCCATGCCGCAAAGGAGAAAGCCGATCTGTTGAGCTCTCTTTTTGCGTCCAACTCGACTCTAGATGACAGGGGGAACACACCGTCGAACATCCCGCGATGTGAGTGCTCCATGCCTGATGTGCGATTAACACAGCGCTCAGTTCGCAAAGCACTCTTCTCCCTGGACGTCAGCAAGTCGAGTGGGCCCAATGGAGTCCCTCCCATTGTGCTGAAGACGTGTGCTCCGGTGTTGGCACCGGTTTGAACGCGTCTTTTCCGGTACTCCTACTCCCAAGGCGTAGTCCCGAATTCATGGAAGACAGCTTTGGTCCACCCAATCTCTAAAAAAGGCGACCACTCAGACCCGTCCAACTACAGGCCTATCGCCATCACCTCCTTGTTCTTCAAAGTAATGGACCCATCTGGATGATTGGCGGTCCACCACTGTGCGATTTAGAAGAAGTTTTCTCCCTCGCACGACTTCCTTGTGGAATCAATTACCACCAGCGAATTTTCCGGACCGATACGACTTAGGAACCTGCAAGAAAAGAGCTTACACCTTTCTAAAAGGTCGGCAACGCATCTGCAATTCCCCTGGTGTTGCGGTTGTTCATGGGCGGCGGTAGTCACTTACCATCAAGTGAGCCGCATGCTCGTTTGCCCCCTATTCTCTAAAAAAAACGTAACTATTCGAAATCACTACAATCTGGTGTGTAGGTATGCTCAAAGTCAGTATATCCATAATACAGTACAAATTGGTGATGCAGCTAAAATCTGGAGTTTTCTAAGATCAATGGGGGTTGAAAAGTCCCGTAATAATGTACTCTCTAAAGATTATTATATTTATTTATTAAATTGTCACTTCTCATGCTGGTCCAACATAAATTGAGCTACAAAATTGAACACATTAAATTTTCTTTCATCGCTTCCAACTCTTGATCATTCATCTTTTTCCCAAACTTATTCTCTGCTTGTGATATTAAGAAGGGTATTCTAACCGTTACTTCGAATGCAAGTGGAATGAATTTTTACGTGGTAGGGCCATGCTGCCAGCTATATTAGTAGTAAATTGTAGCACGAATGGGTCGGCTCGACCGAGGAAGTACCACGGTCTCACAGAACACCAGCGTAAAATAGCAGCTTAATGCTGTTGTGTTTCGTATGGTGAGTGTAGAGAAACCGGAGACCTTTTTAACTAGCAACAAGGCGTTCCATCTTAGTCCCCACGGGTGACAACGCATCTGCATCTTGATTCATAATCCAGTATAGATGTAGATGTCTATGGGCCACAGCAACCACTAACCTTCAGGTGAACTATGTGCTCGCTTATCATTTTTATTCTATAAAAAAATTCGTAGCGACTGTATCCGCTGTAATATGATCCTTCCGATTCTGGAAATAATCATCCCAATACTTTGCCATGTCCTCAACTCCTACATTTCTTGTGGTGTTTTTCTATCATCTTGGAAAAACGCTCACATCGTGCCTAAAAATCTTATTCGGAATATTGTCCTATATCTATATTGCCATTCCTATTCAAAGTTCTCGAACGCCTGGTTGTCGTGAAGCGACAATTAAAGAAAAGAAAAATATAACCTAACTTAAGAACAGCAAAACAACAAAAGTAGACCAAGAAAATAATATATTTAAAGTTTCAGAAAAGTATTTACAATTTTATAAAAAAAAATTAAATATGAAGATGGTGGATGAAATGAGATTACAATTAGGTTTAAAAAAAAATAAAGGTAGGAGAATAGGACAATATAGTTTTATAGTGGAGCCTGGAGCCTCGCTGCGTTTGTAGAAATAGGCACACGCAGAGCTTGAGGTTTCTCAGCGGCGACGGCACGCAGCGCCTGGACTGGGCACACGCAGCGTCCGGAGCCGGTGCACGTAGCGCCTGGGGTAGGTGCGCTCAGTACTTGGAGAAGTAGTCGCCGCGCCCAGAGGTAGCGCGGGCAGTAGGTGCAGTCGGCGCCTGGAGCAAGCAGTCGTAGCGTGCCCGAAGGTAGCGTGGCCCCGCGCTTGAAGCAGACTGCCGACGAATTCGGATGTAGATGGAGGCTTGCAGGATCCCGGGGCAATGCGGCCCCGGGATAAGGCCTTAAGTAGATGCTTCTCCTTTGAGAACTGAAGCGAGACTGTCCTGTATTCTCCAATTGCTCGGCTTTTATACCTTTTTAGAGAGAACGAGAAATTATTTAAATTAAAACGAAATTTATTGTAAATGACCTACAGCCAAAGAGTATTTATGTAGAAAGAACATCATACCAGAGACGAATTTAAATAAAAGTTACCATAACAACGACATAAATAGTAGTTGTCATATTTAGCAATTTTTGGTTTTTGGACTATTATTAAGAAACTCTTACATTTTAGTAAGAAATGAAATATTATTCACATAGGAAAAACTAATGCACGGCTGCGTGCACGAAGCCTGAAATTGTAGAGTTACAGAGAATTCAATAAAAGACCAAAAAAGGTAAGACTCCATTGACAGCTATTTTAAAAGTACTAAATAGTGTGAAAATACGCAGTAAAATGATATGTTATTGTGTAAAAACGTTACAGGATCCTATATAAATAAAGGTGATGCAAAATATAATGCAGAAAATCAAAAACAGAATGAAAAAAATAGTATAAAGTGATGCAAATCATGAATGCAGAATATCAAAACATAATGGAGAATTAGTGTACAATGAAATGTAAGTAGCATAACACTACATGGTATATAATGAGCTCAGTGCTTTCCTTCGCAATAATTTGCTTCTAAATCCTCTACAATCTGGTTCTTTCAATTCTGTTCGTCCTGGGCATAGTACTGTCACAGCTTTAGTTATATATTAGATATAAGATCTGCCATGTAAAATGGCAAATTGACTATCCTTTCTCTATTTGTTTTTAGCAATGCCTTTAATTCAGTCGATTTTGAATTTTTTCTGGGTATACTTAGCTCTCTTAACATATCTCCAATAGTGATTGGTTGGTTTCGAAGTTACCCGTCGGGGCGCTGGCAATGTATTCGTATTGATGACACATTTTCTTCTTGGTGTGATACCATTGTTGGTGTCCCCCGGGGTATGGCGTAGTAAATCCCTTACTTTTTTAAATTTTTATTAATTCTACATCCACTAAGATTACTTCTTCCTTCCACCTATACACAGATAATCTTCAATCATAGTCATGTTTCTCCTGGTGAACTAGCTTTAGCTATTAGTACTATAAATAGTGACCGTTAACAAATATCAGATTGGGTAAAAACATATGTCTTGAAGAACATCCCCCTAAAGACTAGAGGTAATTGTCATCTTAAGTTCGAAAATGATTGAAAAATCAAACCTATCTCAATCACCTCAAGTAGTTTTAGTAGTAGCTGGTAATTTAATCCCTGTTAGTAAAAATTCAAATACTTAGAAATTTATATTGATAGGAGCCTATCATTGGGTCCTTAAATACAGGAAGTAGCCGTAACTCTTTGCAGCTGCACAATCTCTGCTTCTCTTAATTCTGAACTATACAGATGTCATCTTTCTTAATTTTACCAAAAAGCAACTTGATAAACTTGAGCGTCTTCAAACTTTTTGTTAATATTCATATTTGGTTTGCGCAAATATGATCATGTTTCTTGTTTTAGTGATAAGCTCAAGTGGCTTCCTATTCATCTTCGCCGAAATGCTGATATTCTGTTACTTCTTTACAATGCTCTGTTTAATCCTTGCTTTCCGTCTTATATCTTAAGGACCGCTTTAAATTCCTTCACTATTCCTATTCGAAAGTTTTGAGGTCATCAGAAAATTTTACATTAAAAATGCCTGCCCATAATACCAAATTATTGGACAGGACGTTTAACCAAGCAGTCCGTCTATGGTCCCTCTGTCAGTGAGGCGCACCCAATTTTTATCTGTTTTTCAGAAGCTTGTACACAATCACTATCTTTAAATTCGTGCCATTTATACATATTATATGTATACATTCGTATTTTATGTTCTTATTTGGTATTAATTTCTATATATTATTTGATAATCTTTATAAATATTGTTTCTGCATCATCAAACCACACAATATTCTGTTTTGTGTAATCCTATTCATCCAAAGGTTGTCTGGAAGAAATCGCTTTTAGCGATAAGACCGCCCAATGTTACTATTATCTTTATTTCGTTAATGTATTGATTTGATGAACGATAAAGAATGATCAATAGATAGATAGATACTATTGTGTGTTGTATTTCGATTTTGTTGTAAAAAGATAATACCTCCTTGTTACTTTCACCAGATCGAAGGCCGAGCTTCGTGTTCATAAAATGGAACAAAATTTTATTTTATTTTCATTTTTATTTTACCCTTGAATCCCTACACTATAATAAAGGTATAAATTTTAAAATTGAAAGAATATATGTTATAAGTATTCTAACATTTAAAATAATAATTAATATATTATAACAAAATTAATAACATAAAAAAACGACTATAATCCTTTTTCAAACCGTTTTCTTACTTTTTTATAGTTCGTTATAAGAAAACGGCGGCAAAAACTAGTAGGTATATTATATAATTTAAAAATATGAAAAAAAAAATATTACTCGTGCTTTAAAGGTAAGTATTTAAGTTTAGGGTAAAGTGTAAACTTATGTAAACTTTTATTTTCTATTTTCTAGAACATAGACAAGTTACGTGACATCAAACGTAATAGCCTACGTCGTCACACATTCAAGCAAGCCGGACTTTCCTGTAGCAGACCAAAATTTCCCTAGAGAATGACTAGGATGAATTTTAACATATAAATATCACTTTTGTGATAATGAAAGTAGAATATAATAAATAATAAAGTAGAATATCATTAATGTTTGTCTATATAAAAGAAATCAATTTATTTCAGACTGAGTCCTTAGTAGCCCAAGTCCAGTAGATGATATTTAATTTATTATAATGTAAATGTTTTTTACTATGTCACTTGTATGGACAAGTGAAATAGGAAAAAACATTTACATTATAATAAAGGAAAATGGGATTTTTGGGCCTGAAGTTAACTAATTGGTTTATACTTTAAAAAATTGGCTATATTTTTTTTAAAGTTAAATACAGAAAACTAGCTCATTATACAAACTAGATTTCGAAAAAACAATAAAATAATAAATAAGTTAGAAAATCGATTGCATTGATGCAATCCATTCTATGTTTATTCGAATCCTAAAAAATTAAATGATAAAGCTGATATAACATATCATGTTATAAAGTATATTATTATTCGCATATGGAAAAGAGATATAACCATTTTATGAAAATAAATTGATTACCATAAAGAATACACTAGTGAAATTATCTTTTCTGTACACTACCTACCACTAGTAATTTCTATTAGTTTGTTTTGACAGTTCAAACTTCAAAACTATTCATTTAAAATAAAAAAGAAAAAAACCAATTTTCGATTTGATTTCAAACGAGTGCAATATAATCGATTGTCGATTAAATCCAGAATTTTAATATCTATTTTTAATTATTTATCTGGCTAGGCAGATAAAAAAACATATCTACAAAATAATATGAAAAAATACAAAGTAATCGATATCAGATCGATATTTCTAATATTCATTTAAATTAGTTGTTGTTGTTTTAATTTTCGTTAATCGTTTCACTATTTTGTTTCCTAGATAACCTCAGCTTTTCTTTGGTGATTTTATACTGATCCGGCTTTTATATCTTTAAGTAATTATAGTGAAAAATAACCTGTTACAGTGTTATTACAGTGACAAATCACCTGTTACAGTGTAGGCAATACATGAAATCACTTTTATTTATTCTTTAATAACTCAGCTCCTAGATTGACAAATCTAGCCATATGTTCAGTTGTGAATTGTTTATATATAAGCTTTCAAATGGTCCGACTTTCATCTTGTTAACATCTGGCCCAAAAATGTATGGAGATGTCTCCTTCTCCTTTAACCTCGTTTAATTTAATATAGCCGTAGTAGTTTACGGTTAGCACCTGAGCAGTTGCTGTAAAGTTCACAGTACGTTGGAAACCCTAAACATCATGAAGAAATATGCATGTCTTAAGAATAAAAATATTTCGAGAACATGTGAGGTACTCCAACAAGCACTGAAACAGTTCAAGATCTAGACCGAGAGAGAGAGAGAGACGGTTATAGGCAGTAACATTACTTTTTATTTTGTGATTTTTCTACATGCTTTTGGGAATGATTTTAAAGTATGTATGGTTTTTTTTTTCTAGAATAAGGGTAAAAACGAGCACACAGTCCACCTGATGGTAAGTGGTTTCTGTGGCCCATAGAAGTCGAGATATATATTCGTTTGCGAATTAAAATGCAGATGCGTTGACAGCCGTGAGGCCTAAGGTAGAATGCCTCTTTTCCAGTAAAATCGGTCTCCGGTTCTCTACACTCACCATACGAGACACAGCAGCATTAAGCTACTATTTTACGCTGGTATTCTATGAGAGCATGATCGTTTCCCCAGTCGAGGCGACCCATTCGTGCTACAACTATACTATTAATATAGCTGCAGCATGACTCTAACACAACATCACTAACACACGTTTTGTAACATAATACAGTGTGGTGGTCATACAAGAAAACTTCATCATCATCATTACAGCCCTTCACAAGTCCACTCCTGAACATAGGCCTCCCCCAAAGAATGCCACAAAGCACGGTCCTGAGCCACCTGCATCCATCGACTTCCTGAATGTCTTACCAGGTCGTCACTCCATCTCGTGGGGGGACGCCCTACACTTCGTCTACCGGTACGAGGCTGCCACTCGAGAACCTTTCTTCCCATCGGTTGTCCGTTCTTCGAGCTATTTGGCCGGCCCACTGCCACTTCAGCTTACTAATCCGTTGGGCTATGTCGGTTACTCTGGTTCTACTGCGGATATCCTTATTCCTTAGTTTATCACGCAGAGAAACTCCGAGCATAGCCCTCTCCATAGCTCGCTGAGCGACCTTGAGCTTCCTCGTACGGCCAAAAGTGAAGGACCACGTCTCAGTTCCGTAAGTCATCACTGGCAACACGCACTGGATGTACAATTTCGTTTTAAGGTTTTGAGGTATGTCTGACGAGAAGATGTGTCGTAGCTTCCCGAACGCTGCCCAGCCGAGTTGAATCCGCCGAATGACCTCTCGGTCGAAGTTGGACTTACCTAGTCGGACTATTTGTCCCAGGTAAACATACTCGTCAACAACTTCGAACTTAGTGCTCCCAACAACTACCGGCATAGGTGTGACATGGACATTAAACATAATCTTTGTTTTGTCCATGTTCATCTTAAGACCTATCCGTTGGGAGACACTATTGAGGTCATTGAGCATAGTGCTTAGGTGCTCCAGCGATTCTGCCATAAGGACTATATCGTCGGCAAATTGAAGGTGAGTGATGTAATCGTCATTGATGTTAATATCAAATCCTTTCCAGTCCAGAAGCTTGAAAACGTCTTCCAATGCAGCGGTGAAGAGTTTCGGGGATATAACATCACCCTGTCTTACACCTCTCCTGCAATTGGATAGGTTTCGTATTCTGGTTCTGTACTCGGATAGCCATCGTAGCTCTACTGTACAAACACTTCAGCAATTCGATATACTGACAGTCAACTTGGCACCGCTGAAGGGACTGCAGCACCGCCCAAATTTCTACGGAATCAAAAGCTTTCGCATAGTCCACATACCGCCAGACATAGTGGCAAATTGTACTCCTCGGACTTCTGTACAATTTGCTGAAGGGTATATATGTGGGCTATGGTGCTAAAAACCTTTTCGGAAACCGGCTTGTTCGGGAGTCTGGAAGTCGTCAAGTCTGCGTGCGAGACGATTCGTAATGACTCTCGAAAACAGCACGTAGACGCGGCTCAGAAGGCAAATCGGTCTGTAGTTCTTTAAGGGAGCGTTGTCACCTTTCTTGAAGAACAAGACCACCGCACTTCTACTCCACGCCTCCGGTGTAATGCCACCATGAAGGACGGAATTAAAGAGCTTCTGAGGACTTCAAGTACCGGTCTTTCACCCGCTTTCAGAAGCTCCCGCTGTAATTCCATCCTCGCCTGGGGCCTTACCGTTTTTAAGGTGCTGGAGAGCCATTCTAATCTCGCTCAGACTGACGTCCGGGATATCTTCGGATAGTGTCGGATAAGACTCGCTCTTGGATCGTTACTCACACTTGCTTGTGGCTCCAACGATGACGTTTACAGCTGCTCATAGAAACCTCTATCTCACTCAAAATCTCAGGTGCCCCCGGAAACGATGCTGCCACATTCGGTCTTCAGCTTTGAGAATTAGCTCTTTCTGGCAGACAGATCTCTGGCAAAGACTTTGGAGCCTTGGTTCCGCTCGATCGCGTCTTCAATACGAGTTGTATTGAATTTGCGTAAGTCCCGCCGCATGCATTTGGAGATCTGTCTGTTCAGTTGTGTGTATGCTGTCAAATCTGTTGAAGAATGTAGCCTCATCTCCCGTCTAACAGCCATGAGATTAAGAGTGTGATCGGAGAGTTTTTGTGTTTTTCTGCGGCGGGTCTTGCAGAACTTAGCTTCGACCGCATGGACATTTTCCACGAGCTTGTCATTCATATCGTCTACTTCATTGCAGTCTTCTAGGCACTGAAAACGGTTTTGTAACTCGAGCTGAAAGGTTTCGGGACTTTGGATTAGAGCACGAGGGGAACGGAGCGTTTACTTCATCAGACGAGACCTCTCCAACTTAACATTTAGGTTCAGTGTGCCTCTATTCATTCGGTGATCGCTGCCGGTCTTCACCCTCGCAATCACTGCGACATCACTGAACAGTTGTCGTCTGGTCGTCATAATGAAGTCAATCTCATTTTTTTGTCGAACCGTCGGGGCTCGACCAGGTCCACTTCCTGTGGGGCCGCTTCTTGAAGAAAGAGTTCATCATAAAGAGTCCCTCTTTCTCCATGAAGTCGGCCAGCTGCTGGCCCCTTGGGTTCCGTTGCCCTATTCCAAATTTCCCTACTTTCAGCTCACCGTTTTCTCTCTCAAGAAAACTTATCACATATATTTTCTATTGGTGTGGCTAAAAGTTATTTTGAGAAAAATGATGAAGAAGATAAAGACCATCTGCAACAGATGTCGGCCTTGCGCGAGCTATACTTGTTATTCTCCGATTCACTATCTCTTAGCACCGACTTGAGAAACAATTATGTAGAAATATATTTCTTCTTGTATTAAAAATATATATTCTTCGTTCATTACGTGTAGTGGCGGTAAAGAATATCCACTAACCCATATCTTCCTGTGAGTGTCGTTAAAGGCGACAAAGGGAAACAGGCAGAAGATGGGCAGCAGCATCTTCCTGCTAACAGCAAAATTACAATAAAACTGCGGTTGCCGACCCGCTCGCCAAGCTAAGGGGGTGCTAAGAATATCCGGTGGAGGTTCGGTTGCCACACGCAGCCTGAGGACTGACGAGAAGATCGTAGAGCTGGAAGAAGAGATAGACAAGTTACGCAGTCATATTATAAGATTATCCGAGGTCCGAAGAGAGTGGGAGGACACGATAATCCTCAAATCCGGCAAATTGTTCTATCATCAGGACCTTAGAGATCATCCGGACCATTTGTCGCAACGACTTGTCGGATTTATCGTCCACAAATCTCTCGTTAACAACGTTGTAAAGGTTGAGAGTGTGTCGACGAGGGTTGCGTACCTTATAGTCAGAATCACTAAACGGTATTCGCTGAAGATCATACAGGTTTACGCACCAACCTCGGCACATCCTGATCAGTAGGTGGAGAAAATGTATGAGGATATCTCTAGAGCCATGCATTCCTCCAAAATTCACTATACGGTGTTAATGGGAGACTTCAATGCAAAACTAGAAACAAGAGAGAACGGTGAGCTGAAAGTAGGGAAATTTGGAATAGCGCAACGGAACCCAAGGGGCCAGCAGCTCGCCGACTTCATGGAGAAAGAGGAACTCTTTATAATGAACTCTTTCTTCCAGAAATGGCCCCACAGAAAGTGGGCCTGGTCGGGCCCAGACGCTTCAAAAAAAATGAGATTGACTTCATTATGACGACCAGACGACAACTGTTCAGTGATGTCTCAGCGATCGCGAGGGTGAAAACCGGCAGCGATCACCGAATGTTTAGAGCCACACTGAACCGAAACGTTAAGTTGGAGAGGTCTCGCCTAATGAAGTCAACGCTCCGTCCCTCTCTTAACCTGTTCCAAAGTCCCGAAATCTTTCAGCTCGAGTTACAATACCGTTTTCAGTGCCTATATGACTGCAATGATGTGGACAATATGAGTGACGAGCTTGTGGAAACTGTCCATGCGGTTGGAGCTAAGTTTCGCAAGACCCGCCGCAGAAGAACACAAAAACTCTCCGATCACACTCTTAATCTCATGGATGTTAGACGGGAGATGAAGCTACACTCTTCAATGGATTTGACAGCATACAGGCAACTGAACAGACAGATCTCCAAATGCACGTGGCGGAACTTACGCAACTTCAATACAGCTTGTATTGAAGAAGCGATCGAGCGGAACCAAATCTCAAAAGTCTTTGCCAGATATCTGTCTGCCAGAAAGAGCCAACTGTCAAAGCTGAAGACCGAGTGTGGCAGCATCGTTTCCGGGACACCTGAGATTTTGAGTGAGCACACATTTTGAGAGTACCAAACTCTGTCAAAGGCTTTCGAGACATCAAGGGAAACAGCAAGTGCTTTTTCATTGTTTTCAAGTGCCTCGCCCAATACGTGTGTGGCATATGCTAGAAGGTCCCCTGACTGAATGAATGACGGAAAGACGGAATGCTGACCGATTACGATGCAACCGATATCGCTGGTCACTAAAGAGGTTATTCTGTTCTAGGCGTGCCATAAACGGGCGTTCAATATAAGTTCTATAACCTTGCACAATATGGAGGTAATTGAGATTGGCCAATAATAGACTGGGGCGGCACGGCTGCCTTTTTTTGTAACAGGCTAGATGTTGGCCAGTTTTCAGGATTTGGGCACTTTTCCAGTCCTAAACGAGAGGCGCAATAAGCGTGTCAGCACAGGAGACAACTCAGGTGCACAAGCCTTTAGAACTATAGCTGGTATACCATCTGGTTCACTAGCTTCATTAGCGTCTAGACACCGCAAGGTTTCCAGAACCTCCTTGTTTGTTATACGAAACTCCGACATAGATGTCCCGCAGTAAGTTTATTTAAGTTGAACGGTGTTGCCGCTATCCAGACGTGAATAGTAGGCAAAGAAAGTCACGAATAAGTCCGCTTTCTTTTTAGCCATATACTCATATTATGTGCCATCCGGTTTTACCAGCGGAGGAAGTGTAGGCTGACAGAAGTGTGTCTGCATCGCTATGGCGATAGACCAAAAAGCTCTGGTGCCGGATGGTCTGGCAGAGAGTTTCGCGCCAATATGTTTAATGCGATCGAAACTAGCTTTCCTTAATGCTACTTTGTAGTACATGGCTGCCTGGTAGTAAAGTTCTCTTCTTGGTGCTAATAACCGGAGCTTTGCAGTTTCAAGCGTCAACCCAGGATAGGTACGCTAAATGCTTGCGATTTTCAGCTTCGGTGCATTCTGCGTTAGACGATGGGCGAGTTTTCATACAGATGGGAGCGTCAGAGAAGGGTATAAAATGCTCCATAGTTTGACGCTTCACATCCGTTATCGCAACCGCGCAGCTCGACGTATCCACAGAAGAGAAACAGACCTCCCGCCAAAGATTAGATGCAAATAGTGTCGGTCGTATCTCATTCTAATCTCATCCAAATTTGTCGATCACTCGTAAACTCGTGATCAGGCGGAAAATATGACGATACAGATTTCACCAGACAGTGGTCAGATGTTCCCAAAGGAGGGGTAACATGTACTTAATACCTGTCTGGTTCGGTAGTCAGCAGAAGTTCCAAGCGATTCGCTGTGTGACCGTCTATATCGGGTACCCTAGTCGCTTCCCTTACCAGATGAGAAAGACCTAGCTTCAAAGCAAAATTCCACACTTCTCTTCCAGCGTGGTTGGTATTCTGGTATGGGAACCGCCAGTCTTGGTGACAAATGTTAAAGTCCCCCAGAAAGACCAACTGTGCAGTAAGATACCGATTAAGGGCCAAGTCAGCAGCCTCACTAAGGTAATAAAATAATCGTGTTGTCTCCTGGTCACCGCTGTTCAACCGATAGATACAGGCATTAAGTATTTTATGATTACCTGTAGATACAGGTACATCACATACATGTGTCTATAGACTGCAGTATCCATCACGACTTAGGGTCAGTTGAAATATAAGTTTGTTTGTCAATTCAGATTTATGGAAAAATTTGGGTATATTTTGAATATATTGAGAGTACCAAGTTAATAAACATGTTAGTAATATAGTCTTCAAAACAATAGTTCAATTTTTTGTCGTTAAAATTACATTCTGAATGATGAATGGCGACTGATTCAGTCAAAGCCTGGATTCCAATAATTCTTTCTGCTTTTTTCATAATTTGACATTTTCATGACACTGACAAATTGGCGCTGTTTTTTTCCTTCTGTATCACTTTGTTAACTTATATAAAATTGATTTTAAAATCCAGAAACTTAGAAAAGGAACGAATCAAATATAAAAGTAACATATTTTAAACGTGGTAGAGCCATGCCGCAGCTACATTATTGTTGTAGCACAAATGAATTGGCTCGACCAGTGCAGTATTATGCTCCTAAAAAATTGCAGCTTAAAGCTGCCGTGTTATATAGTAGTTTTAAGAGGTGACAGACCCATATACACTACATTAATCGCAGATGCATGTAATGTATATGGGTCACAGTATCCACTTACCATCAGGTGGATTGTATGCTCGTTTTGCACCATTATTTTATAAATAAAATGTTGCAGCACGTTACCTTCACAGTAGGAATGGTAAAGTAAATATGATTTTAAATATTAATTATAATAAAAGTTCTTCAATTGTATTCTAGTATCTTAAGAGTTCACAGTTGAACGTTTGAAGTTCTCGTTAACAGTTCTAGAGAGGAAGGGGGAGGATATTTGCTGTAGTTGCAACGCCCGTCAGTATTTTTTTTCGATATTATTCGAAAGGCAGTGCTGCCTACCTTTTGCTTTGGGATAGGGAAACCTATGGTCACATCTTACGACACGACACAATTGTACACTAAACAATGAAGAATATTTACGTTTTTTTAAAACTTGACCTACGATCGGGTTGTAAATTAATTGAATTATTGTTGCCAAAATATATTTAACAGAATTTTTAATAATAATGATAGCAAGCATTAATATGAAAATCTGGGGGCACAGCAGTGCCCCCGCCAAGTCGAGCAAAAAGCGGCACGGCCAAACCATCCTTTTCTCGAAGCAGTTCAGGCCATTTTCGAAACCCTATAACTTCGTTGCGAATAAAACTAGAAGCCCGAATTTTCAGTAACCAAGTAGGTATTATATATACTCAGTATAGTTCAAATTTCATTAAATTTGAACTAGTAGTTTAAGAATTATAACTAGTCAAAATTTCTTAATTTTTTCACTCACTGACTGATCGATCATCAAATCTCTAAGGCACTTCTAGTAGACATAGAAGCTTGAAATTTAGAATAAAATTATAACTTAGTATATAAATAAAGAAAAAATTAAAATATTTTGCAATTTCAGTCCAGTTTTCGAGATACATCAACTGCATAACTAACTTTGTAATTCTATATAAAGATATAGGATTACAAAGTTACATTTGCAGTGAATGAATCAATGTACTTATATATCTATAATATAATTTAATAATAGGTCTAGATTGGTATCTAGATATAACTATCTACAAAAAGAAATGAGATGCCATCAAAAACATAACTTGTAGGCAGTGGTAGAGCCACGCGGCAGCTTTTGCTATCGCACGGATGGCCCGCTCGAACCGGGGTATTACCACGACCTCACAGAATACCAGCGTGAAGTAGAGGTTTACTTCTCCGTTTCGCTTGGTGAGTGCAGGTGGCCGGAGGCCCTTTTTACTGGAAATGAGGCATTCCATCTTAGTCCTCACGGGTGACAACGCATCTGCATTTTCATTTGTAATAGAGGATAGATGTAGATGTCTATGGGCCGCAGCAACCACTTACCATCAGGTGGACTGTGTGCTCTTTTGTCACCCTTATCCTATAAAAAATGTCACCAACTTGCTTCAATTCTCTGGCTATTGTATTAACTGCCTTTATGTTTTTTTTTTGTAATATAACGAAGAATATCAAATTTTGTCCTTGACCTTTTCCTTAATTGAAAAATATTACTTTTTTGTGACATGCCCCAGTGAATTTATGCTCATGCAATGCGGTTCAGAGAGAAATTCAACAGTTTTACTTGTGAAGTTTAGAAATTCTTATACAATTGTCTCCGCAAAAAAATATTTTGTTTTTTGATATCACAAATATTTTAGAAACTATAGTTTGTATTATTATGTATCATATATTTATTAAAATAATATGCAATAAGATACAGGTTGTGCCATCTTTTATATAAAAAAAAACTAATTTGTCTCTTGTGACTTAATATAGTCACTTAGGCCATGGTATATATATATATATATAATGAGAGTAATGAGAAGAGCTAGGAAATAATGATTACTTATTTCCTAGCTCTTCTCATTAACAAAAACTCATAAACTTTTTTTATTTGTTTGTACAATCATATAGTAATGTAAAAACTTTTATTTGTTGATGATTTTTTAATGGTTCGTTTTGTAATCAAGAAGGAAATTATCGAAAAGGCCAGTACCAGGTTATGTTGAAAGACATAGGTCAATTAAGATAAAGAAAAAAAATCACACTAAGTGTAAAGGCATGGACATTACAACTAAGTAAGATAAAGTTTGTGTAAGTTAAGAAAATATTATTAAAAATGTTTGTGTAATTTTATCATGAAAAGTTGTAAAAATGTAGGGACTGCTATGGAGGTTAATTTGAAACTTGAAAAAAGTGAGAATGTATTTAACAAATATCCTTATCAACAATTTGTAGAAAGCTAAATGTATCTTTAAGTTTTGACAAGTCCTGATATATCCTTTTGTGTAAGTTACTTAAGCCAATTTAATAATTGTAATAACAAAACACATTGAAAACATCCAAAGAGAATTTTAAAGTACTTTAGTTTTAAATGAAACTATTTTTTTACGGATTATATTGCGTTAAATTTTAACTTTTTTAATTTCCGACGTTTCGGGTGCTTTTCAGCACCCGTGGTCACGGGGGGACTAAGGTGTTTGACGTCCTAATGTCATAGTTAGCCCGGCTACCTTCAGTTTTTTAAAATTAATTTTTGGTTCAATTTACACAGAATAAGCTTACAGTATCTTGAAGTCTAGCAGTGGTATACTTGGGTTTGGATTTTATTTTATCAATTATTGAATCCCAATCAGATGGCAGCACCCATCCATCTACTCTATTGAAATTTGGATATTTTTTAATTTCAATAGCCTTGCGAATCATCCTTGGTAGGAATCGGTGTTCTTTTACGATAATTTGTGGTCTATCAAATCTAATGTAATGGCGGGGATGATCTTGTACATGTTCACAAACTGCAGACTTCCCGATACTTCGGTGCTTCACGTCAGCTATATGTTCTTTAACGCGGGCTTTTATAGATCTTTTTGTTTGTCGTATGTACGAAAAACCGCATTCACAATCCAGCTTGTACACTCCTGCATCTTGTAGAGGGATATGACACTTAACGGATGGTAAAAATTGACCTATCTTCTTCAGCGGCTTGAAGTATGATTTAATGGAAGCTCGCTTCAACATGTAGCCAACCATGTCTGTGACTCCTCTGACATCGGGTAGTACAGCAGGCACACGCTCGATTGTGGCCGGCTTCACTCGGTCACTTTGACGTAGGCGCGGGACCCAAAGCTTGTTGTCTTGCAGTACTTGCTCGACGTGCTGAAGCTCGGCGACCAGACGTTTTCTGTCACAGATCCCTCGTGCTCTCTGAAACAAAGATTTTCCCACGGTAGCTTACTGTGAAGGATGATGGTGCGATTCACCATTTAAATATCGGTTGGTATGGGTCTTTTTCCTGTACACAGTATGACCAATAGTGTTATCAGGATTTCGGATGCCTAAAACATCTAGGAAATCTAATGTATTGTTTGCCTCTAACTCCATTGTGAATTGTATTTTAGGGTTTATGGAATTGTGGTTTAAAAATGCAGTTATTTTATCAGTTAGTAAAAATGTGAAAGTATCGTCTACGTACCGCTTGTAGAATCTTGGATTTACAGGCGCAGTAAGAAGGGCTTTCTTCTCAAAGTCCTCCATGAATATGTCGGCGACTACGGGAGAGCCCATCGCCACTCCGTCTGCTTTCATGTAGAACTCTTCTTTCCATAATAAATAGCCAGATATGAGGCAGTGTTTGAGTGATACTGCATATTCTGTGGGTATGTTGTTATCTTCTAGCTTTCTAGTAACAATTGAGATACAGTCTTCAATAGGTAGGCATGTGAATAGCGACTGAACATCAAAACTGACCATAGTTTCATTGTCAGCGAGATGTAGGTCTTTTATCTCACTAAAAAAATGGTATGAATTATTTGTGTGTACTCTGGTGTATTCTCTTAGTGGTGACAGTATTTTTGCCAAGTGTTGAGCCAACTAATAAGTTGTGAATCGATCTGGCTTACTACAGGACGTAGTGGATCGTTTGGTTTGTGTATTTTCGGTAACCCATACAACCTCGGTGGTTTGGCACATGATGGTATTGTCGAATTCACGCCGAAATCTAATTTTTGGGAGTATTTCTTTATTAAATCAGTAGTTGTGTCAAGTGCAAAATTAAACGCGATATAATCTGTAAAGAAAATAGTTTCATTTTATGTTTAGTCTTCGCGTAAATATAAGAAAAAAATACTTTAGTTTTACAAAATCTTTTTGTTTCATATATATGTTGAAGACAATGATGATGTAGTCGGTTTCGTAGATGCTGATTGGGCCTCATGTAAATTAGATCGAAATTCTTATTCTGATATTATTTTAAATACTCTGATAGTGTAATTACTCGCGAATTTAGGAAACAACAGACAGTACTATCTAGTACCGTCTGTCTGTAAGTTCAATGTTTCTAAGAAAACTTTTATATGAACTTGTAAGTAGAAGCACAATGCCAATTATAAGCTAAGCTATAGCTAAACCGGCCTTGCTCTTTCTTACCGAGACACAGGTGTCCTCTCCGGCTGATACTTCGTATCTCTCCTGCCCGGGGTACAAATTAGAACACTCGTTTGTGCCCCGGGCTGGAGTTTGCGTGTATGTCAGAGAGGACATCTGTTTTCGACGCCTCGGCAGCCTTGAAGGTACGGACCTGTCAATCCTATGGCTGCGCGTAGACAGCGACGACCATCCCCGCGTCTACGGGTGCCTCTATAGGTCCCATAGCGGTAATGCCGACACAGACCGACTCATAGACCACGTCCAAATGGCTGCAGACTCCGTGCTACAACAGGTCCCATCCGCAGAGATCGTGATACTCGGTGATTTCAACGCCCACCACGCTGAATGGCTTGGATCTCGTTTAACCGATCATGCGGGTAGATCTGTCTATGACTTTGCTTTGGCATATGGTCTAACACAACTGGTTACTTCGCCTACGCGGATCCCAGATGTGGAAGACCATATACCTTCCCTGTTGGACCTTCTGCTGACCTCTCATCCGGACGGATATCAGGTCTCCGTCGATGCCCCTCTGGGCTCTTCGGACCATTGTCTGATCCGGAGTACGGTGCCACTCACGCTTCAATCGCAGTTGCGATCTACAGCTTGCCGCCGTGTTTGGCACTATAGGTCAGCTGATTGGGACGGAATGCGGTCTTTTTTTGCATCCTACCCTTGGGGGCGGGTTTGCTTCTCGCCGGAAGATCCCAGCGTTGTTGCCGATTCTGTTGCTGATGTGGTACTTCAGGGTATGGAACTTTTTATTCCATCTTCTGTGGTGCCCATCGGAGGCAGATCCCAGCCATGGTTTGGTCGCTCCTGTAAAATAGCATCACGCTATAAGCAGGAGTGCTACCAGGCCTAGGCTGACGCATCAACGTCTCGGGATGTAAACACCAGCGCATTAAAAAAGAAGTATAATTCCGCCTCCAGGTCCTTCAAAAGCGTCATTGCCAAGGCAAGGTCTGAGCACATCGGCAGAATTGGCGAGAAGCTAGTTCGCCTTCCTTCGGGAACCCGTGCATTCTGGTCTCTCGCCAAGGCTGTCCAAGGGAACTTCTGTCAGCCATCTCTTCCATCTCTGCACAGAGAGGACGACTCACTGGCCCATGCCGCAAAGGAGAAAGCCGATCTGTTGAGCTCTCTTTTTGCGTCCAACTCGACTCTAGATGACGGGGGGAACACACCGCCGACCATCCCGCGATGTGAGTGCTCTAAGCCGGATGTGCGATTTATACAGCCCTCGGTCCGCAAAGCACTCTTCTCCCTGGACGTCAACAAGTCGAGTGGGCCCGATGGAGTCCCTCCCATTGTGCTGAAGACGTGTGCTCCGGAGTTGGCACCGGTTTTAACGCGTCTTTTCCGGTACTCCTACTCCCAAGGCGTAGTCCCGAACTCATGAAAGACAGCTTTGGTGCACCCGATCCCTAAAAAAGGCGACCGCTCAGACCCGTCCAACTACAGGCCTATCGCCATCACCTCCTTGTTCTCCAAAATAATGGAAGCCATTATAAACTGCCAGCTCATGAGGTACCTTGAGGATCACCAGCTGATTAGTGACCGCCAGTACGGTTTTCGTCGGGGTCGATCAGCTGGTGATCTTCTAGTCTACTTAACTCATAGATGGGCGGAGGCAGTAGAGTCCAAGGGGGAGGCATTAGCCGTTACTTTGGACGTAGCGAAGGCCTTTGATCGGGTCTGGCACAAAGCGCTTCTTTCGAAGCTTCCTTCCTATGGGCTTCCCGAGAAATTGTGCAAATGGATCACCAGTTTCCTTGCTGATCGGAGCATCAAGGTCGTAGTAGACGGTGAATGCTCTGATTTCAAGCCTATCAACGCTGGTGTTCCACAAGGCTGCGTGCTATCACCAACGCTGTTTCTCCTGCATATCAATGATATGTTGCTAACTGGCAGCATTCATTGCTATGCGGACGACAGCACTGGTGATGCCTTATATACCGGCCGTGCCAATATTTCTCGGGAAAACGTCGCCGAGTACCGGGACAAACTTGTGTCTGAAGTCGAGTCTTTGCTTAACAAATTCTCGGATTGGGGGCGACTAAATCTAGTCCAGTTCAATCCCCAGAAGACACAAGTTTGCGCGTTTACCGCTAAAAAGAACCCCTTTGTCGTATCTCCTCAGTTTCAAGGCACTCCTCTTACTGCCTCAGCCAGTATCGGAATCCTTGGCGTCGACATATCGAATAGTGTGCAGTTTCGTGGTCACTTGGAAGGGAAGGCCAAATTGGCCTCTAAAAAGCTTGGCGTGCTCAGCAGAGCGAGACAGTATTTCATGCCGGCACATCGCTTGCAACTTTACAAAGCGCAAGTTCGGCCCCACATGGAATACTGTTCTCATCTCTGGGCCGGGGCACCCCAGTGCCAACTCCTTCCACTTGACCGCATCCAGCGCAGAGCGGTTCGAATCGTCGACGACCGAGTTATTTCTGATCGGCTCGATACACTGGCACTGCGTAGAGATGTTGCATCTCTTTGCGTATTTTATCGCATTTATCACGGGGAGTGCTCTGAGGAATTGTTCGGACTAATTCCAGCCGCTCAATTTCACCATCGCACATCGCGACAAAACTCGCGTTACCATCCATACCATCTGGATGATTGGCGGTCCACGACTGTGCGATTTAGAAGAAGTTTTCTCCCTCGCACGACTTCCTTGTGGAATCAATTACCACCAGCGAATTTTCCGGACCGATACGACTTAGGAACCTTCAAGAAAAGAGCTTACACCTTTCTAAAAGGTCGGCAACGCATCTGCAATTCCCCTGGTGTTGCGGTTGTTCATAAGCGGCGGTAGTCACTTACCATCAGGTGAGCCGCATGCTCGTTTGCCCCCTATTCTATAAAAAAAAAATGGTAACCAGAGCACCCAAAAACTTTCTGAAAACTCTGTAATTCATAAGGCACAAAACATATAGATGTAAAGTTCTATTTTATTAAAGAATAGCAACCCGCACCGGTTTCTCACTGATGCAATGTAGAAACTAATATGGGGCAGTGTGGAGTGATTGATAATATTAGAAACAGAAACAGAATTTTTTAATCAATATAGATAATATGTTTATAATACTTATTGACATTCACACTTTTGTTTCATTGGTTCAAAAAAAACCTCTGTCTTAGGAAGAACCAGCAAGAAATTCAGCAGGACTTTTTAAAAAACAGCTTACAAGCATGTATGTATATATACCTAGTCAGGTCATAAATTCTGTCACATGTTTAATATAAAATAATTGAAACAAGTTTATTCATTATGTAACCATTTATATACCAAAATGAACTTAACAAAACATAGATTTTAATGACACTAAAGTTTATTCAAAATGACTTCCGTGATTTTGAATACAGGCCTTCAATCTGCGCGGCCAGTCGTCTATCGCAGCACGAACGAGGTCCATGTCAATATCGGCGGCTACCTTAATCAAGGATGTCTTGAGTGACTCCAAATTGGATGAGGCTTTGAGCACGCCTTTTTATCCAAGTGTTGCCATATCTAGTAATCTAACAAATTCAAATCTGGACTGGAGGACGGCCAGTCTTCGTGCCGGATGAAGTCGACTTCACGCGCCGCCAGCCAGTCTTGTGTGCTCTTCGCTCTATGAGCTGGCGCCGAATCTTGTTGGAATACCCAGTGCCTGTTATTGAACATGATATGAGAAACAGGTTTTACAAGGTTCGTCAGGACTGTATTTTGATACACAACTGCATTCGCTTTTACACCTTTCTCACAAAAATGTACCTCTGTTAAGCCCCAATAAGAAACTCCCAACCATACCATGAGCGAGGATGGAAAATGACCTCGTTGGACACGCGGAATACGGTTGCTCGCTTTTTCACTGCTGTGTGCGTACACCTTATCATTTTGTTTGTTGTAGCTCTCTTCTACGGTAAAAAATTTTTCATACGAAAAAAGAATTTCCCGATATTTTTTTCCCGCGTACCGCTTCAACAAAGCGCGGCATCTCTTCAGTCTCAGGTCCATTAGACGAGCATTCAAACGATGTCTTGTTTTTCTTCGATATTCCCGAAGCCCTAAGTCTTCATTTAAGACCCTTTTCACTGTGGTTCTGCTTAACCCCATCTGAAGGGCCAACAATTTCTGCTTACGTTTGGGATTTCTTTGAATTCGCGCCTTCACAGCTTTTATCACTGCTCGAGTCCTAACAAAACGAGGGCGACCACTTCTTGACCCGTCATCTACACTAGAGTCTTCATTGTATCGTTTGATGGTACGATAAACGAATCTTTTGGTTATATTCAAATTTTTCAGTATGTCAAAAATTTGAATTGGCGCGTAACCGCAACGATGCAACGCAATAACTGCAACACGGTCTTCTTTAAGCGTCCACTCCATATTTAAAAATGATTAAAATTCTAAAAAGTATACAGTTTTATTTTCATGAACAATTCGAAATTCGAATTCAATAAACTTTTTTCTGGCCAGCATTCTAAAAGAAAAGTTTTTACTGTATGACAATACTTATGAACTGACTGTAAATATATAAAAAATATATAAAATATATAAATATATATATATATATATACATACATAAAAAAACTTGGTAGCTATCACCTCATTCCCAGGGGTTATTATCATACGTAAATTCCTTAATATTAAAATAACCCTTTGTTTGCCTAATCTGTATGTTTGTTAGTAGGTGACAAGGTCACTCTTTGTTTGAACCAATATATAGTCTTACAAGTTATCTTGTCAATATCGGGATAAACACTGTTGACCAACTCTTAAATGTTATTTATTAAAACGCAAAGGTTTTGATTGTCTAGGTTAATCCTTCCATTATTCTGCGTTAGATCTCCATTGCCAACGTTGAGTATGATCTTTGAAAGAAGCCTACTCTCACCTGAAGACAACGAAACTCTCATGTTTGTTTTAAGTTCTACTTTATTGGCGTGCGGCCAAAGGTGACATATTTTTAATGAGGCATTTATTTTATTATTGCGTGTATCTCTAGTCACTACTAGTAGAATTTGACGAAAGTCACCTGAGAACAAATTTTTGCACAAATCTCGCATTGTTCGATCCAATGCTTCCACGGAAGTCTTGTCGATATGGTGGCTTCATCCCAAGCTATTAGGGAGCAGTCATGCGTCAATTTTACCGTGCTGCTTTGTTTAAAAATGCTGTAGACAGTTTGAGTATAATTAATAGCAATCTTTATGTATGAATGTTGCGTGTGCGGTTCTGCCTCCTTCTAAAAGTGTATCTGCAATGCCGGCTAATGCTATTTTACCAATGGATCTGAATTTCGCTAACAGCAAATTAATTAAAAATGTTTTACCAGTGCCTCCTGGAGTATCAAGGAAAAATAATTTCCCTTCATTCTTATAAATTGATGATAGTAACGCAGTGAATACTTTTTTTTTATTCATGTTCAAGCGAGGTTCATCTTGAGCTACAACTTTTATCAGTATTGATTAATTGTATATTTCTCTTTTGTATTCGGCAATGGTTAAATCTGAGTTAGTTTTATTAGTTGGCATTGGCACTCCAATATCCTTGAGAGATTTACCCGAAAGTAATTGCACTACTTTGTTTAATTCAAATAACGCTTATTCAAAGATGTTTAAGTCATATTGAACATCATTTAAAAATAATTCTCGCCGGCGCCGAATCAGAATGTTATTTGCCATATTTTCTTGAATTTTTTTCCATAGACTAACAGAGTCGGTCACTTGACAAAACGCTACAATGATGGCAAATAAATATATCAATGATCTAGGTGAACTACATATATGACGTTAGCAATAAAATTTAATAAATAAACAACTAATAATAACTTGCGAAACACTTTGATTTAATAACATATTTTTAATAACCATTTTAGAAATTTATTGTAAAACTACGTGATTTTTAAGCCTTGTATTTAATTCTAATAAGCAACTCTAGTAATATATCTCCACATTGCGAGCTCATTCTCACATTAAATTAACTGATTTGTTATACTACTAGAGCCCAATGACTTCGTCAATCTTACTTGGCGGTACCATCTATGGAAATGTATTAAATAAAGAACGATGTATTTAGCGCGTCAAATTTTCATATCGATATACATCGCAACCGCTTCCGTAGATAGATAATAGATGGCGCTAGAGTAGTCAAGTGAGCTCGGCCACGGTCCTTATTGCTTTGTAAGAGAGGTGTCTACTGCGAATATTTTTAGGGAATAACAATAAAGTCATCCCAAACATAGCCTAATCCTCCTTAAGGTTGATGAGGGGTCGATCATCGCTGCGTGACCTTGAGTTTGCTCATACAACCAGCGATATAGGACTGCGTCCCTTATCCATATGTCATCAATGGCACCATGCACTGGTCACTTGTCACCAGGAGTGACATTCTAAGTCACATTTAAAATTCAAGCCAGTAGTTGTCGAAAACTTCGAGGTTGTTGACAACAACGTTTACCTAATCATGTAGTAAAAATTGACAAATGAAATTGTGACGGTTCAGTAACCAGGAGATGGGCATAAACATTTTCCAGGTGACAACTATCTTCGATCATGTAGATTGCCAAACTGACAGTCACAAGGAAAGAAAGCTTTTAAAGTAGCAACCTCGTTTCAGCAAGCGAAGCAAAATTTCAATGCATGAAGGTGGCTCTGGCTCCAGACTGTAGTTGTGAAATTCCTCGTGGGGAGACTAGGTATGTCCAGACTTTTACCTGTAAAGAGTTTTCATGACAATAGTGAATTAATAGGCTAAAGTAGCAATTTCGCTACGTAGGAGAACTTCTGTCCTGCCCAGAAGTTCGTCTGCGCAGGTAGTCCCTTTACCTACTTCTCTACTCTTAATTCGCAAGCAAACATAACTATATGTATTTAAAAGGTGTTCATGGTAAACAGTATCCATTTATCAATTAGTTGACTATATTATGGTCAATTGACTAGTATTATATGTTTATAAATAAAACTGACACCTGTACCTATATAATCTCTTTCGTTCTGTTCTTTGCTATTCCAATTGAATGCATGTGATTTTAAGTATTTGAAAACAGTCTCATAAATGTGATAATACTGCAGTTAACCTATGTGCCCAATTTCGTTGTATACAATTTCAATGATAACAAAGACACAAATCTATTGCATCAAGAAAACGTAAGTCAATTTCGATACGTAATAAAAACCAGACAAACGCTCTGGGGGTGCATAAAATAATACACTCACAATGAAAAGAAAACTCATGAGATAAATCGAACGAAACGCGATGAAGTTTTATGTTTCCATTTCCATGATATACTCGTACGATATTTAAAAGTAACCGCGAAAATATTCGCCCAACACTTGCAGCTCTATCTTATAGTTAGACAAATATGTCATTATAAATTTGTTTGTTTACGTAAATAAAGACATGTTTTATTTATTATGTTAGTTTATTTAGTATGAAGTGGTAACATTCCAATTACGAGATTAATCGATGATTGATCAGTAAAGCGACCCAGAACAGGACGACGAATCATCGTGATCTCAAATTATAGCAAAAGCGCGAAGGACCGAAGTTGGAAATAGCCAAAGAAAGACCCGAATTTTTATTATTACACACAGGGTCACATGTAACACACTAGCAAAGTACACGTTACTTTTTTGCCAAAGCAAAATGGCTAACAATTTATATATTCACAAACAGTTAAGTATACCGTGCAGTGGCGGTTAAGAATATCCACTACCCCATATCTAATCCTCGAATATCATAAAATAATCCTCGAATCCGGCAACTTGCTCTATCACCAGGAGGGCGACCATCTGTCCCAAGGAGGTGTCGGACTTATCGTTCACAAATCTCTCGTTAACAACGTTGTTAAGATTGAGAGTGTGTCGAAGAGATTTGCGTACGTAAAACTTAGAATCACCAAACGGTTTTCGCTGAAGGTCACACAGGTTTACGCACCAACCTCGGCACATCCCGATGAGAAGGTGGAGAAAATGTATGAGGATATCTTTAGAGTCATTTATTCCTCCAAAACTTAATATACGGTGTTAATGGGAGACTTCAATGCAAAACTAGGCACAAGAGAGAACGGTGAGCTGAAAGAAAGGAAATTCGGAAAAAGATAACGCAACCCAAGGGGCCAGCAGCTGGCCGACTTCATGGCGAAAGAGGAACTCTTTATAAAGAACTCTTTCTTCCAGAAACGGCCCCACAGAAAGTGGACCTGGTCGAGTCCCGACGATTCGACAAAAAATTAGATTGACTTCATTATGACGACCAGACGACAACTCTTCAGTGATGTCTCAGTGATCGCGAGGGTGAAAACCGGCAGCGATCACCTAATGGTGAGAGGCACGCTGAACCTAAACGTTAAGTTGGAGTCTCGTTTAATGAAGTAAATGCTCAGTCCCCTTCGTCCTCACATCCAAAGTGCCGAAACCGTTCATCTCGAGCTACAAAACCGTTTTCAATGCCTAGAAGATTGCAATGCAGTGGACTATATGACTGTCCATGCGGTCATGCCAAGTTTTGCAAAACCTGCCGCAGAAGAACACAAAACCTCTCCGATCACACTCGGGATATGAAGCTGCAGTCCTCAGTAGATTTGACAGCAAACAGGCAACTGAACAGACAGATCTCCAAATGCATGCGGCGGGACTTACGCAATTTTAATACTGCTCGTATCAAAGAAGTGATCGAGCAGAACTAGGGCTCCAAAGTCTTTGCTAGAGATCTGTCTGCCAGAAAGAATCAACTGTCAAAGCTGAAGACCGAGTGTGGCAGCGTCGTTTCCGGGACACCTATATTTTGAGTGAGATTGAGAGCTTCTATGGGCACATCATTGTTGGAGCTACACTGTAGTGAGAGTAACGATCCAAGAGCCGTCCGTCCTCCATGGTGGCACTACTCCGGAGGCGTGGAGCAGAAGTAAGGTAGTCTTATTCTTCAAGAAAGGTGGCAACACTCTCTTGAAGAACTACAGACCAATTTCCCTTCTGAGCCGCGTCTACGTGCTGTTCTCGAGAGTCATTACGAATCGTCTCGCACGCAGGCTTGACGACTTCTAGCCTTCCCATAAGACAGAGGAGTATAATCTGCCACTTTGCCTTGTGTATGTGAACTATGAGAAAGCTTTTGATTTCGTCGAAATTTGGGCAGTGCTGAAGTCCATTCAGCGTTGCCAAATTGACTGTCAGTATATCGAAGTGCTGAAGTGTTTGTACAGTACAGCAACGATGGATATCTGAGTACAGAATCAGAGTACGAAATCTATCCAACTGCAGAGAGGTGTAAGATAGGGTGACGTTATATCCCCGAAACTCTTCACCGCCGCATTGGCAGACGTTTCCAAGCCACTGGACAGGAAAGGATGCGATATTAACATAAACGGCGAGTACATCACTTACCTTTGATTTGCTGACGACAAAGTCATTATGTCAGAATCGCTGGAGGACCTTAGCACTATGCTCAATGACCTCAATAGTGTTTCCCAACGGATAGATCTTAAGATGAACATGTACAAAACAAAGATCATGTTTAACGTCCAAGTCTCACCTATGCCGGTAGTTGTTGGGAGTACTAAGCTCGAAGTTTTTGACGAGTATGTTTACCTGGGATAAATAGTCCGACTAGGTACTCCAACTCCAGGTAGTCCAACTTCGACCGTGAGGTCTATCGACGGATTCAACTCGGCTGGGCAGCGTTTGGGAAACTACGACACAACTTCTCGTTAGACATACCTCAAAAAACGACATTGTACAACCAGTGCATGTTGCCAGTGATAACTTACAGATCTTAGATGTGATCCTTCACTGCTGTCCGTATGAGGAAGCTCAAAGTCGCTCAGAGAGCTATGGAGAGGGCTATGCTCGAGGTTTCTCTGCGTGATAAACTTAGAAATTAGGATATTCGCAGTAGAACCAGAGTAACCGACATAGCCAAACGGATTAGTAAGCTGAAGTGGCAGTGGGCCGGCCATATAGCTCGATGAACCGACAACCGATGGGGAAGAAAGGATCTCAAATGTCAGCCTCGTACCGGTAGGCGAAGTGTAGGGCGACCCCGCACTAGATAGAGTGACGACCTGGTAAGACATGCAGGAAGCCGATGGCTGCAGGTGGCTCAGGACCGTGTCTTATGGCATTCCTTGGGCCTATGTTCAGTAGTGGACTTATGAAAGGCTGTAATGATGATGATGATGATGATGAGACAACAGTCAAAATTAGACCGTAAGTCATAAATTTTTTGGTTTGTATATTAAACAAGTTATATTTCATTTTCAACGGCGTATAAGTAGTTTTAGTGGTCAAGACTATTAAGTGATTGACTAATAATATATAGTTTTTTTTAATTTTAAATTTTTTTATTAGGGCAAAAAACAGTTACTCATGAATGTTACACACGACAATTAATTTATAAAGGAGAACTTTACGTGTAATACACACCAATATAGGTATTTATGTTAATTATTACATAATTTATAAATCATTATAGTCAGTTAGCAACTTAGTTATCATTCTTTTAAACCTTAAAGATGACAGAGCAAAAATAACACATATCTAAGAGGCGGCGGTGGGGTGTCCGCGCTCCAGCGTTTGTTTTACCCCTAATGGAATAAAACAACTGTGGTGCTCGCACTGCGTGCCGAATGACAGTTCTTGGTGCAATATTATATAACTCATTGTTGGTATAACTACAGTGAAACCTTTTATTACACAACCTATGCAGCATCATGGCCATAATAAGCGATCGTCTAGATTCCAAACTTAGTAGTTTATAATGTTTTAATAACTGTACGTGTGGAATTCTGGAATGGTAACACTTATAATAGATATTGCGTATAAATTTCTTTTGGACCATTTCCAATTTATAATTATATTTTTTGTAGAAGGGATAAGGGATATGGATTATATTGATACAGCGTATTCTAGTTGTGAACGAATGAGTGTTATTGTATTTTGTTCTTTGTAAAATATATCACATTATGCTTGGGCAGCCTTATACGAAGCTTATTATCTATACAGTATTGAAAAAATCTGACAAGATATTTTTGAAGAAGTGTGAAACAGACCTTGACGTCATTTATGAATAAAATAAAGAGCAGGGGCACAAAGTCGATCCTTAAAGTACACCGGAAGTGAAAATAATAAAGTTAGATTCGTAACCGTTTATAACAACATCCTGAGTTCTGTTAAAATATAAAATGTGACCCTACGCAACAGATTACCATGAATTCCATTAAATGCAATTTTATCATTAAGTAATTTATGTTACACCTTATTAAAAGTCTTCTGAAGGTCACTGTATACAACATCAGTTTGAACTTTGTTATCCATGTTTTTGAATAAAAAATCGTAAATGTTAATAGATAAGTAGTAGTGGAATGGGGTTGACCATAGAAACATAGAGCCATACTGCTGCTATATTAGTAGTATAGTTATAGCATGAATGGGTCGGTTCGACCAGGGAAGAACCACGCTCTCACAGAATACTAGCGTAAAATGGCAGCTTGACACTGCTGTGTTTCGAATGGTGAGTGGAGATAACCAGAGAACCATTTTACTGGAAAAGAGGAATTCTGTCTTAGTCCTCACGGGTGACGACGCATTTGCATTTTGATTTTTTATTGAGGATAAATAGAGATGTCTATGGGTTACAGCAACCACTTACCATCAGGTGGACTGTGTGCTCGTTTGTCACCCTATGCTATAAAAAATCCATGTTGTTCAGATATAGTAAGATGATGAATAATTGGATATAAAGTATTATAAACTAACCTTTAAAAAAGCTTTTACAAGTGGACAATTTTGAATAGGTCTATAATTCATAAAATAATAATGATTTGTATATAACGTACATTAACTCCCATAATAACAATATTGGCAAGTAGATATTAAAATATGAGCTCTTTTGTTGTAAAGCATTTTCGACGTACTGTTTTCGATAACCAGATATGAGGCAGTATTTGAGTAATACTGCATATTCTGTTGGCATGTTGTAATCTTCTAGCTTCCTAGTTACAATTGAGATGCAGTCTTCAATAGGCAAGCATGTGAATAGTATTTGAACATCAAAACTTACCATAGTTTCATTGTCAGCAAGATGTACATATGTCTTATATCTCACTAAAAATATGGTATGAATCCTTTATGTGTGCTCAGGTAGGCACTCTCGTCATCATCATCATCATCATTCCCTTCACAATTCCACTGCTGAACATAGGCCTCCCCCAAGGAGTGCCGTAACTGCACGGTCCTGAGCCACCTGCATCCATCGACTCCCTGCATGTCTTACCAGGTCGTCACTCCATATAATGGGGGGACGCCCTACTCTTCATCCACCGGTACGAGGCCGCCACTCGAGAACCTTTTTTCCCCATCAGTTGTTGGTTCTTCGAGCTATATGGCCAGCCCATTGCCATTTCAGCTTACTAATCCGTTGGGCTATGTCCGTCACTCTGGTTCTACTGCGGATATCCTCATTTCTAAGTTTATCAAGCAGATAAACTCCGAGCATAGCCCTCTCCATAGCTCCCTGATGACCTTGAACTTTCTCATCCGGCCAGCAGTGAAGGACCACGTCTCAGTTCCATAGGTCATCACTATCAACAAGCACTGGTTGTACAGTCTCGTTTTCAAGTTTTGAGGTATACCTGACAAGAAGATGTGCCGTAATTTCCCGAACGCTGCCCAACCGAGTTGAATCCGTTGATTGACCTGTCGGTCTAAGTTGGACTTACCTAGTCGGACTATTTGTCCAAGGTAAACATACTCGTCAAAAAGTTCGAGCTTAGTGCTCTCAACAACTACCGGCATAGGTGTGACATGGACATTAAACATGATCTTTGTTTTATCCATGTTCATCTTAAGACCTATCTGTTGGGAAACACTATTGAGGTCCTCCAGAGATTCTGCTATCAGTTCAGTTCACTATGCAGTTAGAGGCAAACACTTCTTTAGCTTTTCTAGATGTGTTTTTTTTTTTTTATAGGATAATGGTGACAAACGAGCACACAGTCCACCTGATGGTAAGTGGTTGCTGCGGCCCATAGACATTTACATCTATCTTCGTTTGCGAATCAAAATGCAGATGCGTTGTCACCCGTGAGGACTAAGATGGAATGCCTCATTTCCAGTAAAAAGGGCCTCCGGCCACCTGCACTCACCAAGCGAAACGCAGAGGTAAACCTCTACTTCACGCTGGTATTCTGTGAGGTTAGTAATTCGGAATCCTGATAACACCTTGAGCCACACTGTGTATAGAAAAAAGACCCATACAGATAGACATACGGTGATTTTCACCACCATCCTTTACAGTTAGCTACCGTGGGTGAATCTTTGTTTCAGAGAGCACGAGGGATCTGTGACAGTAAACACCTGGCCGCCGAGCTCCAACACGTCAAGCAAGTTTTGCACGACAATACGCTTCGGGTACCGCGCTTACGTCACAGTGAACGAGTGAAGCCGACCACAGTCAAGCGAGTGCCTGCTGTACTGCCATATGTCAGAGTTGTCACTAACTATATTTGCTACATCTTGAAGCGTGTGTGGCGGCGCTGTCGTCGCGCTACAAGCGAAGAACACATCAAAGCCTAAATCGCGCTAACAAAGTTCCGAAATTAAAACAGTATATATAGAATTGCTCCGAACTACCACTCGGAGCGTTGGTCGCTCCCCGGGCAGAACACCTTGCCTGGCAGGAGATCTCCCCTTTTCCTTCCACCAGCTACACGTGCTTCCATTAAAACCTACTTCAAGCCGCCGAAGAAGATTAGTCAGTTTTTACCATCAGTCAAGTGTAATATTCCTCTGCAAGATGCAGGGTGTACAAGCTTGATTGTGAATGTAGTCTCTCTTATATAGGATAAACTAGAGATCCATAAAAACCCGTGTTAAAGAACACATAGCTGATGTGAAGAATCGACGCTCCGGGAAGTCTGCAGTCTGTGAAAACGTACAGGATCGCCCTCGTCACTACATTATATTTGATAGACCATGAATTCTTGCTAAAGAACACCGATTCCTTTCAAGGATGATTTGCAAGGCTATTGAAATGAAAAAAAAAACATCGTAATTTCAATAGAGAATAAAATTATTAGTTAATAAAATTAAATCCCAACCCAAGCGCGCAACTGCAAGACTTCGTGACACTGTCACAGACAAGTTCATACTGCGTAGATCGGAACAAAAATTAATAATTTCTTAATCTGAAGGTAGCCGTGGTTAACTATGACATTGGGACGTCATACACTTCAGTCCCCCTCGTTACCATGGGTGCTGAAAAGTGCTCGAAACGTCGGGAATATAAAATAAGTTAATATACGCGATAAAATTCAATATAGATATTTATTTACATAATACTTATTTTTATCTAAAAATTATTATTATAATTATTTTTTTAAAATAGTAATATTAAAAATTAATATTACTATTTTACGCGATAAAATCCGTAAAATGAGTTTTATTTAAATTTGTAGATTTCGCGTAAATATAATAAATCATTAACTAATTAAAATTTTTAGCAGAAGCCTCTCACCCTACCTTTTTTTCATAGTAAAACGTCATTTATATGATGAATTAATGTAGGTCAGTGGGGATTGACAAAATAACTAATAACAATCTACCAAACAAAATTATTAATGATTAACAAATAAAATATTATAATAATCTGTAAACCATAATGTACATTATATTATATACCGAACGTGTTATCAATCGACGGATTCAACTTGGCTGGGCAGCGTTCGGAAAATTACGTCAAATTTTGTCATCAGGTAAACGTCAAAATCTGGAACGATATTGTACAGCCAGTGCGTATTGCCAGTGATTACTTATGAATCTGAGACGTGGTCCTTCACTGATGGCTGTATGAGGAAGCTCAGCGAGCTATGGAGAGGGCTATGCTTGGAGTATCTTTGCGTGATAATCTTAAGAATGAAACAATAGTGACTGACATAACCCAACGGATTAGTAAACTAAAATGGCAATTGGCTGGCCATATTATATCTCAAAGAACCGACAACCGATGGGGCAAAAGTTTATCGAGTGGCAGCCTTGTACCAGTAGGCGAAGTGTAGGGCAACCCCTACTAAATCAAATGACGACCTTATAAGACTTGGTATTTTTTTGCTTCGTATTCCAGCACATTCATTCTGGTTCTTCAATAAATCTTCGATTACGCTTGTGGAACTCCTTGACTATATATTCTACATGCTTAGTCCCTTTCTTCCTTCAAAAATCTACTCAAAACTTATTCGGTACTTATAACTCTAATATTTGTCATCATAATTCCCGTCCTTTATTTTATCTATTCTTTCTTACTTGTTCTATTACCGGGAGGGCGACCATCTATCACAAGGAGTTGTCGGATTTATCGTCCACAAGTCTCTCGTTAACAACGTTGTAAATATTGAGAGTGTGTCGACGAGGGTTGCGTACCTTATACTAAGAATCACCAAACGGTATTCGCTGAAGGTCATACAGGTTTACGCACCAACCTCGGCACACCCCGATTAGGAGGTGGAGGAAATGTATGAGGATATCTCTAGAGCCATGCATTCCTCCAAAACCCAATATACGGTGTAAATGGGAGACTTCAATGCAAAACTAGGCACAAGAGAGAATGGTGAGCTGAAATGAGGGAAATTTGGAATAGGGCAACGGAACCCAAGGGGCCAGCAGCTGGCCGACTTCATGGAGAAAGAGGGACTCTTTATGATGAACTCTTTCTTCCTGAAGCGGCCCCACAGGAAGTGGACTTGGTCGAGCCCCGCCGAGTCGACAAAACATGAGATTGACTTCATTATGACGACCAGACGACAACTGTTCAGTGATGTCTCAGTGATCGCGAGGGTAAAAACCGGCAGCGATCACCGAATGGTTAGAGGCACACTGAACCTAAACGTTTAGTTGGAGAGGTCTCATCTAATGAAGTCAACGCTTCGTCCCCCTCGTGCTCTAATCCAAAGTCCCGAAACCTTTCAGCTCGAGTTACAAAATCGTTTTCAGTGCATAGAAGACTGCAATGAAGTGGACGATATGAATGACAAGCTCGTTGAAACTGTCCATGCGGTCGGAGCTAAGTTCTGCAAGACCCACCGCAGAAGAACACAAAAACTCTCCGATCACACTTTTAATCTTATGGTCGTTAGACTGGAGATGAAGCTACATTCTTCAACAGATTTGACAGCATACAGGCAACTAAACAGACAGATCTACAAATGCATGCGGGGGGACTTACGCAACTTCAATACAGCTCGTAGTCTTTGCCAGAGATCTGTCTGCCAGAAAGAGCCAACTGTCAAAGCTGAAGACAGAATGTGGCAGCATCGTTTCCGGGGCACCTGAGATTTTGAGTAAGATTGAGAGGTTCTTTGGGCAGCTGTACACGCCATCGTTGGAACCACACGCAAGTGTGAGTAACGATCCAAGAGCGAGTCTTATCCGACATTATTCCGATGATATCCCGGACGTCAGTCTGAGCGAGATTAGAATGGCTCTCCAGCACCTTAAAAACGGCAAGGCCTCAGGCGAGGATGGAATTACAGCGAAACTTCTGAAAGCGGGTGGAAAACCGGTACTTGAAGTCCTTCAGAAGCTTTATAATTCCGTTCTCCATGGTGGCATTACACCGGAGGCGTGGAGCAGAGGTGCGGTAGTCTTGTTCTTCAAGAAAGGTGACAACGCTCTCTTGAAGAACTACAGACCGATTTCCTTTCTGAGCCGCGTCTACGTGCTGTTTTCAAAAGTCATACGAATCGTCTCGCGCGTAGACTTGAGGTCTTCCAGCTTCCCGAACAAGCCGTTTTCCGAAAAGATTTTAGCACCATAGATCACATATATACCCTTCGGCAAATTGTATAGAAGTCAGAGGAGTACAATTTGCCACTATGTCTGGCGTATGTGGACTAGGAGAAAGCCTTTGATTCCGTCGAAATTTGGGCGGTGCTGCAGTCCCTTCAGCGGTGCCAAGTTGACTGTCGGTATATCGAAGTGCTAAAGTGCTTGTACAGTAGGGCTACCATGGCTATCCGAGTACAGAACCAGAGTACGAAACCTATCCAATTGCAGAGATGTGTAAGACAGGGTGACGTCATATCCCCGAAACTCTTCACCGCTGCATTGGAAGACGTTTTCAAGCTTCTGGACTGGAAAGGACAAGGTATCAACATCAATGGCGAGTACATCACTCACTTTCGATTTTCCGACGATATAGTTCTTATGGCAGAATCGCTAGAGGACCTAAGCACTATGCTCAATGACCTCAATATTGCCTCCTAACGGACAGGTCTTAAGATGAACATGGACAAAACAAAGATCATGTTTAATGTCCATGTCACACCTATGCCGGTAGTTGTTGGGAGCACTAAGCTCGAAGTTGTTAACGAGTATGTTTACCTGGGATAAATAGTCCGACTAGGTAAGTCCAACTTTGGCCGAGAGGTCAATTGACGGATTCAACTCGGCTGGGTAGCGTTCGGGAAAATACGACACATTTTCTCGTCAGACATACCTCAAAACCTTAAAACGAAATTGTACAACCAGTGCGTGTTGCCAGTGATGACCTATGGTACTGAGACGTGGTCCTTCACTGCTGGCCGGATGAGGAAGCTCAAAGTTGCTCAGCGAGCTATGGAGAGGGCTATGCTCGGAGTTTCTCTACTTGATAAACTCAGAAATGAGGATATCCGCAGTAGAACCAGAGTGACCGACATAGCCCTACGGATAAGTAAGCTGAAGTGGCAATGGGCGGGTATGCATTTAAGTAGTTAGTATACCTATATATTTAAATCTCTTAGGCTGTAAACAACAGTTCTTTGCTAAATAACGGTTGTCTGGAAGAAATCGCTTTCAGAGCGATTAATACCGCCTATTGTACTTTTTATATATTTATTTCATTTTGTCTCTTCCTAATTTGTATGGGCGTACAATAAAGTATATATTGATTGATTGAATTGGTTACGTCAATGGATGCAGTTGCCATAGGACCGTGCTTCGTGGCATTCCCTGGGGGAGGCCTATGTTCAGCAGTGGACGTGAAGGGTTGTAATTATGATGATAATGATGATGTGATAGTCAATTCTTTTACTTTTGTCTATTTTTTAATTTTGTTATTTAAGTTAACAATAATACTATTTTAAGTTTACAACAAACCACCTATACATAGTACTATTTTATAGGTTTATTCAAATGCTTGTTTTTGTGTTGTATAAAAGTTGCAGCCTATTTACGTCCCACTGCTGGGCACAGGCCTCCTCTCCTTTCTGAGAGGGTTTTAGGGCAAGGAAATGTCCGCCGTGCTGCCCCAATGCGTGTTGGCGAACTTCACATGTCTTCGAAATATTTATTTCTTATTTCTTAGATATGCAGATTTCCTCACGACGTTTTCCTTCACCGCAGAGCACGTGGTAAACTAACTAACAAGTTCATTGGTGCCGGCGGGGGATCGAACGCGGGTTGCTCGAGTACTCTGAAGCTTACAGCGAGTGCTAACCATCTGAGCTACCACGGCTCTGGTGTTGTATGTTTGTTTTATATTAATGCGAGTTTCATGTCCCCTACAAGATTCACGACAGCAAATCCGTGAACAAAAGCTAGTAATATAGAGATAGATGTAAAATAAATGACTAACATATAGATTTATTTAAATTTTAGTAGAACCATCCACGAAACAACCACGAAACATTAAGACAGTTTATTAAGGGCCAAGTTTTTATTCTATAGCCAAATAACTAACAACTTGCTCATAACTGTCTAACGAATAAAATTGCTTAGCTGATTAACTGTCAATATTTGGTTTTCTATTTTTCTTTAAATGTGAACTATTTTATTTTATGTCGACATTGAATGAATCTCTTTGTTGAACAACTGGTTATCTGGTCGTCAAAGGAATAAAATACATTTAACCCTGAGGTAGCCGAGTTATTCGTCAAATAAAGCCTATTGGACGATTGAAAAATTCAATTGTTTGCTATGCCTCTTTATCCGAGGCTTCAAAATCGGCTTTTAGTTTTTTTAAATTAGATTGTGTATATTTATATATTTTTTAAATAAAACATCATACAAAGGAAATCTGGATATTTGTAGCCTCAATGCACCAGCTTAAGTATTTTATAATTTTAAGCGCTAAGAAAACATGGTCTTTTGTTTCTTATATTTTTTTATTTTTTAGACAGGCAGGTTGCCCTCACAATTTTTTTCCTAAATCTTTTCTTTTTCTTTTCGGCAGTACAGGTGCTAAATCAGCATTTAAAATAGTTATAAAGAGTTTCATTGGTACCATAGGAAATATAGATAGGTTTTCTATAGAATTGACCGGTCGCGTGAACTATAGAATTGAAATGATTCTCAATGCTGGTGGTATAGAGAAACCTAACCCGTACTTTCTATTTTATTCTTTCTTTAAATAAAATTAACCAATATTCCCTAGGAATGTTTACAGTTTGAAAAAAAAAGCGAGAAACATACTTTATGAATGAAAACTAGAGAAAGAAAATAAAGTTCTGCAAATCCCACATTGATCAACTTTTGCTTAGTCTGTCCAATTGCCATTTTCATCGTTAATTAAGAAAGTTATGAGTTTTCCGGTCATAAAACTGTTACAAGATATTGCAGAAAGACATACTGAACTGACTTCGGTTGTTTCATTGTTTATTAAAACAAGTGTATGGGTATTTAATTACTCTTTCTTTCTTGTCACCATGCAAGTGTACATAATTATACCTGTGCATGGTTGCCGGTTTTTAGGACTCGGATGTCCATGTTTTCCATCATGAATATTATCATTATCATTATTAACATTATTACATTCACTGAAGTCTTTCACAAGTCCAACATAGGTTTAATATCTTTACTTAGACAAGGAAGCGAAGGCTAGTTTGTATAGTATTAGCGCTCAGGGCAGTTTGAGCTTGCTTTCCTATAGATTGAGATCCATGCTCGACTCAATCAAGGAAACACCGCTCTTATGCATGATCTCAGATATCATGCGTCCACTATATACTTTTTACCAAAAATATACAGTGAAACTACCCTTCAGAGAAGACTGGCTGAATGGACATTTCATTTGTGAGGTCGATAGCCTTATATGGTATACCGATGGGTCAATAATGGACCTCATCCTAGGCTTAGAATTTATGGGGAACACCCCAAATTCAAACTTAATATGAATGTGAGTAGTTTCACCTCTATCTCTCAGGCAGATATTTTCGCCATACTTCAGTGTGCGAAATTCAATCTGCAAAAAACAATATGTTAACCATATAATCTATATTAACTCTGATATACAAGCAGCACTGCTAGCGCTGAGATCAAATTTAGTGAACTCGAAGCTAGTTGGAAGCTGCGTGAACCACGCCAAACGCCTTGGGAGGTAATAACAAGGTAGTTTTAAGATGGGTTCGGGTTCATAAGGGTATCGTAGGCAATGAAACTGCCGACAAGCTTGCACGGGAGGGCTCAAACAGTACACAATTCAGACCCGAGCCATTTGTGGATTCTCAAAAAGCCTCGCCCGATTGACCCTGGAAACTTTTTATCACAATAAATCACTTAAAATCTGGTTTGATGCACCAGGCTTAAACATTCTTAACCTTACTCCAGGCTATCGATCTTGAACACGCTTCGGAAGCCCTGGGATTAGGTAAAAATAAATTGCGCATTCTGGTAAGAGCCCTGACTGGACACTGTTGTCTTAAAAAGCACATGTCCATCCTGGGACTAAGCAAATCAAAGATATGCTGGTTTTGCTCCCTAGAGGAGGAAACGCCTTTACACATCCTGACAAATAGCGGACGCTTAATGCGCAAACGAAGCTTTCCTCTGGGAAACTATATACTTCTCCCAAAAGAATTGAAATTACTCACAGGTAAGCAATTTCTTCTATTCATTGACCACGTAGGGCGTAGCAGTGAATTTATCATTTATATTTAGCAGTAATTTTTAGTTCTTATGCATATGGCAGCTTATGGCCGGCCCATGCAGCTTGTTGATCTACTGGGCCATATCAGTTACTTTGGTTCTACACTAGATAACCTTAGTAGGAATTATATCAAACAGAGAAACTTCAAGCATAGCCCTCTACATAGCTCGCTAATCGACCTTATGCTTAATCATACGCTCAGCTGGGGCAGACGACGTCTCGTTTCTATTTGTCATTATTAACAACATAATATACTCGTAATTCGCTAGGCCATTCAATATAATTAAAAATTAAAAATTTTGTACAACCGACTTCAACATAAATAATTTAAAATAACTCAAAAACTATTGCTCAGACCTTGATCAAATTTATTTGGGACCACATGGAAAGCACTAGCTTTCAAATAAAAAAGAATCATCGAAATCGGTCCACTCACTGAGAAGTTTAGAGGTAACACACATAAAAAAAACGTTCAGTCGAATTGTGTACCGGCTCGTTTTTGAAGTAGGTAGAAAAATAAATACCCGAATTTAAATTAATAAAATGGCTGGGTGCTACCATCCGCTTGGGATTCTATAACTAATAAAATTAAATCCCAGCCCAAACATACAACCGCAAGATTTCAAGATACTATAATCTCATCCTGCATGAAATGGACCAAAAAATTTATAATTTTAAACAGACCTTGGGACGTCGTGGTCATGGGTTCTGTAAAGTACTCGAAACATCGGGAATATAAAAGAAGTTAATATACGCGATAAAGTTGTGTTCGTGAAAATATTAATAAGAAATGATTACAGCTAGATTTTTACCTTACTTAATGACTTAGAAACTTTGTTTTGCAGAGGAACTAGCTATTTATGATCTAAAGCCAAAATAGTCATTGAGAGAAAAAAAATAAGAAATAACAGTAAGAATAACAGTGGTAGAGCCACGCTGCAGTTTTTGCCGTCGCACGGATGGGCTTGCTCGAACCGGGATGGTACCACGACCTCACAGAAAACCAGCGTGAAGTAGAGGTTTACCTCTGCGTTTCGCTTGGTGAGTACAGGTGGCCGGAGGCCCTTTTTACTGGAAATGGGGGCGTTCCATCTTAGTTCTCACGGGTGACAACGCGTCTTCATTTTGATTTGTAGTAGAGGATGGATGTAGATGTCTATGGGCCGCAGCAACCACTTGCCATCGGGTGGACTGTGTGCTCGTTGGTCACCCTTATCCTATAAAAAATATATATTAACTTGGGCCTCTCAGTATATTTAGGAAAATTTAATGTATGTTCTTAAAAACAATAGTTATTTTGAAAAATATGTGAAATAAATTATGTTAACATTAGGAATAAAAAAAAGCTAGTGATACGAGTTATTCAATCCCACAGAGTAAGTAATTCGCTAATGGTATAATGTATGTTACGCTACGACAACAAAACTCCTAGAATACCACGGTCTGTCGATAATAAAATATTTATTTTCATTAAATAATGACTTCATAAAGAGGGTTATTATAATAAAAATGATTAAATTGTTGATAGTAACCATTGGGTATAAAGTGATCGCTTCCAAACTGTTTCATATATTATGAGTGTAGTAAATAATTGTACAACCAGTTTTATATTGTATAATGTTACTGCGAAAAAAAAAGTCCCGCTGAGTTTCTCGTTGGTAAAAAAAAACTATCAATAAGATTTACTTGTATTAGTAGTAGTATTATAGGGATCAGCTCCAGGGGACTGTTGATGAGTTTGACCGATGCAGCAAAGAATATTAGGAAGCCCTCAGATTAATGGCTGCATTGCAGTTACAGTTAATTGAAACTAATGAGCAGATTTCACAAATTAAACAATATATTGATAACTTGTTAAGCTTGCTAGCATTTCAAACTCAGAGTCTGTTCAATGAGCTCGTAGAATGTAAATCTCATTAAACGTTGCAACCCTCCACAACAATAGATTTGACTGATGATTCTGCCAAATCAAGAACAGCAAAAAGGATTACTAGCAGCAGAAGGAAGTCTCGGAAATACTCAATAATCAATAAATATATTAGGAAAGTACAAATATTAAATGATATAATAATAATTAAAAATTTACTATTGGGGTATCTATAAAGTTTTCTCATCTGGTTGGGCAGTGTAAGTATATAATTGTAAATGAACATGGTAAACATTTTTTATAGGATAAGGGTGAAAAACGAGCACACAGTCCACCTGATGGTAAGTGGTTGCTGCGGCCCATAGACATCTACATCTATCCTTTGTTACAGATCAAAATGCAGATGCGTTTTCACCCGTGAGGACTAGTATGGAATGCCTCATTTCCAGTAAAAAGGGCCTCCGGCCACCTGCACTCACCAAGCGAAACGCAGAGGTAAACCTCTACTTCACGCTGGTATTCTGTGAGGTCGTGGGTACCACCCCGGTTCGAGCCGGCCCATCCATGCGACAGCAAAAGCTGCCCGCCTGACTCTACCACTGTTAAAACATACATAAATATCAACAAAATAAAATAAATACATAAATATATAAAAACCCACAAAGATGGAAGCCTCGGCTGGGGAGACCAAACGGCGAGGGTTAGGGGGAAAGGGAAAGAAACTGGCGGACGATGCGGGCGGTATCGAGGAGCACCGCCTTCTGCATTTGAGCTTGGAGCGGTCCGTCACGGAGACACCTCAAATGGCCCGAGAGGCTGACTGGATTAACCCGTTCGCAGAAACGACACAGGAATAATTTAGGCCAGCAGACCACCCCACATGTCTGTCACCTCGTGAGCCAGGTCCAGATATTTTGTCAGCTTATCTGTTTTCGGCTTTCACGAGGTTCTCATCATAAGGAATGGTAATGTCGACCAAAAATATCCTTGACTGTGCCCGGTTCATCACCACAATATCAGGGTTATTCGCAAGAATAGTCCTGTCTCTGATGATGGCCCGGTCCCAGTAGAGCCTGGTGTGGTCATTTTCGAGCACGGATTCCGGCGAGTACTTAAAATATGGCAGTTTCCGATCCACGAGACCGTATTTCAATGCGAGCTCTTGGTGTAGAATCCTTGATACTAGGTTGTGTCTGTACAAATACTCAGAGTTAGAAAGCGCCGAACAACCGGAGTTGACATGCATGTGACTGACCGGAATGGCGACAAGCTCGACAGATGTCGACGGCGCCATCCTTTAGGATGTATTGAAAATTAACTACTATTATTATATTATTTAATAGTTTTAATTATTACTAATTAAAATTATTTATTTATTTTTACTAAAATATTATTATATTAATTAAAACTAAAATTAATACAAAAAGTTATATAAATATATATAAGGAAAAGCAAGGGTTGATAAATTAACTTAAATTAAATTCAATTGAGGTGGAAAACATGAAAAATATTTTGTCTTAATTCAGAAATTTTATTACTTCCAACCTCATTTACAAATCATGTCAAATAAATATACATCAGCAGAGAATGAGATTAAAAGAACACATACTGGCCAAGGATAATCTAGTAAAGTTATCTAACTATAACGAGGAACGTTTTGACTCCTCATTAAAATATCAAAATGAATATTAGCGCTCAATGGCAGGTTCTTTAGGGACAGTGTGTGTTGATAATATGACAAGCAGCAACACTTAATTTTAGTACCATTGTAAAGCAGAAAATTTTAAAAAGTAATTCATATATTGAAAAAAATAATTTAATTGTGTGTAGTGATGACATAGGCAAAACTTAGGAATAATATGAAATCATTAAATAACATATAAATAAAATTTTATTCATAATAAGATATTATGAATAAAATTTTAACTAGTCAATTGTCCCCTAATAGTATATTAATCATTCTTGTTGGGAGAAGAGGCAATATGAACAAGAATCAATTATTGAAATATATTGAATATCTTATATCTTATATCTAACTTAAATGTGCATTAAGTTACCTTGTGTACATTGCCTTACATACTGGGGTGGCTACAGGAAAATAAACGAAGATGTAATTAAAATTTAAATGATATAAAATTTAAAAAATAATTAATATATTTAACACTATTTATTAATTTTAATTTAATGCATAATTTGACATGTAATAATAATTAAATTTGACATTTAATTGTAAGAATGTATAATGATAAATTTCATTTGATTATTAGATAGAAAAATTGATTATTATCATATCAAAGAATACGTAAATGAAAATAACCCCTGGGAATGAGATGATCGCCCCCGTGCTGGTTCTATTAAAATTTATTTAAAAATTGTACAATCAAAATCATTGTAAAATTTTTAAAAATTTTTAAACGTTTCCAAAAAAAATCTGGTTGATTTCTTGTTGATTCTTCCCAGGATAGAATTTCCGAACCAGTGGTAAATAAAACAATGACTTCAATAAATAATCATTCTAATTATGTAATAATCTATAGTGAATAAAATTAGTCTGTTCCACGCGATTGTATTCTATTAAATAAAAATATTCCATTCTATGCTATACAGTTCTCCTCCGTTTTCTACCGACTTCAAAAAGGAACTGTATTCAATTCAACTGTATGTGTTTTTTATGTGTGTTCATTATAACTTTTTACTGGGGTGAACCGTTTTCGATGATTATTTTTTTATTTCAAAGCTGGTGCTTTCACATGTGGTCCCATATAAATTAATAAATATCAAGGTCCGACGAATGCTTTTTGAGTTATTCTTAATAATTTATATTAGGTCAGTTGTATAAAAGTTTTTAATTTTTATTTTATTGTCCGTCCCACACCATTTCATTTCACATCATTTCCATCCAATTCATTCACTTGTATTCTATTCCATTCACATATTCCAGGAATTCACATATCTTCGAAATAATTACTGTTTATTTCCCAGACATGCCAATTTTCCAACGATGGTGGATGTTTCCCTTCATCGCTGAGCTGGAAAGGTGTGGGAAATTAGTACTTGAAAATGCAATTAACTTTCACTTGTACCGGTAGGGATCGAACCCGGGTTGCTTGCGTACTGTGTGATTTACAGCCATCGCTTAGCCCCTGAGCTACCATAGTTCCATGATTCAATAATCCACACTTAAGGCCTTAACAGTGGTTGAAATGCCTAAATCTTGGATATTTAAGTAAAAAAATCTCAATAACTGTTCGTTTAATCCACAAAGAAAAAATACAGGGTAACAGAAGAGGATTTGGTAAATGTTTTTAATTGAACAAAATTGTATTTTTGTTAACCCCTTATTAGAGAAAAAATCCCCAAAGAGTACCTATCTTTGTCATATTTTGCAAAATTTCTCCAAAACGGCACAAGCTTTTTAAAATAGTTCTTACACTAAAAAAAAGCTCTTAAAAATATCAATATTTTTAATTGAGGAGTTTTATTTTTA
>JAVANC010000012.1:39685593-39933671 GCA_033319125.1 Parnassius glacialis | reverse complement strand
TAGGAAATCAACAATTACCTGTCATCAATTAACTTCCATCACCACTACACTGAAGAAAGACATACCACTGACTGTTTCGCCTTTACACGAGGCATTCTTAGGTTTAATACACTCTGCGGTGGCTGACCGCTAAGTTAGTAGTGATGCTGGAATTATTGATGACCGGGACAGTGCACGCAATTGAGGTAGGGCGTGAGGTGCTCTTCAAACTAGGTAAGACTCATAATTTTAATTTATTGAGCGGATATAGGCAAAGTACATTTTTCCAACTTTAATAAAAATAATCCATTGACACCAATATTATGTCAATGTTACGCTAAGTTACATAAATCAATCAAATTTGACTTTATATATAATCCAAGGATTCTTGTAACTTATAATAATACTAATAACTCCCACTACTCCCACAACACTACACTAGGAAAAACATACCACCATCGACAATACGCCACGCGATTCGCCTCTAAACCATTATTTTTATTAATTAATTATTAATATTAAAAATATAATATAATGTAGATTTGTAAATATAAATATGTTAGGTAATAATGAAATGCCATCCTACTAAATAAATTACAATAAAAAATCCTAATAAAGGACAATGTCCAAAATCGCCCTGTGTAATAAAAGCATCGGACATACACTATAATTACTTTTATATTTTATTATGTTAGTTGCAAATACTTTTATAACACGGACTAGCTGCATGCCAAAATGAACATTAAAAAGTATTCTACTCGACTAATAACATTAATCGCCGCCATCTTCGTCAAACATCATGTGGTGTCGAAAAATTATTAGGAATCGATATATCGATTGTAATCGATTTTTGAATTTAATGAAATACATTTTGAATTTATTTTGAATAAAGTTTCAAAAAAAAGCTACAATAAAAATATAAAATTACCATTTCTTTATATTCTTTTATATTATTCCCTAAAAGTATAATTTAAAAAACCTACTATACCTAATGAATAAGGTCATACTCGATTTTGAATAGGTAATTAGAATAATGCTGAAGAATAATATTCGTAAAGATAATTATCCAGGATTTTCTAACGATTGTTGAGAAGGTATTGTATTTTACGTCTTACTAAACAATAATTTACGATTTTACAATAATAAATATTAAAAAAAAAACACTTATCGTTACTGCATTAGTTATAAATGTATTCTTTAAAAAGAGCAATATTTTAGACTAGATACAGACGTTATTATTAATATTGTTACATGTATGGAAGAAGTAGAGACGTACGTGTTATTATAAGTAAAGTAGGATATTGTATGGTAACTGAAATGGAACTTGTTATGGTATTAATATTACCGTATTACAAAAGATGATGTATGATGTGATGTGGGTTTGTAACCTATGGCTATAATAAATCTTAGGAAATATTCATAAATCCTATCGTATTTGGCGCTCCTATTTTTGATGTCACTAAATGGTCACTTGTCACTTGTCAGAATCTCATGAAAAAAATACGATCTCCAAATCGATTCAAATTGAACATACTAGATTTGAATCTCAATTAAATCAAGTATTAACAGATTTATTTTTGATTAATCGCGACATTTTCAAACATGCCTAATATGGACAGAGATCATTATGGACGATAATTTACCGTAAATACAAATAATTGTAAAGAAACATCATTAAATTAATAAACATAACATCACGCTTGTATTTCTCAGGAGTAGGTAGAAGTGTGTAGTACTGTTATGTTATACGTCCCATGTAATAGAGGCTGCGCGTATTGCCAAACACCGGACACAAATCCAGACTCCGTGCTACTACTGGGAACTTCAAGTTATAAAAAACCCAATAATAAATTGTCGGACCCTAGGATTGAACCCAGAACAGAACAGTTTTTCTGTCTGTCACAAGGAACAGATGTTCCAACTATGCAAAAGTATTTCTTGAATCGTTTGAAATATTCTTGAATAAGTCCAATTCGAAAGGTTTTTGGATCGATTCATTGAATCGATGGAGTGTTCTAAGTCGATATCACGACATCGGATAAGGATTTTTCAGATCTATATCGATCTGGAAAATCGATTATTTTGTAATAAACAATCGATTAAATGATTTCAAACCGACATGCCTACTTTATACTGTCATCTTTCACTCTGTCAAAATTACATTGGTTAGCGTCATTTGCTCTTTGTAATTGTGTCGGTGTTTTGGCGACTTTCGGGACTATATATTGAAAATTACGACTTGGCTATTTTAACGGACTCTGATTGCTTACACCTACCGTATATGCTAATTACAACATCTAAATGCTAAAATCCATTATATACATACATTTTTATTTTTACATTAATACACAAAACATTATCTCTCATTTCGTAACCAATGCTATAAGAAAGTAGGTTTGTTAACTAGATTCTATGCATTTATACGTTGCACTTACATACACTTAGGCTTTACAACAAAAACTGCATACCTAATTATCTAGATATGTATTAAAAATAGCTAAATGTTTTTGGACATCGTTTTTCAGTTTGTTAAAAATCACTCGGAGCTATGAAAAACCGTAATATTCGTGGTTCGATTATAACCTCAAAATCTGATACTTTTTTGAAATATATCTTTTATGCAGCTAGTCCGCTATAAAAATAAGATCATATAGGAATTCACTAATGATCGACAATAAATTACATAATTTTCCGATGCTCTTGGTTCCAGGGCGAACAATGTATGGGAACAGAGCAATGTCCTTTATAAATTATTCAAATAATTTAATAAAAATTCAACTGTGATAATTATACTAATTAAAATAATTCCTTAAATCTCAAAATGTATTAATTAATAAATAATAACAATTATAATAACCGTATATAAAATTCAATGTTTGTATGTTTAAATAATATAATAAATGTTTATATTAAATAATTATTTAAAAATAGCAATAATTATAATAATAAATATTCCCCCTTCATAATATTGCTGCGCCCATCAGGGCCCATAGAGATACCATAAAACTATGTAACACCTTTTGTAAGCTTTGGAATGAAATACATAAAGTTATAGAGTATTGAGTATTGAAACGAGGCATCCTCAGGTAAAGTAGACTGCGGTGTCTGACCTCTGAGTGACTTAACTAATTAATTTTTAACATCTTTTATAAACGATTTTGAATGCACAAATAATACCATAGGCAATCGACAATACTTTGATCTTTAGTTTAAATAAATTTTATGGCTAATGATATCCTCCAGACATAATATTGGTCACGGTGGCCTGGCTAGCCAGCCTCAACCTAGACAAATCCGTTTAGCGCTAGTTTGCGCAGGACAGAATTATATGTCGTATGAATGTATGCACAATTACAGGTGCACTGTCTATTCCTTCACTCTATGAGAGTAAATGAATAGACATTGCACCTGTCCAATAGGACGGCGATTTAACACGACTGGTGAGTGTTTAAACGCAAGACAAACGGCTTTAAGTTCTTTCCAAAGGTTGTTCAACACCACCGACTTTCTGGCTCCGGGCTGTTACCCGGAGTTTCTGGATAGAAAAACCTTACAACTGATTCTGGCCCGACCCGGGAATCGAACCCCTCATGATCGGCTGTCCCGCCTACGGCTACTGGATTAACGAGGTAGACAAACTTATAAGGCTATCAACGCATTTAATTATCCCACACAATCACAGCAAGTGGTAGTTATGAACATTACTTGTTTATTTTAAACTGTATGCGCGTGCACGTACAATTTATATTATGAATTTATTACAATGTATGCAAACACCAGCAGAAGCAATAATATTAAAACTTCAGAGTTCATATTTTACGAGTATTACTAAATATGGAACGAATATGGGCTATAGATAAAAAGGTGCAGCCTGGAGAAAAATGACACTGACAAATTGATATGTAGATAAAAACATAATATTATATCAAAAAATAGTAGAGATATATTAATGTCTCCTAATGAACCCGTACAAGACGCTTTTAGGGCACTCAATCGCTTACGTTGACTAACCCTTAAAAATACATTAAATAAATATGCTATAGTGTATCTGGGTTCAAAGTTTACGAGAGATGGAAAGTGTGAGAGTGATATCGAAAGAAGAGTGAATGCAGGAAACATGGTGAATGGAGCTTTGCACTCTTTTATGAGCAGTCGGAAGGTGTCTAACAAGGCTCGTTTGGCTGTGCATAGGGGGGTGTTGGTTCCGACACTCATGTACGGAACTGAAAGTTGGGTATGGCAGAAGAAACATGAAAGCAGAATAAATGCAGTTGAGATGAGAGCGTTAAGAAATTTGATAGGAGTTAAACTGAGTGACAGGATACGAAATAGTGAGATAAGGAAACGTTGTGGTCTAAAAGAAGATGTAGTGACAAAAATTGAGAAAGGTATGCTGAGGTGGTTTGGCCATATCGAGAGAATGAATGAAGAAAGTTTGACGAAAAGGTGTATAAGGCGAGTGTGAATGAAAGTGTTGGAACAGTAGACCTAGACGGACGTTTCTAGATCAAATCAAGGACGTCTTGAAAAAAGGCCAGGTCAAGAGTACCCTAAACCGAAGAGCATGTATGAAGGGAATAATGAAAGTGGACGAAGCGAAACAAGTATGTAAGGATCGTAGCAAGTGGAAAGAAGTGATCTCTGCCTACCCCTACGGGAAAGAGTCGTGATTATATGTATGTATGTATGTATGTACATATTGCTGAATTGCGTAATTGCGTACTCGTATTGCGGAATTCCCTGCAGGTTTCTCTAAGACCTACAATACTGTAGACAATTATGTATATTCATCTTTTAAGGATGATCCACACTAAGTTGTTTTTATTAATGGAGTAAGCGTGACAAACGAGTCCACGAGACGAGATAAGTGGCCCATATACATTTATATCTATCCTCGATGAAGAATCGAAATGCAGATGCATGGTCATCCCTGAAAACTAAGATGATTTTTTTTATAGGATAAGGGTGACAAACGAGCACACAGTCCACCTGATGGTAAGTGGCTGCTGCGGCCCATAGACATCTACATCTATCCTCTCATACTAATCAAAGTGTAGATGCGTTATCACTCGTGAGAACTAAGATAGAATGCCTAATTTCCAGTAAAAAGGGCCTCCGGCCACCTGCACTCACCAAGCGAAACGCAGAGGTAAACCTCTACTTCACGCTGGTTTTCCGTGAGGTTGTGGTACCACCCCGGTTCAAGCCGGCCAATCCGTGCGACAGCAAAAGCTGTTACCACTGTTAAGATAAGATACACTACTGACGATAATATGACACGTGTTTTGCCTTTACACGAGGCATTCTTAGGTTTAATAGACTCTGCGGTGGCTGACCGTTAAGTGAGTAGTGATGCTGGAAGGGCGGGTGGTGATCTTTAAACTAGGTAAGACTCATCATTTTAATTTATTGAGTGGATATGGGCAAAGTACATTTTTCCAACTTTAATAAAAATAATCCAATGACACCAATATTATATCAATGTTACGCTAAGTTACATAAATCAATAAAATTTGAATTTATCTATAATCCAAGAATTCTTGTAAATTATAATAATACTAATAACTCCCACTATTAGCAACACCACTACACTAGGAAAAGCAAACCACCGGTGACAATTCGACACGCGTTTTGCCTCTAAACGAGGTATCCACAGATAAAGTAGACTGCGGTGTCTGACCTCTGAGTGACTTAGTTAATTAATTTTTAATATATTTTATAACCGATTTTAAATGCACAAATAATAAGATAGACAACCGACATTATTATAATCATTAGTTTAAATAAATTTTATAGCTAATAATGTCCTCCAGACATAATATTAGTCTAGGTGGCCAGCTAAGCCTCAACGTGGCCAAGCCAGTTTAGCGCTAGTTTGCGTATGGCAGAATTGTATGTCGTATGAGTGTACGCACAATTACAGGTGCACTGTCTATTCCTTCACTCTATGAGAGTAAATGAATAAACATTGCACCTAACCAATGGAACGGCGATCTAACACGACTGTTGAGTGTTTAGATGCAGGACCAACGGCTTTAAGTGCTTTTCAAACACGGGTGTTTAACACTACCTACTTCTTGCCTCCAGGCTATTACTGGGAATTTCTGGACAGAAAAACCTTACAACTGATTCTGGCCCGACCCGGAAATCGAACCCCTCATGATCAGCTGTCCCGCTTACGGCTACTAAATTAACGAGGTAGACAAACTTATAAGGCTATCAACGCATTAAATTATCCCACACAATCACAGCAAATGGTAGTTACGAACATTAATTGTTTATTTTAAACTGTATGCGCGTGCACGTACAATTTATATTATGAATTTATTACAATGTATGCAAACACCAGCAGAAGCAATAATATTAAAACTGCACAGTTCATTTTTTACGACTATTTCTAAATACATAAAAAGGTGCAGCCTGGAGGAAAAATCACACTGACAAATTGATATGTAGATAAAACATTATATTATATCAAAAAATAGTAGAGATATATTAATGTCTCCTAATGAACACGTGCAAGACGCTTTTAGGGCAATTAATTATTTAATATGCTATTGCGGAATTCTCTGTATTATTTTTTATTATTCTAATACCTACAATTCTGTAGACAACTATGTATGTTCATCTTTCAAGGATGATTCACACTTAGTCGTTTTTTTTAATGGAGTTGAAAAACGAACCCACGAGACGACTTAAGTAGAAACTGTGGCCCATGTATATGTATATCTATCCTCGATAAATAACGAAATGCAGAAGTATTGTCACCCACGAAGACTAAGTTGAAATGCCTCATTTCGAGTAAAAATTGTATCTACACTACAATACAAAATACACCTGCAATGTGCTACCATTTTACTGTCTTTACAGTAAAAAAAAAAGATAAATTATTTATTTTCTTCAATTAGGTATCAGAGCCTTTACTTTGCGTATGTAACAACGTAATACTAACTCAATTAAAATGACTTGGATTGGTTCCTCGAACGCCTCGTTTATATTGCAACTTTAAAATAAAATGGAACCATCGTCGAGGAATGAAACACTCCCGATATTCCAGATGCTTTTTCAACATTTCCCGTTGCATTATTGTGAGAAGCACCGGCTCAATCGATTGTCGCAAACTACGTAGCCCAATACGATAGGAGAGAAGAAAACGGGGTTATTGTTACCTATTTCCTACTTCTAAGTTTTCCATTTTATTTTTCTTGAAATAGAATGCTGCATTTTGACACTTTCTTTGAAACATTTTAATTTTTGTTTATAATTTTATCTTTTGCATGTACTTTTTTTGATTGTGCAATAAAAATAAAATTAAGTAGTATATTTACGTCCGATTTCCATGTTGTTAATAAAATTTTTCGTAAGTAAAAGCATAAATCCCATATAGTCCCGTGGGTGTCTTTAGAGACAACATGGGTATTAGCGTTTTGCTGCGGATGCCCCGTCTGCCAGTGTCCATAATGACAAATATCATCTCTATAAAACAACCTATGAGAAAAACCTATGTTAAGCAGTGGGCTTGGGGAGATCCCGGGAACGAAGTGATGAGATGAATTCACTTTCGCCACATACACACTGCTGCACAATGCGAACATGTTAGTTTATTTTATAGAACAAGCGTGTACAAACGAGCACACAGTCTACCTGATGGTCAGTAGATGCTATAGCCCATAAATAAACATCTATAATTTTTGATTAAGAATCAAAATGCTGAGTAGACTAAGATGGATGCCTCCTTTCCAGTAAAAAGCGTCTTCAGTTCAATACACTCACCATACGAAAAACAGCAGCATTAAGCTGCTATTTGACGCTGGTACTCTGTGAGAGCGTGGTCCTACCCAGGTCAAGCCAACCCATCCGTGCTACAACCATTATATAACTGCAGCACGGCTCTACTATGTATATATGTAAATTATAAAATATTGTATATATTGTTTTACGCTGGTATTACGTGCGAGCTTGGTTCTTACCCGATTATTCCAATTCGTGCGGCAACAACAATAAGGCTGCAGTATGGCTATACGTTCCATATTTTGTGTCATCTTTATACAAACTCTTGAGTTTCTTTTGTCATTCTCATACTATTTTTATTACTTACTATGTCCACGTATAAAATATATAGGAAGTATAAAATATTTTTATCCTTTTTTTACCCTGATCGTGTGGTGGACTTTTATTTGTCCAGCATTTAACTAAATAAGCTTTTCGTTGCATATACATGTAACAAGTTACAATTTCCAGTATGCTCCTGTGCACAAATTTTATAATTTAAATTAACATTTAAAACTGATTTCAACGCTAACGAACTTTCCGAATGTTTTGCACATCTGGCGTCCCAACAATACAGTACTTTTAAAACAGTAAATATATTATTATAATGCTTGAACAATTAGTAAAATTGCATATTAACTTGATAATATGCTAACTCTATTTTAAAGTTTAATCAAATGGCAATGCCTGTTTAGTGTTCCGTAGTTAAACAACAAGGAACCCTTATAGTTTCTCTATGTCCGTCCGCGGTTTTACATCATCACATACAATCATACAAAAGTGAAATAAAATCTTCAAAAACATTTTTATTTAGTTATTTTTTTACCCGCCTGTTCCATCATATGGGATGTAATCGGATAGGTCTGTCGAAAATAGTGTGAGTATGGAACAAGATATTTTTCATTTATGGTTACGTTTGCGTATTATATATAGTATATATAGTAGCTGCCCCACAAATGAAATGATTGGAGTGAGTCTCTGAGGCGTTGAAGAAGTTCTTAGAGAGTGTTTTTAGAAATTGTTGAATTGAAGGGAGCTCTAAGTCTCGATGGAGGTCGGCGTTACGGACGTTCCAGTGTGCTTTTGTAGCGTGACGACAGAAAAGGTTTTGAAATATTTGCTGTTCGTTTATGGTTTTGGGGTTAGCGTAAGCAAATATAGGGCCCGCGTAAAACATGACTGGTCGTATACAGACCTTACAAAGGGTTCGCTAGTTTCGGAGGGACATTTTACTGTGTCAGCCCCGCATACTGTTGAGCCTACTCAGATAAAAACGTGCGTTACGGGTTAATCTTTTGAAATGGGGCTCGAAGGTGAGCCTCGTGTCAAGGGTGACACCTAAATATTTGGCACACGTATGCCAGGGGACAGAGGTCCCTAGCATACGGATTGGTGGAGTGTTTTTAAGGCGGCGTCGTTTATAATCGAAGTGAACGGCGGAACTCTCTCCGGGGTTACATCGATGCGCCATTTTTGGAACTAAGCTCCAAAATCATCAACTGACTTTTGGATCTTGTTCCGTATGAAAGATAGCGAGAAACCTTTACAATAGAGGGTAGTGTCGTCTGCTAAGAGGGAGGGCTAAAGGAAGGAGCTGGCACTGGGGAGCTTATATATCTTAACAGGTCGTTTCTTCATCAGTAGTGGGCCGCGTAGTTGTCACTCGTCACTCTAGAACTTTCTTTGCTATGGAGCGACGGTTCTTCGGGCTTTTTTGTCCATGTTACTCTATACATTATGATTATTGTCAAATTTGTATTTTATATTTTCTGATTATTGAAACGAATCGATAAAGAATTGACGAAGTTGCTTCCTTTGGTGGGAGAAATACTAGGCCCGGTTTCAATCCCGCATGAAACTACTAACTATAAAGCCGGCGGCACACATTTATATTAATTTTGCTACGTTCAAATATTTACTACTTGTTAGTAAGTGGCTACCGCAGTTCATGCATATTCGCAGCCAATTTTAAACAAGGAAGACTACAGTTGCTTTATAATCTCTCAGGAATAAGATGTAATTATGCTTGCTATAGCTATATCGATCATACTGGAATAGGATAGAAAGTAGACCTATCCAAGAATGTATTCGTTTGTTACAATGCACCTTTTTCTACACTAACATAAATCTATTGCACAACTGTGCACTATATCTATGTTACTAGAAGAATATTGCCTGGGCGTCAATTGACTTTATGTTTTAAGTTTCAAGTAAAATTACACTGATGGGACTAAAACAACATGTAAAACCTTATTGGAGGTACTCAGAACTTTTGGACTTAATCAAGTGTTATGACTAGCGAAACGATGCAGCTTCTTCCGAAACCCTTAAAAACTTTTGCCATAAAGTTGTACCGAGCCATTATATTACCGCTAGAAGTAAAAAATGCCGATACTAAGAATTTTTACCCCATCATTTTTATTTCAATTATGTTCTTGTAAAAGTGGACTTTAAAAAAGTTTTAAATTTTTTAATAATGCAACTTAGAGAAGTGCTATTTTAAGTTCGATTTGAATGTTTTTTTTAATAATGAGTTTATGGATAGAAATATATGTATTTGACTGAATTATTGTCCAACTGACCAAAGACTTCTATATATATCAACTGACGCTAATAAATTATTTTATTTTTAAACCTATTTTCTATATTCATATTGAATTTATTTATAGTATACATAATAAACAACATACTACATTAATTTAAGCCTCTCAGTATTTATATGAAAAAAAAAAATTATGTGCCCAAAAACAGATAAAGTTTGAGTAAAAATAGTTAGACAAATGTTAATAATACTAGGAACAAACAAAAGCTAGTTATACCACTTATTCGACCTATCAAAGAGGCCCTAAAGTGTAATACCTTAATAAGGCAATGTATACGCTTTTACAAAAAAGTCCAAATAATATGCAAGAGCGATTTGTCTAAAAGTTTTAAATTATTACTAATCAAAAATGGTTATTTAATTACTAAAGAGTACATGACTTATTATTTCATATTTAAGTAACAGCACAAATTCGTTATCAATGATAAGAGTTCCCACGGATCAGTAGTATAGTAGTCAATGGGTGTTCTTCAGTGCTCGATAATTGGCCCATTCCTGTTCTTAGTCTATATTAATTACTTTCCTTATCTGGTAGGAGACAATTACGAAGTATTTCTTACTGATTATAATACAATAATAATACACAATAATAATAGGTTTTCTAACTAAAGCTTAGGTCGAGTTGTTCACTACATAGCTGGTAGAGACAAACCTTTTTAACCTCGCTTGCATTAGCAAATTGACATAATAAATCATTACTTAGATTGAAATTAGTTACACACTTGGAATGTGCGTTCCTAATTTCGGTCCGTGCTATTTTTAACTCCCTACGCAAACAGAGGGGTGTGAAAAGTTTGACCGCTATGTGTGTCTGCCTGTCTGTTTGTCTGTATGTGACACCGTAGCTCTTAATCGGGTGATTCGATTTAGGTGCGTTTTTTTTTTATTTTAATGCAGGTTTTCTAGCGGTGGTTCTTAGACATGGTTTATTAAAATTGGACCAACTCTTCTTGTTTCAGGGTTTTTTTTATTTTTCTATTATAGATATCAGGTATGAGTATATTGAAATTTTGCTTTATTTTCTTTATGTTTATGTCTTTTGCTGTGTCGTGCCGTTGTATATTCTATACTCATTTGACCTAAAAGCTGTGTTACACTAAGGGCCATTTTCTCAATCCTGCTATTAAATGTCTTAACCTCGAATAAACTTTAATGTCTAATGAGCTCTCTAATAATCGGATGTTTATTTTTAATATTTTTAATATCCAGTAAACTCTATGGCCCGTTCACTCAGTTCCCGCATTTATACAGATAGCGACTTACTAAACATCAAAAAATAATTCTTGGGTATAAGTGTTATTTACAACACATCTGCATTTAGCTGCTATTTTATGCTGGTATTCTATGAGAACGTGGTTACATCCCTGTTAAGGCGACCCATTTTTAGTACAACCATAATATAGCTGCAGCTTGGCTCTCCCATGTATAGGTATTTTTTTAAAAGCTTCAAAGTGATTTAAGAAGAAACTTAAAGCAAGGTAATTTTATTATTGTTTAAATTTAATTGTATAATAAAGTAAAAGCAATATATAAATTAAAAGTAATATATAACTACTAAACAACACTATAATAATGATTTTTTTATATTTACGAGAAGACTACACATTCAATGAAACTAATTTTTATGGATTTTATCGCGTTCATACAAAGCCTTTGTTTTAGAAAAACAAATAGAGAACTAATGGAATATTATCGGCCCATCGCACTTATCCCCGTAATTTCGAAAATATTTGAGAAATAAAATGTAAATGTATAAATGTAATAAATGTATAAATATATATATGTAAAGGAAATGTATGAATTTATTGAATAATATAACATTTTGTGTGAGGAGCAAGGATTAGACCACATAGGATTTAGACCACACAGGACAATCAATATGGCTATATATGACTTTATATACTATGTTATTAACAATGTATATGTTACTGGAAATGTATGTAATCCGTTATTGTATACAATTCCTAGGAAATGTATGTAATTCCTAAAATCGTACGGAAATGTGTAAAATAAATTATATTAGACACATTTCCTAGGAAATCTATACATTGTCTAAATAGCAGTCGGAAATGTAAATATTTGAGATATCAATGGGTATGCGGGGATAGCGGGGCGAAGGGAGGGTATTGTTTTGTCCACAGAACACAATTACTCTTTATCAAGAGGTTTTGTCTGATCAGGCGATCTCGCTAGTGCCGCGTTAATTGTCAGTGTGTACGCACGTCGCTGTTGTTCAAAATGGCTACCGAATCACACATCGCGCTTATGAAAGAGCGATTTTATAGTACTTTAGCGTCATTAAGAACGTCAACAAACGCTGAGAACACTGCATATATTGAAGATGAACGTTATAAAGAGTTAATTGAAGAAGTTTCCACGGTAAAAATAACAGCTAGAAAGAGTTCTCGTGATTATTGGTAATTGCGTCGATACGATGTGCTTACCATTGACCAGAAAAGTAAGCTTATTTTTCCTGTTAAAGACAATACAAGCACTATTATTTACTACTCATGTGATAGCGAGTTATTCGAAATATTACACGAGGCACATATTCAAATTAGTCATGGCGGAAGAGATCGTATGATGAAAGAGGTAGGGAGTCACTACAATAACATAACACGTAAGGATATAGAAACTTATCTTGAACTTTGTGAACCCTGTCAACAAAAGCAAAAAAAAACGTCAAAAAAGGCATTGTTGTAAAGCCTATTATATAGTCAGAGTTTAACTCTGGATGCCAAGTGGATCTGATAGATTTTTAGTCCCAGCCCGACGGTGATAACAAATTTATAATGGTGTATCAAGATCATTTAACAAAATTTGTTGTTTTAAAACCACTTAAAACAAAACGAGCTGAGGAAGTGGCTCACACTTTATTGGACATATTTACTCTACTTGGTATTCCTGAAATACTTCAGTCTGATAACGGCAGAGAATTTCCCAACCGAATTATTGAGAATTAAAAAATATATTGGCCTACTTTAAAAATTGTTCATGGTAAACCCAAGCATTTGCAAATTCAGGGGAGTGTGAAAAGAGCAAATCAGGATATTGAAAATATGTTGACCACGTGGATGCAAGACAATAATAATTCACATTGGAGTGGGGTTTGAGATTTGTGCAACTCATGAAAAACAGAGCTTTTCACGCTGGTATTAAGCAATCTCCTTATGAGGCACTTTTTGGGTGTAAAGTAAAAGTTGGTTTATAGTTACCCAATGACTTGTAGAAACTGAAGAAGATTTGGAGAAAATTATACAGGACCTTACCAAAAAGGATCCCGAAGTCACTGCATGTGAATTCTCTAAGGTGAACACGGAGGCAGTCAAGTTTCTAACAACGATTCAGATCAACGCGAAACAAATACGCAACCTCCAGCTTGCACCCTACAATGCAGCGTCTGTTCACAAGAAACTACAGAGGTTCATACATGTAGAGAATGTGGATGTGCAATCCACGCTATTTGCGCTGTTGCTGAAGAATCATCTGATGAAGGATTTGGATCTAAAGCTTTGTGTCTATTATGTTCAAAAAGATATGAAGTACAGATAATCGTCAAAGTATTAAGAAAAACCTACAACGACAGGCTGAAAAAATTCTGAAATCGAGTGAAAAGAAGTTTGCTTCTGTAACTATTGGCACTTCTGTACGAATTGCAGTTCTAGAGGTTGACAGAGGACGTAGTGATGCCCGAAATATTATAGGTGTAGTTTTGGCTAAAACCGATGATGAGCTTTATCAAATTGGTACCAAGAATTTAATCTTAAAACAATTATATTTTCGATCTCAGATTAATGTGTGTCCAAGAGCTCTTCTTGATGCAGAGGATGTACCGAGTACGGAGATAGCACTACGGTCCGTTGCTAACCTACAATCCACTGGAACTGGCCAGGGATTTAAAAAGTGCCATTGCAAGAAAAACTGTACTACAGCAAGATGTCTGTGCTATAAAAGTAAATTATTGTGTACTTCCAAGTGCCATTTCGGCTTACCCTGCAAAAATAAATAGCCATATGGACTGACTCGTTATATAATATAAAGACTTACTTTAATATTGTGACATTTATAATTACTTAAATAATAAACTAATTACTTAACCAACGAAAGTTTGACTTTATGAGAATAATATAAGTAGATTTTGTGATAAATAAATTTTTAAAGTTCCTAGATACTTGATTTTCGAAGCTTTAATTAGTAAGGTAATATGAAGATTATTATATTTTAAGAAATGACTGTTACCTGAACGCTGTTGTCTCAACGAGTGTTTTAATAAAAATTATTATTCTCATTTTAACAACGTATTTTATTACAGAAATCATTATTTTTATACATTTCCTAATACGATATTGGAATTATATACAATTATTAGGAATTGTGCACATTTCCTAGGACATTTATGTATTAAATAGTTTTTGAAACAATATTTTATACATTTCCTAAATAGCTTCGGAATTATATAAATTTCCTAGGATTTGTATACAATTCCTAGATTTCATACATTTCCGGTAACATATATAAAAATAAACATGTCTGTGGCATATTTTGCGATATGACCAAGGCATTTGATTACGTACATTATCCTACTCTTTTAAGAAAATTTGAAGCCTATGGTATTAGAGGCAATGTTTTTAATCTAATTGAAATATACTTAAAAAATTGAAAACAAATAACTGAAATTAATCAAAGTAATATAGCAAATAAGAAGGAAGAGATATTTCGATCGTCAAAGCGTGAAGTTAAATTTGGAGTACCACAGGGGAGTGTACTGGGTCTTTTTATATTTATATTGTACATTTATGACTAACCTTAATACATAGATCAACCAGTAACAATGTTTTCGCCTGACTTTACCATGTAAAAGTTTAGAGACTTATGACAGTGACATTAATAATTCGTTTAAATTAGTTGGAAACTGGTTAATGGAAAACAATCTAAATATAAACTTGACTACAACAAAAGTTATACATTTCAGTCTCATGAGCCTCAATATCTATCTATCTATTATATTAATGTACTTTGCAAAGCGTTGACGTGAATAAGTGGACGAAAAGGGCCAATCTTTATACAAATGTTATATTAAAAACTGTTTAAAGCTTACTACATGGTAGAGCCACATTTGAGGATCGTATTATATAGCTGCAGCATAAATGGGTCGACCGGGAAGGAATCATACTAGGACTGAAGGCCATCGTAAAATAGCAGCAAAATGCTACTGCATTACGTATGGCAAGTAACGAGGCATTCTATCTTAATTCTCGGAGGTGGTCAACGTATATCTGCATTTGACACTTATTCGAGGACAATATGTAGGTTACCATCAGATGGCCTGTGTGTTGGTTCAACACCTTAAATTCTATAGACAAAAAGTATTTCCCTCTGTTAGAAGTTTCTATACTATTAAAAAGGTACATTAAGTAAATCGCGAAGTACTTTCATAATATTTGTATTATTCGATTCTAACGAGCTGTGCGAGTGTTGACGTAGCAAAATGAAAAATATTTAACACTAGCTTTTTACCCGCGGCTTCGCTCGCGTGGCAAATTTAGCGTAATTCGATCACTTTTAGAGTCACCTTGGTGTCTGTGTCTCTATGTCAGTCAAAGATTTTTTTTTGAATTCTAAAAGACTATTAGACGTAGATTAGGTATTTGGCATAGATAGGTATAATATGTTACAGGAACACGTGAATATATATGTCTAGAAAAACCTATTATTTTTAATATCGGGCGTGTCTTCCGATGTATCCATAAGAAAGGTAAATTGTCTCGTAATCAAAATTTATTATTATCTATTATTTACATTTTACTCTTTACCTTCATTTATAATTAAAGTTAATTTACTTTGAACAAAATAATGATAAGTTTCGCGGTCTTCTATCAATTTACGGCATATTGTTTATTTGAGATATTTTATTCATATCTATCATTGGCCCTATTTAATATTGATTGGCACCATAAAATAGATGTAAATATTTTTTTACGTTCGAGTAGAAGTCAAAATTTAGTATAGAGTATACTACACATGGAATAAAACTAATGTTACGGATTTTATCACGTCTAATTTTAACTTTTTTACGCATCTTTGGATGAAAGTTCCATAAAAACCCGCGTAAAACAACATATAGTTGATGTGAAACACTGTCGCTCCAGGAAATCCAAAGTATGTCAACGTGTTTAGTATCGTCCTAACCATTAAACCGGGTCTGATATACAAATCCTTGTAATATAACACCAATTCCTACCAATGATGATTCGCGGGGCTATTGAAATTAAAAAACACATTCTAATTTTAATAGGGAAGATGGCTGAGTGGTAAGATTTGCTAAGAGCCCCATAGTTAATAAAATAAAATTGAAACCCAAGCATACTTCTGCATTTATTCTATTATATTCTATTCTATTTATATTCTATTCCATTCTAACTGTGATATCAGGTCGTCAAAAACCTCAGTCCTACCGTGACCATGGGTGCTGTAAAGTGTCCAAAACATCGGGAATTAAAAAAGTTAAAATTAAACGCGATAAGATCCTTAAAATTAGTTTATTCCTTATAAATGTTATTCACAGGGAACGTGGGAAGCACTACACATGAACGGGAGTAGAAAAATGTTCGGCTTGTTGTGGCGGTGAAAGAGAATCCGCCACCTCATATCGTACCGTCGTAAGAGGTGACGTAGGACCTAGGGCATGACATGACATAGGGCAGCATCATCTTCCTGACATAAGATCAAAATAATAATAGCTGCGGTTGCCAATACGCCTAAAAAGCGTGACAACTATTGCTAATATCAAGCTACTTGACAATTTATGCGGGGGACCTATGTTTATTTCAGTGGACTTTTTTTTAGAGTGAAAACAAAAAAGTAACATACCCGAAAATATGAATGAAATAAAAACTGCATATATTGCCCCATGAAAAGTAAAAAGTTGGAGCTTAAATACACGTTACTACTGGGCAATGGCTCAATAGTAACGTGTATTTAATCATAATAAAGTTTTTGGCCAAAAATTGTTCGTTGCGCTGATTCCAATGCAGGATGACCTCAACTGGGAAACTTCTCAGATATGCAGGTTTTCCTTAACCACCGAGAACGTCGTAAATCGACACTTCAAATTGAAATTAATATATAATATGCTGAAATATTTAATAATGCTTACGTACCATGAAATTTAAGTTTTTATCAGCTGGATTACCGCCTTTGACAAGTAAAATAAAAAGAACCTTTGTTTAAAGCAGTTTAAGTAAAATTTGCTTTAAAAAAAGAGCCTGTTAATTTAACAATACTCATATGAGCTATGAAACCAAGACAAAATATGAAAGCTACCTTAAATAACAAACTGATTATAAATCTCATTAAAGGTAAAAAAGTAAAGTAGCAGCTGATATACGTCTCACTACAGTGCACAGGACGCCTCATTACCTATAGTGTTTTGTTAGCAGAAAAATAGTGCAGGTGGCCGGAGGCCCTTTTTACTGGAAATGAGGCATTCCATCTTAGTCCTCACGGGTGACAACGCATCTACATTTTGATTTGTAATAGAGGATAGATGTAGATGTCTATGGGCCGCAGCAACCACTTACCATCAGGTGAACTGTGTGCTCGTTTGTCACCCTTATTCTATAAAAAAAAAAAAAAAAAAAAAAAAATAGAGTACGCTGCAATGCTTTAATGCATGTTAACGGTTTTCACATCTCCACGACTATTTTAACTACTCAGACATCTAGGTTTCCCCACGAAGTTATTCTTCACCACTTTAACGGACACGTGTTAAGTCAGCACGTAAAGTTTTCTATAACAGAACATCCTCGTTGGAATCGTACACGCTTTGCTCCCGTGCCATGATAAAATCTCACGGCGAGAGCTACACGGCCCTCATATTTGTTTAAATACAATTCATTAAAACTAAAACTAAGCTTTTGTATGATTGTTGACCACATCTACCTAGCAATTACACATCCAACGTTGCCACGAACGAATTTTCAATTATTTACATCGTATATTCAGTAGCATTCTATAATTTAATTATATCAGATACTTACCATTTTAGTTTGTTTAGTGGTAAGTAGATGGTGCTATTATTAGATGAAATAATGAAAGTCAAAACTATATTATCTAATAATATCAGCAATAGAAGTGAACATTTATTTATTTTATAAATAAGGCATAAAGTGACGTCTATTCTGTTAAAAGTTCTGTTTCTGTTAAAAATATACGCTATCAGCGCCGGTAGCAGTGAGAAACGATTTAATGATATCATCATATGACCATATCATGAAATAGCAACGTTTCTAGTTATTAATATCTTCAAACGATTTCTATTCATTGATTTGGTCAAGCTGTATCATGAAATGGTCAACAAACAGTGTTAAATATCATGAAATGACCACACCATTTCATGAAATGATAGACTACTTTATATGATCTATTCTACGATCTGGCCACGACATGTATAAAAATCTCTTAAATAAAACTATAATTATGATGAAAATTTTGCAATAATTGCAGACAGGCCAGTTTTAATCAGTTTAGATATAGATTAGTAATTGAAATAAAAACCTTATCAATTTTCATATTTTTGATTGATCTTCTATTGAAATTATTTCATTTTTAAAATAAAATAACAAAAATACTAAAAAAACTAAACGTTACAGTTTTTAAATAATATTAAAAATCTTATTATTTAAACATATAAATGTAAGTTACTTATATTATTTAATTTATTAGTAACTGAAGGCAAAATATACTACTTTTACATTTGATGATAGATGGCGCTGTTTTCATAACTAAATCGGTGTAATTTCAAATTATTTTACCAAGTTTATAACTATATTTTATACTTTATTTATAAATATGGTATTTATTTGAAAAACATCCGTCATCCCATCTATAACTAAGATATGATAGAAAATCAACATCTAAAGGAAGGAAAATACTTAACCTTCTTTTCTTGAAGTTCCGTAATCGAATAAAAAGTAGCCTATTAGTTGCCCCGGGTTACTAACTACCTATGTACAAAAGTTCATGTAAATCGGTCCAGTAGTTTTTGCGTGAATCCGGAATACACAGACAGACAGACAGACAAAAATTCTAAAAACCACTGATTTGGGTTCAGAACCCTTTATTTAGTCCCCTGGACTTATTTTTTCAAGAATATATTAGAATTACAGACACGACTTTTCTACAGATTTATTACATGTATCTATACATCTCGAATGCCTAGAGCACTCGACATCGAGCCGATTCTCCAGTTGTGTCAATGAGGCGCTACTCAGATATTTGTGAAAATAGGTTTAACTGATAACTTCGTAATGTTAACAGTGGTAGAGCCAGGCGGCAGCTTTGCTGTCGCATGGATGGTCCGGCTCGAACCGGGGTGGTACCAAGACCTCACAGAATACCAGCGTGAAAAAGAGGTTTACCTCTGCGTTTCGCTTGGTGAGTGCAGGTGGCCGGAGGCCCTTTTTACTGGAAATGAGGCATTCCATCCTAGTCCTCACGGGTGAAAACGCATCTGCATTTTGATCTGTAACAGAGGATAGATGTAGATGTCTATGGGCCGCAGCAACCACTTACCATCAGGTGGACTGTGTGCTCGTTTTTCACCCTTATCCTATAAAAAAAAATCAGTATCGATATGTTTTTGTGCGAAGCGGTCTTTAATTTAATAATACCAACAGCTTTGATTAAGAATTCAATAACATAAATACATTTATTTATTAAACGAAGTAAAGCAATGCTGCAGCTCTATTAATTATATAGTTGTAGCACGAATGGTTAGAATCGACCAGGGTAGGACTACATCTTTACAGAATACCACCGTAAAATAGTAGATAAATGCTGCTGTGTTTGAAATGGTGAGTGTAGAGAACCAAAAACCTTTTTTACTGGATATGAGGCATTTTCAACTAAGTCTTCAGTGGTTACAAGACATTTTGATTCTAAATCTATGACAAACGCATATGTTTATGGGCCACAGCATCCACTTACTATCAGGTTGACTGTGTGCACGATTGTCATCATTATTCTTAAAAAAACTAAAGACTTAAATTATCATATATATTACAGTACGTGAGGGTAATGTTGGTTATCCGGTTAATATAAGTTGATTTTTCCAAGTGTTGCTAATTATCTCCAAGGGCTGTTTGTTATTTTTTCTATATTAGTTTATTCACGCCCTGAGTTGCCCCGACAAAGGTCGACTGGACTAGGACCCATGAGTAATCCAATCGACGGGCAACAGAGGACGGGGCCCAAAAGCCTATGGATAAAAGTTCTAAAACGGCTGACAAATGAGCAAGCACAACTTATCGAGTTTTAGGGGGTAGGGTGACCACATGGTACCAGTCAGGTGATAAGTGAGGTGCATGTAAGTAGTGTGTAGTAGTGTGTACAATGTGTGACCTGACTTAACCGATGTAGTCGGACCGCAGATCCGCAAGCGCTGCGTCTCTCCAAATGTGCGATCCACCAGTGGTAGTTCACTTTATTTGAACTCACTTCATTTGACTTTGACGTCAGTTCACTATTTTATTCTATCAACTTTATTGTACATATAATTAAATTCAAAGTCAACCAATTCAACGTTCATCGTAATCAAACACCTGACACACGACACTAGTAACGAACAGTCGTTCAGAGTTCAATATTCAATGTTCCGGGTTCATTCAGTACAAAATTAAAAACAGGGAACGAAAGCGGCCTCTTCTCGAGTATCAAAGTTTAGCGTTCCACACAACAAACTAAAATTCTTTCGTACGATATTAAATACCACGCCCGCAATCAGAACTCAAAATCAGCCTCGTTTACATGCAAGACGAACAAAAGAGTCGACACGCAAAACGAACAAAATAGTCCACACACAAAAAGGTACTTAACGCGACGTTACAATTCAACATTAACTTCCAAAAACAATAACCGGGCCACGCCTTGCAAACGAAGTTACTTTGATCACTCAAATTCAATACAAGCCTCTTGTCATGAAACGTACAAATTAGACAAACCAATTCGAGGCGGTCTACACGAAACCCAAATATTTAAGCCTAGCCTCGTTATCACGAAAACAAATTGAGATAACTCCGTATGAGGCGCGCGACCGACCATCGCGCCACGTCGCTTTTTCATACAAACTAGTGCCGCAGCGTTCAATGCACTGTCGCTAGCCCACGCGGCAGAAAGACGGGAAGCGGAAAACCTCCCCCCCCCGGCGGCGTTTACCTCACCTCGATACCATTGAGTGACGCGCCGCGCGCGTATCTTGATGCAAGTTTTTAAAATATTACGATTTTGGCCTAAACATAGTTATAGTATACGACATTGTGTATTTGTCTCTGTCTTCCTCCTAGTTTTGCTTTTATGTGGCAGCAAAGTTTAAGGTGACCATATTACCCTAACGTACCTTACTCCCCGTGGAATCGTGCCAAGAACGCTGGTTGCGTTTCCTCGTTGAACGGCTATACTTAGCCTTTGGGCGAGAAAAGAACCAGCCTTCTTATCACCAGTAGTGATGACCAGTTGTGGATATTGTTCTTTTAGGAGCTTCACCGCACGTGGACACCACGAATATCGATCCGATCCGATCTTTACAGCAAATAGCACAATATCTAATACATGTAATAATATCTTAGAAACTCATATTTATCACAGAATTCAATAAATTTAAAGGATTCTTGCACATAAATGTTATAGTATGATTGAAAATTATTAAGGATTTTTTTATATATCTAATCATTTACCGCGATATTTCAGAGGATAAGGGCGAGCTAAGAGAAATATATTGTTATGCAAAACTAATGTCAAACATTTGCAGAAAATAGAATTTAAATTTAATGAAATACATGCAATTACTTAACAAAATCATTGCATTTATAATTCAGCGTCGCAAATTTATGTTTTCTTAGAAAAAAATAAAAAAGAGGAGAATGTAATTTTTATACTTCCTAGGATACTATTCCATATGCGTGCTTAAAAAGTCTATGTTGCAGCCAAGACAGGTAAAATAAAGTAAGCATAAATACGGACGAGAGTTATCAAAAATTGAACGCTGTAAGTAATTAAATGAAAGCATTTGATCACGTTAATGGCTGTATGGCTCATAATTCCTTTACTTTCCCTGCATAGTTACATGTATACAGCATAGAAACAACCCGGTGGTCCTTTTAGGGGCATCTATGACAGTGAAATTTTTTGGCTATTATTAAAGGGGGGGGGGGGGGCGTGTAGTGGCGGTCAAGAATATCCACTACCACATATCCTCCCGTGGGTGTCGTAAAAGGCGACAAAGGGAAACAGGCAGGAGATGGGCAGCAGCATCTTCCTGGTAACGGCATAAATACAATAAAAAAACTGCGGTTGCCAACCCGCTCGCCAAGCGTGGCAACTATGGCAATATACCCCCCATGAGCAATGACAATAATAAACGGCCCCCAGTCCCCGGCGGCCCCGCTATTCCTGGCTACGGTGGCGACCATGGTAACGGCGGGGCAGGTGGTGCTAAGAATCTCCGGTGGAGGTTCGGTTGCCACCTTAGACGACTCGACCTGGCAACGTACAACGCACGCACCCTGAGGACTGACGAGAAGATCGTGGAGCTGGAAGAAGAGATAGACAAGTTGCGCTGGCATATTATAGGATTATCCGAAGTCCGAAGAGAGGGGGAGGACACGGTAATCCTCGAATCCGGCAACTTGTTGTATCACCGGGAGGGCGACCATCTGTCCCAAGGAGGTGTCGGATTTATCGTCCACAAGTCTCTCGTTAACAACGTTGTAAGGATCGGGAGTGTGTCGACGAGGGTTGCGTACCTTATACTCAGAATCACCATACGGTATTCGCTGAAGGTCATACAGGTTTACGCACCAACCTCGGCACACCCCGAAGAGGAGGTGGATGAAATGTATGAGGATATCTCTAGAGCCATGCATTCCTCCAAAACCCAATATACGGTGTTAATGGGAGACTTCAATGCAAAACTAGGCACAAGAGAGAACGGTGAGCTGAAAGTAGGGAAATTTGGAATAGGGCAACGGAACCCAAGGGGCCAGCAGCTGGCCGACTTCATGGAGAAAGAGGGACTCTTTATGATGAACTCTTTTTTCAAGAAGCGGCCCCACAGGAAGTGGACCTGGTCGAGCCCCGACGGTTCGACAAAAAATGAGATTGACTTCATTATGACGACCAGACGACAACTGTTCAGTGATGTCTCAGTGATCGCGAGGGTGAAAACCGGCAGCGATCACCGAATGGTTAGAGGCACACTGAACCTAAATGTTAAGTTGGAGAGGTCTCGTCTGATGAAGTCAACGCTCCGTCCCCCTCGTGCTCTAATCCAAAGTCCCGAAACCTTTCAGCTCGAGTTACAAAACCGTTTTCAGTGCCTAGAAGACTGCAATGAAGTGGACGATATGAATGACAAGCTCGTGGAAACTGTCCATGCGATTGGAGCTAAGTTCTGCAAGACCCACCGCAGAAGAACACAAAAACTCTCCGATCACACTCTCAATCTCATGGCTGTTAGACGGGAGATAAGGCTACATTCTTCAACAGATTTGACAGCATACAGGCAACTGAACAGACAGATCTCCAAATTCATGCGGCGAGACTTACGCAACTTCAATACAGCTCGTATTGAAGAAGCGATCGAGCGGAACCAAGGCTCCAAAGTCTTTGCCAGAGATCTGTCTGCCAGAAAGAGCCAACTGTCAAAGCTGAAGACCGAATGTGGCAGCATCGTTTCCGGGGCACCTGAGATTTTGAGTGAGATTGAGAGGTTCTATGGGCTGTACACGTCATCGTTGGAGCCACACACAAGTGTTAGGAACAATTCAAGAGCGAGTCTTATTCGACACTATTCCGAAGATATCCCGGACGTCAGTCTGAGCGAGATTAGAATGGCTCTCCAGCACCTTAAAAACGGCAAGGCCCCAGGCGAGGATGGAATTACAGCGGAGCTTCTGAAAGCGAGTGGAAGACCGGTACTTGAAGTCCTTCAGAGGCTCTTTAATTCCGTCCTCCATGGTGGCATTACACCGGAGGCGTGGAGCAGAAGTGCGGTGGTCTTGTTCTTCAAGAAAGGTGACAACGCTCTCTTGAAGAACTACAGACCGATTTCCCTTCTGAGCCGCGTCTACGTGCTGTTTTCGAGAGTCATTACGAATCGTCTCGCGCGCAGACTTGACGACTTCCAGCCTCCCGAACAAGCCGGTTTCCGAAAGGGCTTTAGCACCATAGACCACATACATACCCTACGGCAAATTGTACAGAAGTCCGAAGAGTACAATTTGCCACTATGTCTGGCGTATGTGGACTATGAGAAAGCCTTTGATTCCGTCGAAATTTGGGCGGTGCTGCAGTCCCTTCAGCGGTGCCAAGTTGACTGTCGGTATATCGAAGTGCTGAAGTGTTTGTACAGTAGAGCTACGATGGCTATCCGAGTACAGAACCAGAGTACGAAACCTATCCAATTGCAGAGAGGTGTAAGACGGGGTGACTTTATATCCCCGAAACTCTTCACCGCTGCATTGGAAGACGTTTTCAAGCTTCTGGACTGGAAAGGATACGGAATTAGCATCAATGGCGAGTACGTCACTCACCTTCGATTTGCCGACGATATAGTCCTCATGGCAGAATCGCTGGAGGAGCTAAGCACTATGCTCAATGACCTCAATAGTGTCTCCCAACGGATAGGTCTTAAGATGAACATGGACAAAACAAAGATTATGTTTAATGTCCATGTCACACCTATGCCGGTAGTTGTTGGGAGCACTAAGCTCGAAGTTGTTGACGAGTATGTTTACCTGGGACAAATAGTCCGACTAGGTAAGTCCAACTTCGACCGAGAGGTCAATCGACGGATTCAACTCGGCTGGGCAGCGTTCGAAGCTACGACACATCATCTCGTCATAAATACCTCAAAACCTTAAAACAAATTTGTACAACCAGTGCGTGTTGCCAGTGATGACTTACGGAACTGAGACGTGGTCCTTCACTGCTGGCCGTATGAGGAAGCTCAAGGTCGCTCAGCGAGCTATGGAGAGGGCTATGCTCGGAGTTTCTCTGCGTGATAAACTTAGGAATAAGGATATTCGCAGTAGAACCAGAGTAACCGACATAGCCCAACGGATTAGTAAGCTGAAGTGGCAGTGGGCCGGCCATATAGCTCGAAGAACCGACAACCGATGGGGAAGAAAGGTTCTCGAGTGGCAGCCTCGTACCGGTAGGCGAAGTGTAGGGCGTCCCCCCACAAGATGGAGTGACGACCTGGTAAGACATGCAGGAAGTCGATGGATGCAGGTGGCTCAGGACCGTGCTTTGTGGCATACCTTGGGGGAGGCCTATGTTCAGCAGTGGACTTGTGAAGGGCTGTAATGATGATTAAAGGGGATTGAATGTTCACAATAATTTACTAAATTCAATCTTGTGTATAATGTTATTCATATTTGAACTAACAAACGTCGTCATTGAAGCGTGGTCTTCAACATTACTCTTACTCCCCGATCAATGCAGGTGTAAATAAACCCACATATATTTTGCAAATAAATAATTATTTAAATTTATATTCATTTTATGGTCGAGTTTCAAAAGTTATTTTCTTTCCTTACTTTTAATACGTTTAGATAACGTGTTTGATAGGAATTACAAGTTATTGTTACATCATAGGTTTTTGTTATATGTTCAATTACATAAAACAAACAATTAGTCGAACTACGAGCACAAACGAAACGTGAAACGATTATTGCGCCACAGTAGAAAATTGTTTCAGAAAAAAATTGTACACAATCACACAGTTTTATTTATTGAATGTACGCTCTAATTTAATCTTAATTTGCTTTCATTATAAAAGAGAAGGTCACAATTTGTCGTACTCGAATAACTAACTTGATTTGGGATTAGAATTCACGCCCAGAACACAGTAGCTAGGTGCTTTGCCTACCAAAAAATATATAAGATCCGTCTGGAATCATAACCATTGACCCAAAGTCCAGCTCCCTAACTGTATGTCAATCGGTTGTCAGACAATTACTTCAAAGTAAAGGATCTGATCGAGAAGCAAGCTTTTTTTTATTATTAAACTAAGGTAACAAACTTACTTACAGTGTATCTGTTGGGGAGTAGCTACTGCATTCCATGAACATTTGCAGTAAACTCTAAACAATGGAGACTACAGTTGCGTTGATTCCTCTGAGGTCTAATATGGAATGCGTCACAGTCTGTATTTATATTGTCTCTCTATAACCTTCCTTGTATTCTGGACAGCAGAGTCAGCACTGCTATTTGGTGGCAGAAATAAGAAAGAGGTTGGTGGCTAGGTCGAAGATGGATCGCGGTCTAGGTGGCTTCTAAATCAGGTTGATGTTTCACCGTAAAATGGTTTTGTGAGTCAGCGAACCAAGCTTGCGGCTCACCAGCGTTGTATGAAATTTGACATGATCCTTTAACAAGTCTGTGTAGATTGTTCGTGTTTCAGGGTCATCACCCGCGAGGAAATTGATTTTAAGAGTAGAAGCAAGTACAAAGATACTTAATTAATCCAGATTTATCAATCAGATTTATAGATTTTAACCTTGGAAAGAATTCGTAAACCGGCGCTCCATGGTTGTTAACACAGCCACAGACGTCTTAGTTAAACATAAGTCGTTAAACTCAAGAGAACGGTAAGTGTGTCAAGAGGTTACGCCGAACTGTTTTACTTATACTACTCAAACGTCATGGTTTCGAGCCCTGTTAAGTCGTACATAAAGTATAAAGGGAAAACTTTATCTTTCGATGTATATTTAAAAATGGATGTCGAAGCAATTTGGTTGGCACTCACTATTAACTTCCCATTTTGTTGATCGATTTTAATGAAAATTTAATCAAGTCATAATTTATTCCATAGAATCAGCGAGATATTTACGCCATTATGAGCAACATCGCTTAATGAATGTGATTTAATTTTTTTTTAAACAAAAACTGTACCAGAGAATGAGGTGATCGTCACTATGCTGTTACTAAATGTTTTATATTTAATTTTAAAACAAAATATTTTATGGTGAATTATCATTGAAACATTCCCACTAGACTTTCTGCTGGTTTTTCCCAATGTAGACGTTTTTTTTCTAAACCATTAGTAAAAAGTAAAAACATAAAATGAGTTATACATGGTAGCCCCACGCTGCAGCTACATTATGGATGTAGCACGTTAGCTACATTATGGGTCGCCTCCACTGGGGTAGGACCGAGCTCTTACAGAATATACCAGCATGAAATATCAGGCTAATACTGCTGCGTTTCGTATGGTGAGTGAACTGGTAACCTTTTCTACTGATAACGAGGAATTCGATTTCTATGGACCTTAGCATTCACTAACCATCAGGTGGACCTCATTCTATAAAAATACGCTATTTTACGCCGGGACTTTAAAAACGTGACCCTTACCCTGTCGAGCGAATCTGTTTGTGCTCAGTTATGATACAGCTGCGTGAGAGTGGCTACTACGTGTAAATAAAGATTGTGTTAAAGAATATCAAGTCTTTTTAATAGTAATAATTACAATTTATTTTCGGAAAACTAATTCAATCTCGTGGTATAAAAAGTATTTTTTTGTAGTATAAGAGTGACAAACGAGCAAAGAGTCCTCCTGATGTAAGTGAATGCTGTAGCACATAGATACCTACACTAATCAAAGTGCAATTATGCGTTGTTACCTCTGACGACTAAGATGGAATGCCTCGTTTCCAGTAAAAAGTGTCTCTGGAATGTAGGGACACTTATCATTAGAAAAAGAGCAGCGGTAAGCTGCTATTTTACGCTAGTATTCTGTAAGAGCGTAGTACTACCTTTGTCGAGCCGACCAATTCGGGCTACAACCATAATATAGCAGCAGTATGGATCTACCACGTAAGAAAAACAGACTTTTTAAAACGTAACACTTTTTCGAGCACGAAAATATTATTTACAAATTTTTACAACATGAGAACAACAATAAGATGACTTCATCATCATCATCATTACAGCCTTTCATAAGTCCACTGTTGAACATAGGCCTCTTCCAAGGAATGCCACAAAGCACGGTCCTGAGCCACCTGCATCCATCGACTTCCTGCATGTCGTCACTCCATCTCGTGGGGGGTCGCCCTACACTTCGCCTACCGGTCCGAGGCTGCCACTCAAGAACCTTTCTTCCCCATCGGTTGTCGGTTCTTCGAGCTATTTCTTTCGAGCTGTTCTACCGCGGATATACTAATTTCTAAGTTTATCATGCAGAGGAACCCCGAGCATAGCCCTCTCTATAGCTCACTGAGCGACCTTGAGCTTCCTCATAAGATGACTTACAATAAGGAATTAAATCTCCATTATTATTAATTACACACAGTTAAACATAAGTTATTTCAATCTTCATCATTTGAGAATATTAATTTTGATTTCAAATTCTCTAATATTAAATGATTCAACTTCAATATCCGTAAACATTAATTATTATAATACTCAATTAATTACATGTCATTATACCAAAATAATCAGCTGTTAAATAACTTTGCATCAAATTTAATTTAAAATAAACAAATACATATGATCGTATCAATAATGTTGTATACGTGATAGTTATAGCTATCTAATTACTAATCGAATCAAAGTTAATTACTAACCCAGTCACAAACTAACAAACAAAAGCACGCACACACACACACACACACACACACACACACACGTACGCACGCACACAAACACACACACACACACACACACACACACACACACACACACACACACACACACACACACACACACACACTTTTTAATATATTTAGAATCCTAATTAAATGAAAGGAGATCTTATGTAAATTATAAATATGGTACATGTACGAGTGCATAATAAAAGTATTGTAATTACAACCATAGGGCGGAGACCTGGCGTCCTGAAATACAGGCGTAAAGCCTAGCTTAGGCACCAGTCTCCCACAGTATACTATTGAGGCCATACTATAATATTATGTACAATAATTCTGTATTGTGGTGAGAAAATAAAATGAATTATTATTATTATTATTTAAATCTTCAATGACATTGAAAACAATAGAACAGCAATAATAATAAAAAAAGAAAAAATTAACAGTAGGAAATCAACAATTACCTGTCATCAATTAACTTCCATCACCACTACACTAAGAAAGACATACCATTGACTGTTTCACCTTTACACGAGGCATTCTTAGGTTTAATAGACTCTGCGGTGGCTGACCGCTAAGTCAGTAGTGATGCTGGAATTATTGATGACCGGGACAGTGCACGCAATTGAGGTAGGGCGTGAGGTGCTCTTCAAACTAGGTAAGTTTTTATTTTTTGAGCGGATATAGGCAAAGTACATTTTACCAACTTTAATAAAAATAATCCAATGACACCAATATTATATCAATGTTACGCTAAGTTACATAAATAAATCAAATTTGAATTTATATATAATCCAAGGATTCTTGTAACTTATAATAATACTAATAACTCCCACTACTCCCAACATTACTACACTAGGAAAAACATACCACCGTCGACAATACGCCACGCGATTCGCCTCTAAACCATTATTATTATTAATTAATTATTAATATTAAAAATATAATATAATGTAGTAAAATCAGTTTAGCGCTAGTTTGCGCAGGACAGAATTATATGTCGTATGAATGTTTGCACAATTACAGGTGCGTTGTCTATTCCTTCACTTTATGAGAGTAAAGGAATAGACATTGCACCTGTCCAATGGGACGGCGATCCAACACGACTGTTGAGTGTTTAGGCGCAAGACCAACGGCTTTAAGTGCTTTTCAAACACGGCTGTGTAACGCCACCTACTTTCTGGCTCCGGGCTGTTACTGGGAATTTCTGGATAGAAAAACCTTACAACTGATTCTGGCCCAACCCGAGATTTGAACCCCTCATGATAAGCTGTACCGCTTACGGCTACTAAATTAAGGAGGTAGACAAACTTATAAGGCTGTCAAAGCATTAAATTATCCCACACAATCACAGCAAGTGGTAGTTATGAACATTACTTGTTTATTTTAAACTGTATGCGCGTGCGCGTACAATTTATATTATGAATTTATTACAATATATGCAAACACCAGCAGAAGCAATAATATTAAAATTGCTGAGTTCATTTTTTACGACTATTACTAAATATGGAACGAATATGGGCTATAGATAAAAAGGTGCAGCCTGGAGGAAAAATTACACTGACAAATTGATATGTACATAAAACATTATATTATATCAAAATATAGTAGAGATATTATATTAATGTCTCCTAATGAACACGTGCAAGACGCTTTTAGGGCAATTAATTATTTAATATGCTATTGAGGAATTCTCTGTAGGTTTTTCTAAGACCTACAATTCTGTAGACAACTATGTATGCTCATCTTTCAAGGATGATTCACACTTAGTCGTTTTTTTTAATGGAGCTAGGGTGACAAACGAACCCACGAGACGACATAAGTGGAAACTGTGGCCCATATATATTTATATCTATCCTCGATAAAGAATCGAAATGCAGAAGTATTGTCATCCATGAAGACTAAGATGAAATGCCTCATTTCGAGTAAAAATTGTATCTACACTACAATACAAAATACACCTGCAATGTGCTACCATTTTACTGTTTAAAAAAAAGATAAATTATTTATTTTCTTCACTTAGGTATCAGGGCCTTTACTTTGCGTATGTAACAACGTAATACTAACTCAATTAAAATGACTTGGATTGGTTCCTCGAACGCCTCGTTTATATTGCAACTTTAAAATAAAATGGAACCATCGTCGAGGAATGAAACACTCCCGATATTCCAGATGCTTTTTCAACATTTCCCGTTGCATTATTGTGAGAAGCACCGGCTCAATCGATTGTCGCAAACTACGTAGCCCAATACGATAGGAGAGAAGAAAACGGGGTTATTGTTACGTATTTCCTACTTCTAAGTTTTCCATTTTATTTTTCTTGAAATAGAATGTTGCATTTTGACACTTTCTTTTAAACATTTTAATTTTTGTTTATAATTTTATCTTTTGCGTGAAGTTTTTTTTTGATTGCGCAGTAAAAATAAAATTAACTCGTATATTTACGTCCGATTTCCATGTTGTTAATAAAATTTTTCGTAAGTAAAAGCATAAATCCCATATAGTCCCGTGGGTGTCTTTAGAGACAACATGGGTATTAGCGTTTTGCTGCGGATGCCCCGTCTGCCAGTGTCCATAATGACAAATATCATCTCTATAAAACAACCTATGAGGAAAACCTATGTTAAGCAGTGGGCTTGGGGAGATCCCGGGAACGAAATGATGAGATGAATTCACTTTCGCCACATACACACTGCTGCACAATGTGAACATGTTAGTTTATTTTATAGAACAAGCGTGTACAAACGAACACACAGTCTACCTGATGGTCAGTAGATGCTATAGCCCATAAATAAACATCTATAAATTTTGATTAAGATGGATGCCTCCTTTCCAGTAAAAAGCGTCTTCAGTTCAATACACTCACCATACGAAAAACAGCAGCATTAAGCTGCTATTTGACGCTGGTACTCTGTGAGAGCGTGGTCCTACCCAGGTCAAGCCAACCCATCCGTGCTACAACCATTATATAACTGCAGCACGGCTCTACTATGTATATATGTAATTTATAAAATATTGTATATATTGTTTTACGCTGGTATTACGTGCGAGCTTGGTTCTTACCCGATTATTCCAATTCGTGCGGCAACAACAATAAGGCTGCAGTATGGCTATACGTTCCATATTTTGTGTCATCTTTATACAAACTCTCGAGTTTCTTTTGTCATTCTCATACTATTTTTATTACTTACTATGTCCACGTATAAAATATATAGGAAGTATAAAATATTTTTATCCTTTTTTTTACCCTGATCGTGTGACGGACTTTTATTTGTCCAGCATTTAACTAAATAAGCTTTTCGTTGCATATGCATGTAACAAGTTAAAATTTCCAGAATGCTCCTGTGCACAAATTTTATAATTTAAATTAACATTAAAAACTGATTTCAACGCTAACGAACTTTCCGAATGTTTTGCACATCTGGCGTCCCAACAATACAGTACTTTTAAAACAGTAAATATATTATTATAATGCTTGAACAATTAGTAAAATTGCATATTAACTTGATAATATGCTAACTCTATTTTAAAGTTTAATCAAATGGCAATGCCTGTTTAGTGTTCCGTAGTTAAACAACAAGGAACCCTTATAGTTTCTCTATGTCCGTCCGCGGTTTTACATCATCACATACAATTATACAAAAGTGAAATAAAATCTTCAAAAACATTTTTATTTAGTTTAGTTATTTTTTTTACCCGCCTGTTCCATCATATGGGATGTAATCGGATAGGTCTGTCGAAAATAGTGTGAGTATGGAACAAGATATTTTTCATTTATGGTTACGTTTGCGTATTATATATAGTATATATAGTAGCTGCCCCACAAATGAAATGATTGGAGTGAGTCTCTGAGGCGTTGAAGAAGTTCTTAGAGAGTGTTTTTAGAAATTGTTGAATTGAAGGGAGCTCTAAGTCTCGATGGAGGTCGGCGTTACGGACGTTCCAGTGTGCTTTTGTAGCGTGACGACAGAAAAGGTTTTGAAATATTTGCTGTTCGTTTATGATTTTGGGGTTAGCGTAAGCAAATATAGGGCCCGCGTAAAACATGACTGGTCGTATACAGACCTTACAAAGGGTTCGCTAGTTTCGGAGGGACATTTTACTGTGTCAGCCCCGCATACTGTTGAGCCTACTCAGATAAAAACGTGCGTTACGGGTTAATCTTTTGAAATGGGCCTCGAAGGTGAGCCTCGTGTCAAGGGTGACACCTAAATATTTGGCACACGTATGCCAGGGGACAGGGGTCCCTAGCATACGGATTGTTGGAGTGATTTTGAGGCGGCGTCGTTTATAATCGAAGTGAACGGTGGAGCTCTCTCCGGGGTCACATCGATGCGCCATTTTTGGAACTAAGCTCCAAAATCATCAAATGACTTTTGGATCTTGTTCCGTATGAAAGATAGCGAGATACTTTTACAATAGAGGGTAGTGTCGTCTGCTAAGAGGGAGGGCTAAAGGAAGGAGCTGGCACTGGGGAGCTTATATATCTTAACAGGTCATTTCTTTATCAGTAGTGGGCCGCGTAGTTGTCACTCGTCACTCTAGAACTTTCTTTCCCATGGAGCGTCGGTTCTTCGGGCTATTTTTTCCATGTTACTCTATACATTATGATTATTGTCAAATTTGTATTTTATATTTTCTGATTATTGAAACGAATCGATAAAGAATGGACGAAGTTGCTTCCTTTGGTGGGAGAAATACTAGGCCCGGTTTCAATCCCGCATGAAACTACTAACTATGAAGCCGGCGGCACACATTTATATTAATTTTGCTACGTTCAAATATTTACTACTTGTTAGTAAGTGGCTACCGCAGTTCATGCATATTCGCAGCCAATTTTAAACAAGGAAGACTACAGTTGCTTTATAATCTCTCAGCAATAAGATGTAATTATGCTTGCTATAGCTATATCGATCATACTGGAATAGGGTAGAAAGTAGTCCTATCCAAGAATGTATTCGTTTGTTACAATGCACCTCTTTCCACACTAACATAAATCTATTGCACAACTGTGCACTATATCTATGCTACTAGAAGAATATTGACTGGGCGTCAATTGACTTTATGTTTTAAGTTTCAAGTAAAATTACACTGATGGGACTAAAACAACATGTAAAACCTTATTGCGGGTACTCAGAACTTTTTGACTTAATCAAGTGTTATGACTAGCGAAACGATGCAGCTTCTTCCGAAACCCTTAAAAACTTTTGCCATAAAGTTGTACCGAGCCATTATATTACCGCTAGAAGTAATAAATGCCGATACTTAGAATGTTTTACCCCATCATTTTTATTTCAGTTATGTTCTTGTAAAACTGAACTTTAAAAAAGTTTTAAATTTTTTAATAACGCAACTTAAAGAAGTGCTATTTTAAGTTCGATTTGAATGTTTTTTTTTAATAATGAGTTTATGCATAGTAATATATGTATTTGACTGAATTATTGTCCAACTGACGAAAGACGTCTATATATATCAACTGACGCACATAAATTATGTTATTTTAAAACCTATTTTCTATATTCATATTAAATTTATTCATAGTATACATAATAAACAACATTCTACATTAATTTAGGCCTCTTATTATTTATATGAAGTATTTTAAAAAAAATAATTTATGTGCACAAAAACAAATAAAGTTTAAGTTAAAATAGTTAGACATATTTTGTAAATACTAGGAACAAACACAAGCTAGTTATACCAGTTATTCGACCTATCGAACAGTCCCTAAAGTGTAATACCTTAATAAGGCAATGTATACGCTTTTACAAAAAAGTCCAAATAATATGCAAGAGCGATTTGTCTAAAAGTTTTAAATTATAACTAATCAAAAATGGTTATTTTATTACTTATAACGTCGCACGGATGGGCCGGCTCGAACCGGGGTGGTACCACGATCTCACAGAATACCAGCGTGAAGTAGAGGTTTACCTCTGCGTTTCGCTTGGTGAGTGCAGGTGGCCGGAGGCCCTTTTTACTGGAAATGAGGCATTCCATCTTAGTCCTCACGGGTGACAACGCATCTACATTTTGATTTGTAATAGAGGATAGATTTAGATGTCTATGGGCCGCAGCAACCACTTACCATCAGGTGGACTGTGTGCTCGTTTGTCACCCTTATCCTAAAAAAAAAACTAAAGAGTTACGACAATGGTGAGAGTTCCCACGGATCGGTAGTATAGTAGTCAATGGGTGTTCTTCAGTGCTCGATTATTGGCCCATTCCTGTTCTTAATCTATATTAGTTACTTTCCTTCTCTGGTAGGAGACAATTACGAAGTATTTTTTACTGATTATAATAAAATAATAATACACAATAATAATAGGTTTTCAAACTAAAGCTTAGGGCGAGTTGTTCACTACATAGCTGGTAGAGACAAATCTTTTTAACCTTGCTTGCATTAGCAAATTGACATAATAAATCATTACTTAGATTGAAATTAGTTACACACTTGGAATGTGCGTTCCTAATTTTGGTCCGTGCTATTTTTAACCCCCTACGCAAACAAGGGGTTGTGATAAGTTTGACCGCTATGTGTGTCTGCCTGTCTGTTTGTCTGTATGTGACACCGTAGCTCTTAATCGGGTGATTCGATTTGGGTGCGTTTTTTTTTTTATTTTAAAGCAGATTTTCTAGTGGTGGTTCTTAGACATGGTTTATCAAAATTGGATCAGCTCTTTTTGTTTCACGGTTTTTGTTATTTTTTTATTTAAGTTATCAAGTATTAGTATATTGAAATTTTGCTTTATTTTCTTTATTTTTATGTCTTTTGCTGTGTCGTGTCGTTGTATTTCCAATCATATCCAATCAATAGCCACCAGCAAGCAACTTAAAACAAAGAAGCCTGCAGATGAGTTGTCACTTTTGATGACTAAGATGAAATGCCTTACTGACTCTCTTTGACTTTTAGACCGGAAAACAGCAGTGCAAGCACTTTTACTTACCGGTAGAATTAGGTAAAAGGATGGTTTCTATCCAGAAGGGCTTATAAGCAGAAACAGATTGCTATTACCTAGTAATATTTAATTAAAGAAGTTTTAAGGAGAATGGTTAGTTAAAAAGGAAATAAGAAAGGGAAAATATAAATAATAGAATCAGACTTTACTGTGCCAAAATCCATTATATTTTAGTTGTGAAAATTAATTAGCGGTTAGCCATCGCAAATGCTATTTCCTCTTATGATGCCTACGGTTGCCAACCCACTTGCCAAGCCTGGCAACTATGGCAAATATTCCTCTATGTGGTAACCTATGGCGGAGATCTATGCTCAGCAGTGGACTCTAATAGGCTGTAACGGTGTAACGGTAACATAATACTTATTGAAAGTCTTTTTATTATTTACCAATTAATATAAAAATTACACGTATGTATGTACTGGGACGAACCAAAAGAAACCCAGCGGGACTTTTTTTAAATAACACCTTACAATCATGTAATCGCAATTAACCACACAAAACAAATTAGAAATAGCTTCGTTTGTCGCTTCAATTTTATAGTAATAATTATTTAAACTAGGCTTCTAAATACACAGTTTGAGTTTTATTTAACTTGATCTGGCGCAAATGGACGCTAAAAGGCTCGCGAGATGAAATTACTTGTAACTATTAATGAGCTATTACAAACACTCGCAGCACTACGCTAGAACTTTGAATAGCCAATTTATGGATACTTCGCTTCACACACAAGAAATTTGGGTGCACATTTCGTTATTTTGTAATAGGTTTTAATTATGGTTTAAATCGACCCCTTTTAAGGCAAAAAAGTTGATAAATCATGCATTAAGAGTAAAATGCAAATAAGTGTCACCAATAAGGACTTTAATAGAATCCCTCATGACCAGTGAGAAAGGGTGACTAGTTATTTTCACTCCTCATATTATGCAAAACAGCAGTATTATACTGGTAATTTACGTTCGAATACTGCGTGCTGCCATAAGAATTACGTATTTTTTCAAGGTCAAGCCGACTCATTCGTACTTTTATACTTAAGCACTGGAACAGACTACAGACACAGCTTTGCCACATTTCTTAATACTTTTTATATGATCAATATAAAGTGAATATTTTGTTTCGAAATTTACTTTGCAGTAGAGAAAGACAGAAGCAAACTTTACAAACTAAATTATTTGATACGACGCAAAACTACTTCAATTTAGATCTTGACGCCGATTGTCGCGTGGCTCTTCAATACCTATTCAACTACTCCCGGGGAAGTTTCATTACAAGTAGAGTTGGAGTTAATTCTAATTCAAAGAGGAAATTTCTATTAACAAATATCTTGTTATCAAATACTTGTGGGTTTTCCTCCACTGTTTGTGATATAGAATTTATTGGATCAGTTTCCTAAGTTCGAGTAGAAAAAATTAATTTATTTTTTGTCGAGTAAGGTAGCACCATACTACAAACCCTATTGCTGCGAGAGAAAGAATTCGCTTAAATATGAGATATCATTACGAAACTTCTTTTTCATAGGTCCGCCGGTTTTCTTCAAAATCTTTTTTATATAATTTCTATATTTATTATATATTATATTATTTTTTATATATGTCTATTTTTGCGAATATCAACGGAAATCTAACTTTTTGTATCCCGAATCTACGATTTTACAGAGTGCACTCTGCCGTTGATCTATTCGGATATAAAACGCTAAAAGCTCTAATCTCTAATCTCTAATCTAAGAACATTTTATACTATTTCTTATACAAAGTAATACCATCCTTAAAATTCTGCCTATCATGGAACATTCAATAACTATAAATCCCTAATAAACAGCAACTACCTTTGTTATTTTGGAATGTAATTTCACATAAATCTACATTGAACGATTTTAATTATTTAAATCAAAGCTCGCTATACATAGGCTGCACTAAAAGTATTGGGAATGGAATATTTCCACTGTTCCTGTCATATTAAAATCTTTTTAAATGAAATCTCCTTGGTTTTAAAAATCGAATACCATTTATTTATTTAAAAAAAGATTCTCGGTCTTGTCACAAGGTTTTGTCAAACTTGTTTAGTCGTTGAGAAAATGGAATTGACTCGAGAAAATTCAAGAGCGATGATTTATTATGACTTTCAAAGTGGTTTAACACAAAAACATTGTGTTGACCGGATGATTTCTGAATTTGGTGATGAAGCCCCATCCAAAAACACAATTTATCGCTGGTTTGCTGAATTTCAACGTGGACGTATCAAGCGCAGTGATGATCCCCGTCAAGGTCGTCCAAAACCTGCAGTCAGCCAATAAAACGTTGATGCTGTGCGTAAGCTGATTGAGGAAGATCGACATGTGATATACCGCGAAATTCAGGCAACTTTAGACATTGGCATTAGACAACTACAAATAACCTTGCATTAACAATTAGGTGTAAAAAAGTTGTTTGCCCGATGGATACCGCATTCGATCTGTGAAGAGCAAAAAGCGGCTCGCGTTACTTGGTGCGTCAGAACTCTCGAAAGATTACACGTAGGATCCTCAAATGCTGTTTACAACATCGTATCAGGTGACGAATCCTGGATATACGCGTACGAACCCGAAACAAAAAACCAGTCACGAGTTTGAGTGTTCGAAAATGAGTTAAAGCCAACAAAAATTGTTCGTTCACGGAGTGTTGCAACAAAAATGGTGGCCATGTTTGTCTCGAAAACCGGCCATGTTACGACCTCAAGAGGAATGAGGGACAAAGAACGGTTAATGCAGAATGGTACGCTAGCATTTGTTTGCCACATGTCGTTTCTGAACTCCGTAAAAAGAACTGCAACCGCCGCATCATTCTCCATCACGACAATGAGAGTTCTCACACCGCACACAGAACAAAAGAGTTTTTAGAGCAAGAAAACAAAGAATTATTAGACCATCCGCCGTACAGCCCCGACCTAAGCCCTAATGATTTCTATGCTTTCCCTAAAATAAAGAATAAATTCCGTGGACAGAGATTTTCATCACCTGAAGAAGCTGTGGACGCCTACAAAACGGCCATTTTGGAGACTCCAACTTCGGAATGGAATGGTTGCTTCAATGATTGGTTCCATCGTATGAAAAAATGTGTCAAACTTCGCGGAGAATACTTCGAAAAGCAATAAATAAATTTTTAAATAGTAATGTTGTGTCACTTCCTTGATACCCGAAATTTTCAGTGCCGCCCTCGTATTGCTCACATGCAAAATATTCAACAATGAAAATCTCACTATAAATTCTATTTGTTACGTGTACGCTATTGAATTTTAATTTCACCACTCTTTTATTAAACTAACAAAAAATTATTGACCGAGTGTTCAGTTGCATTTTTTTTATTTCTTTTATTTAAGCATGAATTTAATCTCAACCGATTTGTCACAATAATATAATTTCGCGAAACGCAGTAAACTCATTGATATGACGCCGCTTATAGATTTGCTTTTAAAAGTTAAAATTTTTAAACATCAAAAGTAAAATGTCGAAAAAGTTGCCACCTGAATATTTCTATATCATTGTTATCAAGTCGTGACACGGGTCACGTAAAACTTTTTTTTTATAGGATAAGGGTGACAAACGAGCACACAGTCCACCTGATGGCAAGTGGTTGCTGCGGCCCATAGACATCTACATCTATCCTCGTTTACGAATCAAAATGCAGATGCGTTGCCACCCGTGAGGACTAAGATGGAATGCCTCATTTCTAGTAAAAAGGGCCTCCGGCCACCTGCACTCACCAAGCGAAACGCAGAGGTAAACCTCTTTTGCACGCTGGTATACTGTGAGGTCGTGGTACCACCCCGGTTCGAGCCGGTCCATCCGTGCGACAGCAGAAGCTGTCGCGTGGCTCTACCACTGTCAGAAAACTGATAAATATGAGATATTCTTTTTTTGCCTTATTCGTCACGCTTTTGGTGTGCATTGCAGATCGTATTACTAAACGTACTCGCATCTTTGGCGCTGCTGCCTGTCGCATTTCTGGATATTTTAAACTTTTTCTTTAAATTTCAGCGAAATCACGTAAAATGTACTAAAACATTTATGTTTAGCAATTTAATTATTAATTATAATAATTTAATTAGGAAAGTTTCAAACAGTATATACATACAAATATTTGAGCAAAATAACTTGCTGACCGTTGAATAAACGCTAATGCTAAGCAAACATCACAACCTAAACACTCCGTCGGGTACGTCAGTCAAGAAAGTCCTTGGGACGTATTTGTCATTTCAAACAATACCTTATTTTATTGCGAATAATGTTTGAAAAATCTTCTTTCTATTTTGTTTCACAAAATAGTACAAAGAACTTTGTAGCTAAATGGTGATCATGACAATTATTGTCTTACTTGTAAAGAAAAGGTTATTCAGTTCCATTTTATAAACACTTACTATTATACTATCACTATAGCCCAAAACAAGTCCACCGCTGACCATAAGCCTCCCCCACAGATTGCCACAAAGTAGGTTCCTGAGCCACCCGTATCCATCGCCTAGATGCGTAGTTGTCACTCCCTCTATTGGGAAGTCGCCCAACACTACTCTTGTTAGCACGGGGCTGCCACTTAAAAACCTTTCTTCCTGATCGATTGTCGGATCTTCTTATATGGCCAGCACATTTGTACTTTAGTCCATTTTAGTCTTCTGGGCTTAGTCAGTGGCTCTTTTTTCTTCTTCGATTATCTTCTTTACGAATTCCATTCCGCAAAGTAATTCCGAGCATAGTCCTCAATGACTTTGAGTTACCTCATCAGAAGATTCGCAGGAGTTATCACTGGCAATACATAAGAAAACTTTTGCCTATATTTCTACCTACAAGCTACAGTCAAAGAACGTCAGAACACAAGTCGGGCTTTCAATCATGACCTTCTCTATCTGCGCAAAGAATCATAGTGAATCCGTTACACGGACAAATAAAACGTAGTACCCATAAGCACTAGCTTTCTTGGCTCCAGCGGATGATCTAGTCTAAGGCGCCACCGCCGACCAAGTCTCGGCTACGGTGGGTAGGGAGAGTGACTGACAAGTACCCACGCGAAGCGGCCACCACTGTACCGCTCTTTATACCTCAGGCCAGCCAAGTGGAGAATACACTTACACTTTTTTCTACGTAGGTAACAACTTCTTTACTTAAAGCAAAGTTATTATTCAGGGTACGTTGCCATCTGTGAAGACTAAGATGAAATGGTTTTTGAGTTATATTTATGTATTAGCTATCATAACCTTCATAGTACTGGAATACTACAGTTGATAACTGAGCTGTTTGGCAGTCTATGGGTTCGTTTATACCTTAAAATCCATCGGTGTAGTTTATCAATATAAAACTGAAGTGACAAAAGAACTAACATTCCACCTAAAAGTAAGTGATAACTGTAGTCCATGGATACCAAAGGTACATTCTTGCTGCAACTAAAATACGAGTAGGTATAGTTATAGTGCAGTTCTATTAGACTAAGAGCTTACATTAAACCAAAGATCGAAGTCAGTTATGCGTATCTCCTCCACAAATGGGTCGCCTCGACCATGAAATACTTATGCTCTCACGACATACCAGCTTAACATTGAATAAATAAATGTTGATTATCGGAGGCCTAATTTATTAGTAAAAATTCAAGGTGACGTATGTGGGATAATATTCAAAATAGTTATGTATCGGTTTAGATGTCTATTTTAAAATTTAATAGCACAGTCTTGTCTTTAGTAGCTGCAGTGTCTCCCCTTACTTAAAAAAGTAAGTTATTTAGTGACTTTGATCTACCGATAAGTCGTAATTAATTCCATTGAAAGAACTTATTAATTAGGACTTTGTTCACCGTTCAAACCGGTAATTATCAAACATTTTCTAACATTGATACAAAAGGTTTTCAAAAATGTTTCACCGAAAAGAACAACATTTTTTTTAATCTTATAGAAACAAAAACAAAGTAAAAGTAAACAGTGGTAGAGCCACGCGGCAGCTTTTGCTGTCGCACGGATGGGTCGGCTCGAACCGGGGTGGTACCACGACCTCACAGAATACCAGCGTGAAGTAGAGGTTTACCTCTGCGTTTCGGTTGGTAAGTGCAGGTGGCCAGAGGCCCTCTTTACGAGAAATGAGGCATTCCATCTTAGTCCTCACGGGTGACAACGTATCTGCATTTTGATTTGTTATAGAGGATAGATGTAGATCTCTATGGGCCGCAGCAACCACTAACCATCAGGTGGACTGTGTGCTCGTTTGTCACCCTTATCCTATAAAAAAAATTAAACGATCAATATTAGTAGTTAATTTGTTTGTAGTTTTGGGGTTAAATATTTTATAGCAGGTTTTTCGAATAATTATTCACAGTAAAATATCACTAACTTAATTTTTGATGGATCTGTTTAGCAGTGTCTTAGCATTGAGTTGCAACGCTGAGGATCACGGGTTCGAATCCCTCACGGTACAGCTATTTTTACCTGTGTAATAATTTAAGTTTTTAAGTGACATGTTTCACGTAAGACGGCTTAGACTGTCTTAAATAATCTGTATATTGTCAGAAAAGAGGGAAAATATAACGTTAACACATACTGTTCAAACGCGAAGAGGGGATAGCCGCGTAATCTGAATTTTACACGTCCGTGGGAGCGAGTTCCCTTTACACACCCGTGGAACCATTTTCTTGCTTACATTATTTTTATCACACTACAACTCCCCCGAAAAGTATAGGGTATCACTCCCATTTCATAAAAGAAAAAAAATGTTTAAACTAAGTACAATCATAATGATTTTTTTTATAATAACATTACAAACATTAATTAAAAAATTACCTACATTTTACCAATATTACACTAATATATATAGTAAAAAATAATAAAATTTTAAATTTCGAAGTAATTTACTGGAATGTATTTCTTTTTATTTCATACAGAATGTTTAATAAAAAGTTATATTATTTAATTTAACAATGGAGTAATTTAGTGTTGTTTTTGTGTATGTATTAATACCTCTTTATTATTTTTCATAATTTTAACATTTGGTGACATTTCTTCTATTACTTTTTAAGGACCTTCGTAAACACAATTGAGCTTATTACCTGTTTAATTCTTAATTAATACTAAATCGCCAGAACTATAATTAGATGTATATAGTACATTTCATATCATACTTTAACTTTCTTATTTCTTTACCTTTTAGCAAGTGGGGTGCGAGAAGTAAAGGCTGTGTTGGAAGCTCCGAAGAAGGCGAAGTTATAGCCGAAATAAGAATTTTGAATTTTTTGGTTTTTGGCCATTTTGATTTCCTAGGAGTGTAGTGAGAACTTTTTGTCCCTATTAATCCATGACCCCCATGACAAACTGACTATGCCTATAGTTCGAGTCGCCCCCTAACTCATTTCTGGATCAAGAGATTTTAACAAATTACTTCATATGTTGTAAATTTTTCCAAAGACCAATTCATAGGGACTATACTTAGTTTCTGAATGTACGCTAGTGTTTAACGAAAAACACCAGTATGGGACCCATTCATTCCAATCCGACTTTAGATGTTCACATTGGATTCAGAGATAAGCGGCCAAATGATTGTGTTTTCTATGCTGCGCATTGTCTACAATAGAATAGAATAGAATATTTTTATATTCGATGTTGATTATTACATAATACTTATTGAAAGTCATTTTTTACCACTGGTTCGGAAAATACGTCAGTCCTGGGAAGAAGCAGCAAGAAACCCAGCGGGACTTTTTTACATATTTCACTTAACAATAATTTCGTTTATACAATTTTTAAATGATTTTTCATAGAACCAGCATGGTGGCAATCACGTTATTCCCAGGGGTTATTTTCATTCATGTATTCCTTGATATTATAATAACCCTTTTAGTACAGTTTTTCTTTAGTAAAACTTTTAAACTTGTTTATTGACAAACTTTGAATATGTTCTGGGATTTTGTTGTAAAAGCAGTATACATTGCCTCATAAATGATTACTGATTCTGTGGAGTCTAATAACTGGCATTACAAGCTTATGTTTGTTGCTAGTGTTTAAAGTATGCACATCCTTATTTTTATTAAAGTTTTTATGCACATACATCTCGTGGTGGTACGCAGTGGAGTGTATCTTTCCAACGCCTATTAAATTAAAAATTTCGCTTATTATTGAAGACGTAATTTCTGTTCTTTCATCACTTAAAATTTGTTTGGGTACACCATAGCGCAAAATAAAATTGTTAACTAAAGACAGCACCAGTTTCAGCGTCCTTTCGCGGTAAAGGATACGCTTCCACGAATTTGCCTAAGTAAGAGAGTAAGTATGTACTTATTATTATAATTGTCTATATATAGAGGGCCTATTATATCTAAACTTGTCTTACGTGGCTGAATCAATTGGAGACGTAATTATTAAGGGTTCTCGTGTATTCGTATTTGAGAACTTTTGTATTTGACAACTGCTATATTTTTGACATAATTCACGACGTCGTTTGACATTACTAGCCAGAAATAGTAATTCTTAAAGTTATTTAGCATACGATTCATGCCTGCGTGGCCACTTGTGGGCAGCAGGTGTAAGTCATTTAAAATTATTTTTAATACTTCCTTATTAGTAACTCGTGTTAGACCTCTAGTAATTAATAAATGGAATGACGCCACTTGACACTTCTTTATGCTACGCAGCAAACATGTAATGTGTTTAACATTACTCTTATTTCTATGTTGAGAATTGGTTTATTAGTAGCTTTGAGCACATGCTTTCCATATCTATCGCTAACATCTCTGGGGCTGATAACGATTGAGAATAAAGAAACATCGCTTATTTTGACGGTACCTAGGTATGTGCTTAAACGAGCATCTGATATTAGAATAACCTTACCAGTTTTAAATTTTTATTTTTTTTTAAAGTTTTCTGAAAAACGTTATTCAGAGATGTCATTAAGTTTATTGAGTATTTCCACATCATCATTGAGTATTCACACGATCAGACCTGCGGGTTGACGAAATATTAACTAAAGATTTATCATTTTTTGACATAGTGTTTTTACTTTGAGCTCTAGTTAAAACTGAGACAACTTTTTCATGCATATTTTTTAATTCTTATGACGTCACCGAGATACAACTCTGAAAATCACAATCTGCCAAACTGTGAACACAGTTTGTCGGCAGCAGTTCTCGTGGATACACATATTTATATACTACTTTTATAAAGAACACAAAAAAGCAAAAATAAAATAAGATACAATAAACAAAACTTATTAACTACCTAAAAGTAAAAAAAAAACTTAATGTAACAAGAAATTAAACAAAGCATATTGAAGTTCTTAACCGGCGTACGACTATGGACATAGAGACAAGTAATACTTTCTCAGAATATTTTTTCAGTTATTTTTACTTTCTATATTCTTTATTAAATCATGAGGTAGCTGATTAATAAATACGAGCGTTATCTATCGTCTTTCACGTATTCCGTATTTTTTTTAAAATTTGGAACATACATCTTAGGTGTTCTAACTAGTCGTGTTGGGTACGTATACTAGCTTTCCTGTTTATGTTCAATATAGTTAATGTTGGTGCTAGAATTTGTCTAAATTTTCGTAATATACTAGTGTGTATGCTATCCCAACCAACCGCGCTTGTTTCTTTCAGTCCCATTATAATACTTTTCACCTCAGTAGCGTCCGTATCTAATGATGCGAACGAGCTTAATTGGCAATTTCTTTGAGTTGAAAAAGTGGCCCTGTATTCATGATTATTGTTAGAATTGTTAAAAACCTGTTCAGCAAGATTTTTACCGACGTTCACAAAGTAATTGTTTGCTTTTTTTTGCTGATATAAGCAGCGAGGATATATTTTTTAATAATTCTGCTGAAGATTCATGCTGTTTGGATATAAATGCAATATCTTTAACATGCCGCCAAATCTTTTTATTACCTCTACCAGACTCTTCCAGTAAGTTTCTAAGATAATTGTACTTTAACTTTTTAAATAAATTGTTACAAAAATTCCTATATCTTTTATATGAAATTTTTAAGATGGAATTATCTCAAGAAGATTTTGCCATCAGGTGTAGTTACCTAATTAGACCGGGTGTAATCCAAGGCTTTAAGTTATTATTTTTTTTAGTACTGTGATATACGAAGTATGGCTAACGATGGTATTTCGTACGTTATTTAATTAAGTAAGGCAAATACATGTTTACGTTATCGGTTTATAAACTGGGCTAAAGTCAATGTTTTGAATTGCATGTTCAAAGTTTTATATATTAGTTTTAGGAATGTAGTATTTACACTTACACACACTCTTAGATATTTTAAGGCTTAAGCTAAGAATGACAGCGCTATGAGCGGTTACTATAGGATTGGTGACAAGGGTTATATTACGAGGGTAATTTAGTTTTTAGTAAAATGTGCTCTAAACAGGAACCACTTAGATGAGTAGGGAGCAAATGTACTGGAAATAGGCCCTGGCATGCACAGATATTAAGGTAGTCTGTTGCTCCGCCATGACAGCTTTCAGGGTTTAGATCTATATTCATATCACTCGTTAACACTATATTTTTGAATGGCTACAGTTGCCTAAGTGTATTGTATAATGACGTGATAAAATTATCTATTTGTAGAAAACCACAAGGTCTGTAAACAGAAAGGATAGCAGTTTTATGGCCCACTTTTACCATTAACCTCCTACAATCTAGCATATCAGGTTCTTCGACTGATATATTTTTTTCTTCGCAAATACTACTACACCGTCATTTTGGTTATATACAGTTATATTACTAAAAGTATTGTATCCTGGCAGTGATGGCAGGTTGTTTTGACTTTTAGAAAGCCAGCATTCTGTTAGTACGATAACGTCGCATTCAGTGTCTGATCTTCGAAGGAGTATATAGAAATTATCCATGTTTTTATTTATGCTACGAATGTTCTGTGTTAAAATATTAAGCAAGTTTGCGGCCTTGAAGAGATATTACTTGGACATATCAATTTCACATGTTTTTGCCACTGATAAACAAACAGCATCGATTTCATTACTTAACTTATCCTTATTATTTTCCTTAATAAGTATTACTTAACAACAGAAAAAAATAAAGAAAAAAATATATAAACTAATTAAATTAGGGCAATAAGATTAAGATTAACGGTGGCGCTCATAAGCGCACTCATTTTAATCTATGGAATTAATGTACCTAGTTTTAGCCGTCTTCTTAACCAGGCATTCAGGGTCACCTGTTTTGTGGTTGCACGGTTTTTAAAATGCAGGCATGTTGCACACTTTGCTGGATCAGCTATCTTAATGCAAGAACATGCCTGATGTCCTAATTCACCATAATGTCCACACGTGTCGATGGTTTCCCGGCAAGTTCTTGCAGCATGTCCGTACTGTTGACATTTGAAGCACCTGGTCACAAGTGCGAAGTCTCGAACTGGGCACAACGTCCAATTAATGAAGACTCGCTCCTGGTTGATAAGCGCCTTTCTGACGCCAGCTGGCACTTCCAAAACAAAGTTGAATGAAAGTGCTTCTTTTTTACACGATTTATGACCTAACTTTCATCATCGTCATCATCATCATTACAGCCCTTCACAAATCCACTGCTGAACATAGGCCTCCCCCAAGGATTGCCACAAAATACGGTCCTGAGCCACCTGCATCCATCGACTTCCTGCATGTCTTACCAGGTCGTCACTCCATCTAGTGGGAGGACGCTCTACACTTCGTCCACCGGTACGAGTCCGCCACTCGAGAAACTTTCTTTCCCATCGGTTGTAGGTTCTTCGAGCTATATGGCCGGCCCACTGCCACTTCAGCTTACTAATCCGTTGGGCTACGTCGGTTACTCTGGTTCTACTGCGGACATCCTCATTCCTAAGTTTATCACGCAGAGAAACTCCGAGCATAGCCCTCTCCATAGCTCGCTGAGCGACCTTGAGCTTCCTCATACGGCCAGCAGTGAAGGACCAACTCTGTTCCGTAAGTCATCACTGGCAACACGCACTGGTTGTACACACTGGGTAGGATATTCTGCTGTATCGTGGAGGCAGTTTACATGCATAAATTACGCAAGGATGAATATCTAGACGCGAAACAATTATTTGTAGGTCATACTTGTTCTGTTCGAGATTTGAATCCCCGGCACTCAGCCCTGCAACTCAATGCTAAGTCAATGTGCCATAGAGCAGTCTTCGTAGTGATTATAATTACTCTTTGGTTCACATATACCTTACTTCATGATGATTATGTTGATGATGATAAAACTTATTTATCAGATAAATTATAAGTTTTTTTATTAGTGATCGATGCTACCTAAATATAAAACTCTTGCAATTTCTATTTCTTTCTTTTTTTATGGAATAAGGGTAACAAACGAGCACATAGTCCACCTGATGGTGAGTGGTTGCTGTGGCCCATAGACATCTACATCTATCCTCATTTGCGAAACAAAAAGCAGATGCGTTGTCACCCCTGAGGACTAAAATGGAATGCCTCTTTTCCAGTAAAAAGGATCTCCGGTTCTCTACTCTCACCATACGTAACATAGCAACAATACGCTGCTATTTTACGCAGTATTCTGTGAGAGCGTGGTACGGTCGAGGCAACTCAAACGTGTTACAACCATAACATAGCAGCAGTGTGACTCTACCACGTTTAAATTGGTTTACATTTTGGTTACAATTGAACTACTATTTACTATTTGATTCATCAAACTGTTATTTTCAATCTGTTTCTATTCTATTATATCATATGAATACTGACATTTGATGATTGAAAATGAGCCTTAAGTCTAATAGGTTTTCAGATTTATAAACCAATAATTTAATTACATTTTCTTAAAAATATAAAGCAAAAAACCATTGACAAGCAATAATGATGTACTCATTTTAATCTATGGAATTAATGTACCTAGTTTTAGCCGTCTTCTTAACCGGGCATTCAGGGTCACCTGTTTTGTGGTTGCACGGTTTTTAAAATGCAGGCATGTTGCACACTTTGCTGGATCAGCTATCTTAATGCAAGAACATGCCTGATGTCCTAATTCACCATAATGTCCACACGTGTCGATGGTTTCCCGGCAAGTTCTTGCAGCATGTCCGTACTGTTGACATTTGAAGCACCTGGTCACAAGTGCGAAGTCTCGAACTGGGCACAACGTCCAATTAATGAAGACTCGCTCCTGGTTGATAAGCGCCTTTCTGACGCCAGCTGGCACTTCCAAAACAAAGTTGAATGAAAGTGCTTCTTTTTTACACGATTTATGACCTAACTTTCATCATCGTCATCATCATCATTACAGCCCTTCACAAATCCACTGCTGAACATAGGCCTCCCCCAAGGAGTGCCACAAAATACGGTCCTGAGCCATAATAATGTTATTTACATTAAAGTTATTTAAATCTTCAATGACATTAAAAACAATAGAACAGCAATAATAATAAAAAAGAAAAAATATACAGTAGAATATGAACAATTACCTGTCATCAATTAACTCCCATCACCAATACACTGGGAAAGATTTTTTTTATAGGATTAGGGTGACAAACGAGCACACAGTCCACCTGATGGTAAGTGGTTGCTGCGGCCCATAGACATGAACATCTATCCTCGTTTGCGAATAAAAATGCAGATGCGTTATCACCCGTGAGGACTAAGATGGAATGCCTCATTTCCAGTAAAAAGGGCCTCCGGCCACCTGCACTCACCAAGCGAAACGCAGAGGTAAACCTCTACTTCACGCTGGTATTCTGTGAGGTCGTGGTACCACCCCGGTTCGAGCCGGCCCATCCGTGCGACAGCAAAAGCTGCCGCGTGGCTCTACCACTGTTAAGATAAGATACACTCCTGACGATAATATGACACGTGTTTTGCCTTTACACGAGGCATTCTTAGGTTTAATAGACTTTGCGGTGGCTGACCGCTAAGTGAGTAGTGATGCTGGAAGGGCGGGAGGTGCTCTTTAAATTAGGTAAGACTCGTCATTTTAATTTATTGAGCGGATATGGGCAAAGTACATTTTTCCAACTTTGATAAAAATAATCCCATGACACCAATACTATATCAATGTTACGCTAAGTTACATAACTCAATAACATTTGAATTTATATATAATCCAAATATTCTTGTAAATTATGATAATACTAATAACTCCCACTACTCCCAACACCACTACACTAGGAAAAGCAAACCACTGGTGACAATTCAATACGCGTTTCGCCTCTAAACGAGGTATCCTCAGATAAAGTAGGCTCTGCGGTGTCTGACCCCTGAGTGACTTAGTTAATTTATTTTTAACATATTTTATAAATGATTTTAAATACACAAATAATAAGATAGGCAACCGACATTATTTTTGATAATTAGTTTAAATAAATTTTATAGCTAAGAATGTCCTCCAGACATAATATTGGTCTCGGTGGCCAGCTAAGCCTCAACATAGACAAGCCAGTTTAGCGCTAGTTTGCGCAGGTCAGAATTATATGTCGTATGAATTTATGCACAATTACAGGTGCGTTGTCTATTCCTTCACTCTATGAGAGTAAAGGAATAGACATTGCACCTGTCCAATAGGACGGCGATCCAACACGACTGTTGAGTGTTTAGGCGCAAGACCAACGGCTTTAAGTGCTTTCAAACACGGCTGTTAAACATCACCAACTTCCTGCCTCCGGGCTGTTACTGGGAATTTCTGGACAGAAAAACCTTAAAACTGATTCTGGCCCGACCCGGGAATCAAACCCCTCGTGATCAGCTGTCCCGCTTACGGCTACTTGATTAACGAGGTAGACAAACTTATAAGGCTATCAACGCATTAAATTATCCCACACAATCACAGCAAGTGGTAGTTATGCACATTACATGTTTATTTTAAACTGTATGCGCGCGCACGTACAATTTATATTATGAATTTATTACAATGTATGCAAACACCAGCAGAAGCAATAATATCAAAATCATCATTCATTTTTTACGACTATTACTAAATATGGAACGAATATGGGCTATAGATAAAAAGGTGCAGCCTGGAGGATAAATCACACTAACAAATTGATATATTAGTAGTAGTAGAGATATGTTAATGTCTCCTAATGAACACGTGCAAGACGCTTTTAGGGCAATTAATTATTTAATATGCTATTGAGGAATCTCTGTAGGTTTTTCTAAGACCTACAATCCTGAAGAAAATTATGTATGTTCATCTTTCAAGGATAATCCACACTAAGTTATTTTTATTAATGGAGTAAGGGTGACAAACGAGCCCACGAGACGAGATAAGTGAAAGCTGTGACCCATATATATTTATATCCATCCTCAATTAAGAATCAAAATGCAAATGCGTTGTCATCCCTGAAGACTAAGATGAAATGCCTCATTTCGAGTAAAAATTGTATCTACACTACAATACGAAATACACTTGCAATGTGCTACCTATTTCCTGTCCTTACAGTAAAAAAAAAGAGAAGTGATTTATTTTCTTCATTAAGGTTTTTTGATCCACTACTTTGCGTATGTAATAACTTAATACTAACTTCATTCAAACTACTTGGATTGGTTCCCCGAACGCCTCGTTTATATTGCAACTTTAAAATAAAATGGAAACATCGTCGAGGAATGAAACACTCCCGATATTCCAGATGCTTTTTCAACATTTCCCGTTGCATTATTGTGAGAAGCACCGGCTCAATCGATTGTAGCAAACTACATAGCCCAATAAGATAGGAGAGTAGAAAACGGGGTTATTGTTACGTATTTCCTACTTCTAAGTTTTCCATTTTATTTTTCCTGAAATGGAATGTTGCTGTTTGACACTTTCTTTGAAACATTTTACTTTTTGTTTATAATTTTATCTTTTGCATGTACTTTTTTTGATTGTGCAATAAAAATAAAATTAAGTAGTATATTTACGTCCGATTTTTAAGTGATTTCCATGTTGTTACTAAAATTATTCGTAAGTAAAAGCATAAACCCCATATAGTCCCGTGGGTGTCTTTAGAGACAACATGGGTATTAGCGTTTTGCTGCGGATGCCCCGCCTGCCAGTGTCCATTATGACAAATAGCATCTCTATAAAACAACCTATGAGGAAAACCTATGTTAAGCAGTGGGCTTGGGGAGATCCCGGGAACGAAATCAAGATGAATTCACTTTCGCCACATCCACACTGCTGCACAATGTGAACATGTTAGTTTATTTTATAGAACAAGCGTGTACAAACGAGCACACAGTCTACCTGATGGTCAGTAGATGCTATAGCCCATAAATAGACATCTATAATTTTTGATTAAGAATCAAAATGCTGAGTAGACTAAGATGGATGCCTCGTTTCCAGTAAAAAGTGTCTTCAGTTCTATACACTCACCATACGAAAAATAGCAGCATTAAGCTGCTATTTGACGCTGGTATTTTGTGAGAGCGTGGTCCTACCCAGGTCAAGCTGACCCATCCGTGCTACAACCATTATATAACTGCAGCACGGCTCTACTATGTATATATGTAAATTATAAAATATTGTTTATATTGTTTTACGCTGGTATTACGTGCGAGCGTGGTTCTTACCCGATCATTTCAATTCGTGATGCAACAATATAAAGCTGCAAAATGGCTATACGTTTCATATTTTGTGTCATCTTTATACAAACTCTTGAGTTTCTTTTGTCATTCTCACACTGTTTTATTACTTACTATGTCCACGTATAAAAAATATAGGAAGTATAAAATATTTTTATCCTTTTTTTACCCTGATCGTACTGTGGACTTTTATTTGTCCAACATTTAACTAAATAAGCTTTTCGTTTCATATACATGTAACAAGTTAAAATTTCCAGTATGCTCCCGTGCACAAATTTTATAATGTAAATTAACATTAAAAACTGATTTCAACGCTAACGAACTTTCCGAATGTTTTGCACATCTGGCGTCGCAACAATATAGTACTTTTAAAACAGTAAATATATAATTATAATGCTTGAACAATTAGTGAAATTGCATATTAACTTGATAATATGATAACTCTATTTTAAAGTTTAATCAAATGACAATGCATGTTTAGTGTTCCGTAGTTAAACAAAAAGGAACCCTTATAGTTTCTCTATGTCCGTCCGCGGTTTTACATCATCACATACAATCATACAAAGTTGTGAAATAAAATCTTCAAAAACATTTTTATTTAGTTTAGTTTTTTTTTTACCCGCCTGTTCCATCATATGGGATGTAATCGGATAGGTCTGTCGAAAATAGTGTGAGTATGGAACAAGATATTTTCCATTTATGGATCAGTTTGCGTATTATATATAGTATATATAGTAGCTGCCTCACAAATGAAATGATTGGAGTGAGACTCTGAGGCTTCGAAGAAGTTCTTACAGTGTTTTTAGAAATAGTTGAATTGAAGGGAGCTCTAAGTCTCGATGGAGGTCGGCGTTACGGACGTACAAGTGTGCTTTTGTAGCGTGACGACAGAAAAGGTTTTGAAATATTTGCAGTTCGTTTATGATTTTGGGGTTAGCGTGAGCAAATATAGGGCCCGCGTAAGTCATGACTGGTCATATACAGACCTTACAAAGGGTTCGCTTGTTTCAGAGGGACATTTTACTGTGTCGGCCCCGCATACTGTTAAGCCTACTCAGATAAAAACGTGTGTTGCGGGTTAATCTTTTGATATGGGGCTCGAAGGTGAGCCTCGTGTCAAGGGTGACACCTAAATATTTGGCACACGTATGCCAGGGGACAGGGGTCCCTAGCATACGGATTGTTGGAGTGATTTTGAGGCGGCGTCGTTTATAATCGAAGTGAACGGCGGAACTCTCTCCGGGGTCACATCGATGCGCCATTTTTGGAACTAAGCTCCAAAATCATCAAATTACTTTTGGATCTTGTTCCGTATGAAAGATAGCGAGATACTTTTACAATAGAGGGTAGTGTCGTCTGCTAAGAGGGAGGGCTAAAGGAAGGAGCTGGCACTGGGGAGCTTATATATCTTAACAGGTCATTTCTTCATCAGTAGTGGGCCGCATAGTTGTCACTCGTCACTCTAGAACTTTCTTTCCCATGGAGCGTCGGTTCTTCGGGCTATTTTTACCATGTTACTCTATACATTATGAGTATTGTCAAATTTGTATTTTATATTTTGTGATTATTGAAACGAATCGATAAAGAATGGACGAAGTTGCTTCCTTTGGTGGGAGAAATACTAGGCCCGGTTTCAATCCCGCATGAAACTACTAACTATGAAGCCGGCGGCACACATTTATATTAATTTTGCTACGTTCAAATATTTACTACTTTTTAGTAAGTGGCTACCGCAGTTCATGCATATTCGCAGTCAATTTTAAACAAGGAAGACTACAGTTGCTTTATAATCTCTCAGCAATAAGATGTAATTATGCTTGCTATAGCTATATCGATCATACTGGAATAAGGTAGAAAGTAGTCCTGTCCAAGAATGTATTCGTTTGTTACAATGCACCTTTTTCCACACTAACATAAATCTATTGCACAACTGTGCACTATATCTATGTTACAAGAAGAATATTGCCTGGGCGTCAATTGACTTTATGTTTTAAGTTTCAAGTAAAATTACACTGATGGGACTAAAACAACATGTAAAACCTTATTGCGGGTACTCAGAACTTTTGGACTTAATCAAGTGTTATGACTAGCGAAACGATGCAGCTTCTTCCGAAACCCTTAAAAACTTTTGCCATAAAGTTGTACCGAACCATTATATTACCGCTAGAAGTAATAAATGCCGATACTAAGAATGTTTTACCCCATCATTTTTATTTCAATTATGTTCTTGTAAAAGTGGACTTTAAAAAAGTTTAAAATTTTTTAATAACGCAACTTTGAGAAGTGCTATTTTAAGTTCGATTTGAATGGTTTTTTTTTTAATAATGAGTTTCTGTAGACTGTAGACTTCTATATATATCAACTGACGCACATAAATTATGTTATTTTAAAACCTATTTTCTATATTCATATTAAATTTATTCAGAGTATACATAATAAACAACATACTACATTAATTTAAGCCTCTCAGTATTTATATGAAGTATATAAAAAAAAATTATGTGCCCAAAAACAAATAAAGTTTGAGTAAAAATAGTTAGACATATTTTGTAAATACTAGGAACAAACAAAAGCTAGTTATACCAGTTATTCGACCTATCAAAGAGTCCCTAAAGTGTAATACCCTAATAAGGCAATGTATACGCTTTTACAAAAAAGTCCAAAAAATATGCAAGAGCGATTTGTCTAAAAGTTTTAAATTATAACAAATCAAAAATGGTTATTTTATTACTAAAGAGTACATGACTTATTATTTCATATTTAAGTAACAGCACAAATTCGTTATCAATGGTAAGAGTTCCCACGGATCGGTAGTATAGTAGTCAATGGCTGTTCTTCAGTGCTCGATTATTGGCCCATTCCTGTTCTTAATCTATATTAGTTACTTTCCTTATCTGGTAGGAGACAATTACGAAGTATTTTTTGCTGATTATAATAAACAATAATAATAGGTTTTCAAATTTGGTAGAGCCACGCGGCAGCTTTTGTTGTCGCATGGATGGGCCGGCTCGAACCGGGGTGGTACTACGACCTCACAGAATACCAGCGTGAAGTAGAGGTTTACCTCTGCGGTTCGCTTGGTGAGTGCAGGTGGCCGGAGGCCCTTTTTACTGGAAATGAGGCATTCCATCTTAGTCCTCACGGGTGACAACGCATCTGCATTTTGATTCGCAAACTAGAATAGATGTAGATGTCTATGGGCCGCAGCAACCACTTACCACCAGGTGGACTGTGTGCTCGTTTGTCCGCTTATCCTATAAAAAAAAATTAAAGCTGAGGGCGAGTTGTTCACTACATAGCTGGTAGAGACAAACCTTTTTAACCTCGCTTGCATTAGCAAATTGACATAATAAATCATTACTTAGATTGAAATTAGTTACACACTTGGAATGTGCGTTCCCAATTTCGGTCCGTGCTATTTTTAACCCCCTTCGCAAACAGAGGGGTGTGATGTCTGTATGTGACACCGTAGCTCTTAATCGGGTGATTCGATTTGGGTGCGTTTTTTTTTATTTTGAAGCAGGTTTTCTAGCGGTGGCTCTTAGACATGGTTTATCAAAATTGGATCAGCTCTTCTTGTTTCACGGTTTTTGTTATTTTTCTATTATAAATATCAAGTATTAGTATATCGAAATTTTGCTTTATTTTATTTATGTTTATGTCTTTTGCTGTGTCGTGTCGTTGTATATTCTATACTCATTTGACCTAAAAGCTGTGTTTGTGTTGTGTTGTGTCTTGTGTTGTTACACTAAGGGCCAATTTCTCAATCCTGCTATTAAATGTCTTAACCTCAAATAAAATTTAATGTCTGATGAGCTCTCTAATAATCAGATGTTTATTTTTAATGTTTTTAATATCCAGTAAACTCTTTGGCCCGTTTACTCAGTTTCCGCATTTATATACGAGTATATAGCGACTTACTAATCATCAAAAAATAATTCTTGGGTATAAGTGTTATTTACAACACATCTGCATTTAGCTGATATTTTATGCTGGTATTCTATGAGAACGTGGTTACATCCCTGTTAAGGCGATCCATTTTTAGTACAACCATAATATAGCTGCAGCTTGGCTCTCCCATGTATAGGTATTTTTTTAATTGCTTCAAAGTGATTTAAGAAGAAACTAAAAGCAAGGTCCTTTTATTATTGTTTAAATTTAATTGTATAATAAAGTAAAAAGCAATATATAAATTAAAAGTAATAAATAACTACAAAACAACACTATAGCAATTATTTTTTATATTTACGAGAAGACTACACATTCAATGAAACTAATTTTTATGGATTTTATCGCGTTCATATAAAGCCTTTGTTTAAGAAAAACAAATAGAGAACTAATGGAATATTATCGGCCCATCGCACTTATCCCCGTAATTTTGAAAATATTTGAGAAATAAAATGTAAATGTATAAATGTAATAAATGTATAAATATATATATATATATATATATATATATATATATATATATATATATATATATATATATATATATATATATGTAAAGGAAATGTATGAATTTATTGATTAATATAACATTTTGTGTGAGGAGCAAGGCTTAGACCACACAGGATTTAGGCCACACAGGACAATCAATATGGCTATATATGACTTTATATACAATGTTATTAACAATGTATATGTTACCGGAAATGTATGTAATCCGTTATTGTATACAATTCCTAGGAAATGTATGTAATTCCTAAAATCGCACGGAAATGTGTAAAATAAATTATATTAGACACATTTCCTAGGAAATCTATACATTGTCTAAATAGCAGTCGGAAATGTAAATATTTGAGATATCAATGGGTATGCGGGGATAGCGGGGCGAGGGGAGGGTATTGTTTTGTCTGATCAGGCGATCTCGCTAGTGCCGCGTTAATTGTCAGTGTGTACGCACGTCGCTGTTGTTCAAAATGGCTACCGAATCACACATCGCGCTTATGAAAGAACGATTTTATAGTACTTTAGCGTCGTTAAGAACGTCAACAAACGCTGAGAACACTGCATATATTGAAGATGAACGTTATAAATAGTAAATTGAAGAAGTTTCCACGGTAAAAATAACAGCTAGAAAGAGTTCTCGTGATTATTGGTAATTGCGGCGATACGATGTGCTTACCATTGACCAGAAAAGTAAGCTTATTTTTCGTGTTAAAGACACTACAAGCACTATCACGTATTTACTACTCATGTGATAGCGAGTTATTCGAAATATTACACGAGGCACATATTCAAATTAGTAACGGCGGAAGAGATCGTATGATGAAAGAGGTAGGGAGTCACTACAAAAACATAACACGTAAGGATATAGAAACTTATCTTAAACTTTGTGAACCCTGTCAACAAAAGCAAAAAAACGTCAAAAAAGGCATTGTTGTAAAGCCTATTATATAGTCAGAGTTTAACTCTGGATGCCAAGTAGATCTGATAGATTTTCAGTCCCAGCCCGACGGTGATAACAAATTTATAATGGTGTATCAAGATCATTTAACAAAATTTGTTGTTTTAAAACCACTTAAAACAAAACGAGCTGAGGAAGTGGCTCACACTTTATTGGACATATACTCTACTTAGTTTTCCTGAAATACTTCAGTCTGATAACGGCAGAGAATTTCCCAACCGAATTATTGAGAAATAAAAAATATATTGGCCTACTTTAAAAATTGTTCATGGTAAACCCAAGCATTTGCAAATTCAGGGGCGTGTGAAAAGAGCAAATCAGGATATTGAAAATATGTTGACCACGTTGATGCAAATCAATAATAATTCACATTGGAGTCGGGTTTGAAATTTGTGCAACTCATGAAAAACAGAGCTTTTCACGCTGGTATTAAGCAATCTCCTTATGAGGCACTTTTTGGGTGTAAAGTAAAAGTTATTTTATAGTTACCCAATGATTTGTAGAAACTGAAGAAGATTTGGAGAAAATTATACAGGACCTTACCAAAAAGGAAGAAGATCCCGAAGTCACTGCATGTGAATTCTCTAAGGTGAACATGGAGGCAAGTAAAGTTTCTAACAACGATTCAGATCAACGCGAAACAAATACGCAACCTCCAGCTTGCACCCTACAATGCAGCGTCTGTTCACAAGAAACTACAGAGGTTCATACATGTAGAGAATGTGGATGTGCAATCCACGCTATTTGCGCTGTTGCTGAAGAATCATCTGATGAAGGATTTGGATCTAAAGCTTTGTGTCTATTATGTTCAAAAAAATATGAAGTACAGATAATCGTCAAAGTGCTAAGAAAAACCTACAACGAAAGGCTGAAAAAATTCTGAAATCGAGTGAAAAGAAGTTTGCTTCTGTACCTATTGGCACTTCTGTACGAATTGCAGTTCTAAAGGTTGACAGAGGACGTGGTGATGCCCGAAATATTATAGGTGTAGTTTTGGCTAAAACCGATGATGAGCTTTATCAAATTGGTACCAAGAATTTAATCTTAAAACAATTATATTTTCGATCTCAGATTAATGTGTGTCCAAGAGCTCTTCTTGATGCAGAGGATGTACCGAGTACGGAGATAGCACTACGGTCCGTTGCTAACCAACAATCCACTGGAACTGGCCAGGGATTTAAAAAGTGCCATTGCAAGAAAAACTGTACTACAGCAAGATGTCTGTGCTATAAAAGTAAATTATTGTGTACTTCCAAGTGCCATTTCGGCTTACCCTGCAAAAATAAATAGCCATATGGACTGACTCGTTATATAATATAAAGATTTACTTTAATATTGTGACATTTATAATTACTTAAATAATAAACTAATTACTTAACCAACGAAAGTTTGACTTTATGAGAATAATATAAGTAGATTTTGTGATAAATAAATTTTAAAAGTTCCTAGATACTTGATTTTCGAAGCTTTAATTAGTAAGGTAATATGAAGATTATTATATTTTACGAAATGAATGTTATCTGGACGCTGTTGTCTCAACGAGTGTTTTAATAAAAATTATTATTCTCATTTTAACAACGTATTTTATTACAGAAATCGTTATTTTTATACATTTCCTAATACGATATTGGTAATACATACAATTATTAGGAATTGTGCACATTTCCTAGGACATTTATGTATTAAATAGTTTTTGAAACAATATTTTATACATTTCCTAAATAGCTTCAGAATTATATAAATTTCCTAGGATTTGTATACAATTCCTAGATTTCATACATTTCCGGTAACATATATAAAAATAAACATGTCTGTGGCATATTTTGCGATATGACCAAGGCATTTGATTACGTACATTATCCTACTCTTTTAAGAAAATTTGAAGCCTATGGTATTAGAGGCAATGTTTTTAATCTAATTGAAATATACTTAAAAAATAGAAAACAAATAACTGAAATTAATCAAAGTAATATAGCAAATAAGAAGGAAGAGATATTTTGATCATCAAAGCGTGAAGTTAAATTTGGAGTACCACAGGGGAGTGTACTGGGTCCTTTTATATTTATATTGTACATTTATGACTAACCTTAATGCATAGATCAACCAGTAACAATGTTTTCGCCTGACTATATCATGTAAAAGTTTAGAGACTTAAGACAGTGACATTAATAATTCGTTTAAATTAGTTGGAAACTGGTTAATGGAAAACAATCTAAATATAAACTTGACTACAACAAAAGTTATACATTTCAGTCTCATGAGCCTCAATATCTATCTATCTATTATATGAATGTACTTTGCTTAGCGTTAACGTGAATAAGTGGACGAAAAGGGCCAATTTTTATACAAATGTTATATTAAAAACTGTTTAAAGCTTACTACATGGTAGAGCCACATTTGAGTATCGTATTATAGCTGCAGCATAAATGGGTCGACCGGGAAGGAATCATACTAGGACTGAAGGCCATCGTAAAATAGCAGCAAAATGCTTCTGCATTACGTATGGCAAGTAACGAGGCATTCTATCTTAATTCTCGGAGGTGGTCAACGTATATCTGCATTTGACACTTATTCGAGGACAAAATGTAGGTTACCATCAGATGGCCTGTGTGTTGGTTCAACACCTTAAATTCTATAGACAAAAAGTCTTTCCCTCTTTTAGAAGTTTCTATACTATTAAAAGGTACATCAAGTAAATCGCGAGGTACTTTCATAATATTTGTATTATTCGAATCTAACGAGCTGTGCGAGTGTTGACGTAGCAAAATGAAAAATATTTAAAATACATCTCGAATGCCGAGAGCACTCGACATCGAGCCGATTCTCCAGTTGTGTCAATGAGGCGCTACTCAGATATCTGTGAAAATAGGTTTAACTGATAACTTCGTAATCAGTATCGATATGTTTTTGTGCGAAGCGGTCTTTAATTTAATAATACCAACAGCTTTGATTAAGAATTCAATAATATAAATACATTTATTTATTTAACGAAGTAAAGCAATGCTGCAGCTCTATTAAATATATAGTTGTAGCACGAATGGTTAGAATCGACCAGGGTAGGACTACATCTTTACAGAATACCACCGTAAAATAGTACATAAATGCTGCTGTGTTTCATATGGTGAGTGTAGTGAACCAAAAACCTTTTTCACTGGATATGAGGCATTTTCAACTAAGTCTTCGGTGGTTACAAGGCATTTTGATTCTAAATCTATGACAAACGCATATGTTTATGGGCCAAAGCATCTACTTACTATCAGGTTGACTGTGTGCATGATTGTCATCATTATTCTTAAAAAAACTAAAGACTTAAATTATCATATATATTACAGTACGTGAGGGTAATGTTGGTTATCCGGTTAATATAAGTTGATTTTTCGAAGTGTTGCTAATTATCGCCAAGGGCTGTTTGTTATTTTTTCTATATTAGTTTGTTCACGCCCTGAGTTGCCCCGACAAAGGTCGACTGGACTAGGACCCATGAGTAATCCAATCGACGGGCAACAGAGGACGGGGCCCAAAAGCCTATGGATAATAGTTCTAAAACGGCTGACAAATGAGCAAGCACAACTTATCGAGTTTTGGGGGTAGGGTGACCACATGGTACCAGTCAGGTGATAAGTGAGGTGCATGTAAGTAGTGTATAGTAGTGTGTACAATGTGTGACCTGACTTAACCGATGTAGTCGGACCGCAGATCCGCAAGCGCTGCGTCTCTCCAAATGTGCGATCCACCAGTGGTAGTTCACTTTATTTGAACTCACTTCATTTGACTTTGACGTCAGTTCACTATTTTAGTCTATCAACTTTATTGTACATATAATTAAATTCAAAGTCAACCAATTCAACGTTCATCGTAATCAAACACCTGACACACGACACTAGTAACGAACAGTCGTTCAAAGTTCAATATTCAATGTTCCGGGTTCATTCAGTACAAAATTACAAACAGGGAACGAAAGCGGCCTCTTCTCGAGTCTCAAAGTTTAGCGTTCCACACAACAAACTAAAATTCTTTCGTACAATATTAAATACCACGCCCGCAATTAGAACTCAAAATCAGCCTCGTTTACATGCAAGACGAACAAAAATAGTCGACACGCAAAACGAACAAAATAGTCCACACACAAAAAGGTACTTAACGCGACGTTACAATTCAACATTAACTTCCAAAAAAAATAACCGGGCCACGCCTTGCAAACGAAGTTACTTTAATCACTCAAATTCAATACAAGCCTCTCGTCATGAAACGTACAAATTAGACAAACCAATTCGAGGCGGTCTACACGAAACCCAAATATTTAAGCCTAGCCTCGTTATCACGAAACCAAATTGAGATAACTCCGTATGAGGCGCGCGACCGACCATCGCACCACGTCGCTTTTTCATACTAACTAGCCGCAAACAATAGTAGTCGACAGTGCCGCAGCGTTCAATGCACTGTCGCTAGCCCACGCGGCAGAAAGACGGGAAGCGGCACCCCCCCCCCCCCCCCCCCGGCGGCGTTTACCTCACCTCGATACCATTGAATGACGCGCCGCGCGCGCATCTTGATGCAAGTTTTTAAAATATTACCATTTTGGCCTAAACATAGTTATAGTATACGACATTGTGTATTTGTCTCTGTCTTCCTCTTAGTTTTGCTTTTATGTGGCAGGAAAGTTAAAGGTGACCATATTACCCTAACGTACCTTACTCCCCGTGGAATCGGGCCAAGAACGCTGGTTGTGTTTCCTCGCTGAATGGCTATACTTAGCCTTTGGGTGAGAAAAGAACCAGCCTTCTTATCATCAGTAGTGACGACCAGTTGTGGATATTGTTCTCTTAGGAGCTTCACCGCACGTGGACACCACGAATATCGATCCGATCCGATCTTTACAGCAAATAGCACAATATCTAATACATGTAATAATATCTTAGAAACTCATATTTATCACAGAATTCAATAAATTTAAAGGATTCCTGCACATAAATGTTATAGTATGATTGAAAATTATTAAGGATTTTTTTATATATTTCTTATCATTTACCGCGATATTTCAGAGGATAAAGGCGAGTTAAGAGAAATATATTGTTATCTAAAACTAATGTCAAACATTTGCAGAAAATAGAATTTAAATTTAATGAAATATATGCAATTACTTAACAAAATCATTGCATTTATAATTCAGCGTCGCAAATTTATGTTTTCTTAGAAAAAAATAAAAAAGAGGAGAATGTAATTTTTATAATTCCAAGGATTCTATTCCATATTTGTGCTTAAAAAGTCATAAGTCTATGTTGCAGCCAAGACAGGTAAAATAAAGTAAGCATAAATACGGACGAGAGTTATCAAAAATTGAACGCTGTAAGTAATTAAATGAAAGCATTTGATCACGTTAATGGCTGTATGGCTCATAATTCCTTTACTTTCCCTGCATGGTTACATGTATACAGCATAGAAACAACCCGGTGGTCCTTTTAGCGGCATCTATGACAATAAAATTTTTTGGCTATTATTAAAGGGGATTGAATGTTCACAATAAATTACTAAATTCAATCTTGTGTAAAATGTTATTCATATTTGAACTAACAAACGTCGTTATTGAAGCGTGGTCTTCAACATTACTCTTACTCCCCGATCAATGCAGGTGTAAATAAACCCACATACATTTTGCAAATAAATAATTATTTAAATTTATATTCATTTTATGGTCGATTTTCAAAAGTTATTTTCTTTCCATACTTTTAATACGTTTTGATAACGTGTTTGATAGGAATTACAAGTTATTGTTACATCATAGGTTTTTGTTATATGTTCAATTACATAAAACAAACAATTAGTCGAACTACGAGCACAAGCGAAACGTGAAACGATTATTGCGCCACAGTAGAAAATTGTTTCAGAAAAAAATTGTACACAATCACACAGTTTTATTTATTGAATGTACGCTCTAATTTAATCTTAATTTGCTTTCATTATAAAAGAGAAGGTCACAATTTGTCGTACTCGAATAACTAACTTGATTTGGGATTAGAATTCACGCCCAGAACACTGTAGTTAGGTGCTTTGCCTACCAAAAAATATATAAGATCTGTCTGGAATCATAACCATTGACCCAAAGTCCAGCTCCCTAACTGTATGTCAATCGGTTGTCAGACAATTACTTCAAAGTAAAGGATCTGATCGAGAAGCAAGCTTTTTTTTATTATTAAACTAAGGTAACAAACTTACTTACGGTGCATCTGTTGGGGATTAGCTACTGCATTCCATGAACATTTGCAGTAAACTCTAAACAATGGAGACTACAGTTGCGTTGATTCCTCTGAGGACTAATATGGAATGCCTCACAGTCTGTATTTATATTGTCTCTCTATAACCTTCCTTGTATTCTGGACAGCAGAGTCAGCACTGCTATTTGGTGGCAGAAATAAGAAAGAGGTTGGTGGCTAGGTCGTAGATGGATCGCGGTCTAGGTGGCTTCTAAAACAGGTTGATGTTTCACCGTAAAATGGTTTTGTGAGTCAGCAAGCCAAGCTTGCGGCTAACCAGCGTTGTATGAAATTTGACATGATCCTATAACAAGTCTGTGTAGCTTGCTCGTGTTTCAGGGTCATCACCCGCGAGGAAATCCGTAAAACTTTGATTTTAAGAGTAGAAGCAAGTACAAAGATACTTAATTCATCCAGATTTATCAATCAGATTTATAGATTTTAACCTTGGAAAGAATTCGTAAACCGGCGCTCCATGGTTGTTAACACAGCCACAGACGTCTTAGTTAAACATGAGTCGTTAAACTCAAGAGAACGGTAAATGTGTCAAGAGGTTACGCCGAACTGTTTTACTTATACTACTCAAACGTCATGGATTCGAGCCCTGTTAAGTCGTACATAAAGTATAAAGGGAAAACTTTATCTTTCGATGTATATTTAAAAATGGATGTCGAAGCAATTTGGTTGGCACTCACTATTAACTTCCCATTTTGTTGATCGATTTTAATGAAAATTTAATCAAGTCATAATTTATTCCATAGAATCAGCGAGATATTTACGCCATTATGAGCAACATCGCTTAATGAATGTGATTTAATTTTTTTTAAACAAAAACTGTACCAGAGAATGAGGTGATCGTCACTATGTTGTTTCTAAATGTTTTATATTTAATTTTAAAACAAAATATTTTATGGTGAATTATCATTGAAACATTCCCAATAGGCTTTCTGCTGGTTTTTCCCAATGTAGACGTTTTTTTTCTAAACCATTAGTAAAAAGTGAAAACATAAAATGAGTTATACATGGTAGCCCCACGCCGCAGCTACATTATGGATGTAGCACGTTAGCTACATTATGGGTCGCCTCCACTGGGGTAGGACTGAGCTCTTACAGAATATATCAGCATGAAATATCAGGCTAATACTGCTGCGTTTCGTATGGTGAGTGAACTGGTAACCTTTTCTACTGATAACAAGGAATTCGATTTCTATGGACCTTAGCATCACTAACCATCAGGTGGACCTCATTGTATAAAAATACGCTATTTTACGCCGGGACTTTAAAAACGTGACCCTTACCCTGTCGAGCGAATCTGTTTGTGCTCAGTTATGATACAGCTGCGTGAGAGTGGCTACTACGTGTAAATAAAGATTGTGTTAAAGAATATCAAGTCTTTTTAATAGTAATAATTACAATTTATTTTCGGAAAACTAATTCAATCTCGTGGTATAAAAAGTATTTTTTTGTAGTATAAGAGTGACAAACGAGCAAAGAGTCCTCCTGATGTAAGTGAATGCTGTAGCACATAGATACCTACACTAATCAAAGTGCAATTATGCGTTGTTACCTCTGACGACTAAGATGGAATGCCTCGTTTCCAGTAAAAAGTGTCTCTGGAATGTAGGGACACTTATCACTAGAAAAAGAGCAGCGGTAAGCTGCTATTTTACGCTAGTATTCTGTGAGAGCGTAGTACTACCTTTGTCGAGCCGACCAATTCGGGCTACAACCATAATATAGCAGCAGTATGGATCTACCACGTAAGAAAAACAGACTTTTTAAAACGTAACCCTTTTTCGAGCACGAAAATATTATTTACAAATTGTTACAACATGAGAACAACAATAAGATGACTTCATTATCATCATCATTACAGCCTTTCATAAGTCCACTGTTGAACATAGGCCTCTTCCAAGGAATGCCACAAAGCACGGTCCTGAGCCACCTGCATCCATCGACTTCCTGCATGTCGTCACTCCATCTCGTGGGGGGTCGCCCTACACCTCGCCTACCGGTCCGAGGCTGCCACTCAAGAACCTTTCTTCCCCATCGGTTGTCGGTTCTTCGAGCTATTTCTTTCGAGCTGTTCTACCGCGGATATACTAATTTCTAAGTTTATCATGCAGAGGAACCCCGAGCATAGCCCTCTCCATAGCTCACTGAGCGACCTTGAGCTTCCTCATAAGATGATTTACAATAAGGAATTAAATCTCCATTATTATTAATTACACAAAGTTAAACATAAGTTATTTCAATCTTCATCATATGAGAATATTAATTTTGATTTCAAATTTTCTAATATTAAATGATTCAACTTCAATATCCGTAAACATTAATTATTATAATACTCAATTAATTACATGTAATAATACCAAAATAATCAGCTGTTATATAACTTTGCATCAAATTTAATTTATAATAAACAAATACATATGATCGTATCAATAATGTTGTAATGTAACACACACACACACACACACACACTTTTTAATATATTTAGAATCCTAATTAAATGAAAGGAGATCTTATGTAAATTATAAATATGGTACATGTACGAGTGCATAATAAAATTATTGTAATTACAACCATAGGGCGAAACCTGGCGTCCTGAAATACAGGCGTAAAGCCTAGCTTAGGCACCAGTCTCCCACAGTATATTATTGAGGCCATACTATAATATTATGTACAATAATTCTGTATTGTGGTGAGAAAATAAAATGAATTATTATTATTATTATTTAAATCTTCAATGACATTGAAAACAATAGAACAGCAATAATAATAAAAAAAGAAAAAATTAACAGTAGGAAATCAACAATTACCTGTCATCAATTAACTTCCATCACCACTACACTAAGAAAGACATACCACTGACTGTTTCACCTTTACACGAGGCATTCTTAGGTTTAATAGACTCTGCGGTGGCTGACCGCTAAGTCAGTAGTGATGCTGGAATTATTGATGACCGGGACAGTGCACGCAATTGAGGTAGAGCGTGAGGTGCTCTTCAAACTAGGTAAGTTTTAATTTTTTGAGCGGATATAGGCAAAGTACATTTTTCCAACTTTAATAAAAATAATCCAATGACACCAATATTATATCAATGTTACGCTAAGTTACATAAATAAATCAAATTTGAATTTATATATAATCCAAGGATTCTTGTAACTTATAATAATACTAATAACTCCCACTACTCCCAACATTACTACACTAGGAAAAACATACCACCGTCGACAATTCACCACGCGATTCGCCTCTAAACCATTATTATTATTAATTAATTATTAATATTAAAAATATAATATAATGTAGATATGTAAATATAAATATGTTAGGTAATAATGAAATGCCATCCTACTAAATACTAAAAAAGTCCCATGTTGATATAGTGTGTACGAAACTTAATAGGTTTTCTTATGCATTTCGACAACTTTCTAAAACTACCAATACCTCTACACGAATTACAGCATATAACGGTTACGTAGATTCTATACTAAGATATGGTATTTTATTTTGGGGCAACTCCGTTAAAAAGGAAAATGTTTTTAAAGCACAAAAGAGGTGCATACGAGCTATGTGCAATCTAAAGCAAACTGAATCATGTAAACCATCTTTTAAAAAGTTGAAAGTATTAACTCTTATTTTGTTATATATTTTAGAGGTCACCGTGTTCGTAAAAAGGAATTCATCTTTATGAACATTATGTTGGTCTGCGACACACAGATAAACTCTGCTCTGTTGCAAGCAGAACAGCGTTATTTAACAAAAGCGTGTTTTTCATGGCGCCAAAACTATATAACAATATACCCAAAAAAATTAAAGATATAAAAATGTTAAATCATTTAAAAAAACGCTAGTCAGTGTCCTAATAAACAAAGCCTATTATACATTAAATGATTTCTTTAGTGATGATTTTTTTGATATCCAATAGTTAAAAAAAAGTCACAGGTTCAACCATTGGATAAATAATTTGCTTTACATAATTATGTTAACATAAATATAAAAGTCATTACATCATATTTGATACTATTTATTAATCAATTTTAAAATTTAAGTGCAAAAAAAACAAACAAATATGTCACTATTTATTTGTTTGAAATATTGTTAGGTCATTATTTAAAAATGTACATAATAAAATATATCTAGTTATTATTCAATATATTTATGTCATAATTAGATTTCTAACATACCTACTTAAATATTTTCTCAAATTCTATACCCACTAATGTTTTGTATACGTTCCATTTTTTGTTATTTTTATTTACTTTAAATGATTTTCAAAAATATTGTATTTCGTATGCCCACAGGGTAGGACATAGTTGAACTTGATTATATAATAATGTATCTAACATCTATGTAATACCTATGATCCACGAAATAAATGATTATGATGATTAAATAAATTACAATAAAAAATCCTAATAAATTTATAAATGATTCAAATAATTTAATATAAATTCAACTGTGCTAATTATACTAACTATAATAATACCTTAAATCTCAAAATGAATTAATTAATAAATAATAACAGTTATAATAACCGTATATAAAATTCAATGTGTGTATGTTTAAATAATATAATAAATGTTTATATTAAATAATTGTTTAAAAAATAACAATAATTATAATAATAAATATTCCTACTTCATAATATTGCTGCGCCCATCAGGGCCCATAGAGATACCATAAAACTATGTAACACCTTTTGCAAGCTATGGAATGAAATACATAAAGTTATAGAGTATTGAGTATTGAAACGAGGCATCCTCAGGTAAAGTAGACTGCGGTGTCTGACTTCTGAGTGACTTAGCTAATTAATTTTTAACATCTTTTATAAACGATTTTGAATGCACAAATAATACCATAGGAAATCGACAATACTTTGATCTTTAGTTTAAATAAATTTTATGGCTAATGATATCCTCCAGACATAATATTGGTCACGGTGGACTGGCTAGCCAGCCTCAACATAGACAAATCAGTTTAGCGCTAGTTTGCGCAGGACAGAATTATATGTCGTAGGAATGTTTGCACAATTACAGGTGCGTTGTCTATTCCTTCACTTTATGAGAGTAAAGGAATAGACATTGCACCTGTCCAATAGGACGGGCGATCCAACACGACTGTTGAGTGTTTAAGCGCAAGACCAACGGCTTTAAGTGCTTTTCAAACACGGCTGTTTAACACCACCTACTTTCTGGCTCCGGGCTGTTACTGGGAATTTCTGGATAGAAAAACCTTACAACTGATTCTGGCCCAACCCGAGATTTGAACCCCTCATGATAAGCTGTACCGCTTACGGCTACTAAATTTACGAGGTAGACAAACTTATAAGGCTATCAAAGCATTAAATTATCCCACACAATCACAGCAAGTGGTAGTTATGAACATTACTTGTTTATTTTAAAACTGTATGCGCGTGCACGTACAATTTATATTATGAATTTATTACAATATATGCAAACACCAACAGAAGCAATAATATTAAAATTGCTGAGTTCATTTTTTACGACTATTACTAAATATGGAACGAATATGGGCTATAGATAAAAAGGTGCAGCCTGGAGGAAAAATTACACTGACAAATTGATATGTAGATAAAACTTTATATTATATCAAAATATAGTAGAGATATTATATTAATGTCTCCTAATGAACACGTGCAAGACGCTTTTAGGGCAATTAATTATTTAATATGCTATGAGGAATTCTCTGTAGGTTTTTCTAAGACGTACAATTCTGTAGACAACTATGTATGCTCATCTTTCAAGGATGATTCACACTTAGTCGTTTTTTTTTTAATGGAGTTAGGGTGACAAACGAACCCACGAGACGACATAAGTGGAAACTGTGGCCCATATATATTTATATCTATCCTCAATAAAAAATCGAAATGCAGAAGTATTGTCATCCATGAAGACTAAGATGAAATGCCTCATTTCGAGTAAAAATTGTATCTACACTACAATACAAAATACACCTGCAATGTGCTACCATTTTACTGTCTTTACAGTAAAAAAAAAGATAAATTATTTATTTTCTTCAGTTAGGTATCAGAGCCTTTACTTTGCGTATGTAATAACGTAATACTAACTCAATTAAAATTACTTGGATTGGTTCCTCGAACGCCTAGTTTATATTGCAACTTTAAAATAAAATGGAAACATCGTCGAGGAATGAAACACTCCCGATATTCCAGATGCTTCTTCAACATTTCACGTTGCATTATTGTGAGAAGCACCGGCTCAATCGATTGTCGCAAACTACGTAGCCCAATAAGATAGGAGAGTAGAAAACGGGGTTATTGTTACGTTTTTCCTACTTCTAACATTTCCAATTTATTTTTTCCTGAAATAGAATGTTGCATTTTGACACTTTCTTTTGAACATTTTAGTTTTTGTTTATAATTTTATCTTTTGCGTGTAGTTATTTTGATTGCGCAGTAAAAATAAAATTAAGTAGTATATTTACGTCCGATTTTTAAGTGATTTTCATGTTGTTACTACAATTCTTCGTAAGTAAAAGCATAAACCCCATATAGTCTTTGGGTGTCTTTAGAGACAACATGGGTATTAGCGTTTTGCTGCGGATGCCCCGCCTGCCAGTGTCCATTATGACAAATATCATCTCTATAAAACAACCTATGAGGAAATCCTATGTTAAGCAGTGGGCTTGGGGAGATCCCGGGAATGAAATGAAGATGAATTCACTTTCGCCACATCCACACTGCTGCACAATGTGAACATGTTAGTTTATTTTATAGAATAAGCGTGTACAAACGAGCACACAGTCTACCTGAGGGTAGGTTGATGCTATAGCCCATAAATAGACATCTATAATTTTTGATTATGAATCAAAATGCTGAGTAGACTAAGATGGATGCCTCCTTTCCAGTAAAAAGCGTCTTCAGTTCTATACACTCACCATACGAAAAAACAGCAGCATTAAGCTGCTATTTGACGCTGGTACTCTGTGAGAGCGTGGTCCTACCCAGGTCAAGCCAACCCATCCGTGCTACAACCATTATATAACTGCAGCACGGCTCTACTATGTATATATGTAAATTATAAAATATTGTATATATTGTTTTACGCTGGTATTACGTGCGAGCTTGGTTCTTACCCGATTATTCCAATTCGTGCGTGAAACAACAATAAGGCTGCAGTATGGCTATAGGTTTCATATTTTGTGTCATCTTTATACAAACTCTTGAGTTTCTTTTGTCATTCTCATACTATTTTTATTACTTACTATGTCCACGTATAAAATATATAGGAAGTATAAAAATATTTTTATCCTTTTTTTACCCTGATCGTGTGGTGGACTTTTATTTGTCCAGCATTTAACTAAATAAGCTTAACGTTTCATATACATGTAACAAGTTAAAATTTCCAGAATGCTCCTGTGCACAAATTTTATAATGTAAATTAACATTAAAAACTGATTTCAACGCTAACGAACTTTCCGAATGTTTTGCATATCTGGCGTCCCAACAATACAGTACTTTTAAAACATTAAATATATTATTATTATGCTTGAACAATTAGTAAAATTGCATATTAACTTGATAATATGCTAACTCTATTTTAAAGTTTAATCAAATGGCAATGCATGTTTAGTGTTCCGTAGTTAAACAACAAGGAACCCTTATAGTTTCTCTATGTCCGTCCGCGGTTTTACAATCATCACATACAATCATACAAAGTTGTGAAAATAAAATCTTTATTTAACATTTTTATTTAGTTTAGTTATTTTTTTTACCCGCCTGTTCCATCATATGGGATGTAATCGGATAGGTCTGTCGAAAATAGTGTGAGTATGGAACAAGATATTTTTCATTTATGGTTACGTTTGCGTATTATATATAGTATATATAGTAGCTGCCCCACAAATGAAATGATTGGAGTGAGACTCTGAGGCGTTGAAGAAGTTCTTAGAGAGTGTTTTAGAAATAGTTGAATTGAAGGGAGCTCTAAGTCTCGATGGAGGTCGGCGTTACGGACGTAGCAGTGTGCTTTTGTAGCGTGACGACAGAAAAGGTTTTGAAATATTTGCAGTTTGTTTATGGTTTTGGGGTTAGCGTGAGCAAATATAGAGCCCGCGTAAGTCATGACTGGTCGTATACAGACCTTACAAAGGGTTCGCTAGTTTCGGAGGGACATTTTACTGTGTCAGCCCCGCATACTGTTGAGCCTACTCAGATAAAAACGTGCGTTGCGGGTTAATCTTTTGAAATGGGGCTCGAAGGTGAGCCTCGTGTCAAGGGTGACACCTAAATATTTGGCACACGTATGCCAGGGGACAGAGGTCCCTAGCATACGGATTGGTGGAGTATTTTAAGGCGGCGTCGTTTATAATCGAAGTGAACGGCGGAACTCTCTCCGGGGTCACATCGATGCGCCATTTTTGGAACTAAGCTCCAAAATCATCAACTGACTTTTGGATCTTGTTCCGTATGAAAGATAGCGAGAAACCTTTACAATAGAGGGTAGTGTCGTCTGCTAAGAGGGAGGGCTAAAGGAAGGAGCTGGCACTGGGGAGCTTATATATCTTAACAGGTCGTTTCTTCATCAGTAGTGGGCCGCGTAGTTGTCACTCGTCACTCTAGAACTTTCTTTGCCATGGAGCGACGGTTCTTCGGGCTATTTTGTCCATGTTACTCTATACATTATAATTATTGTCAAATTTGTATTTTATATTTTCTGATTATTGAAACGAATCGATAAAGAATTGACGAAGTTGCTTCCTTTGGTGGGAGAAATACTAGGCACGGTTTCAATCCCGCATGAAACTACTAACTATGAAGCCGGCGGCACACATTTATATTAATTTTGCTACGTTCAAATATTTACTACTTGTTAGTAAGTGGCTACCGCAGTTCATGCATATTCGCAGCCAATTTTAAACAAGAAAGACTACAGTTGCTTTATAATCTCTCAGCAATAGGATGTAATTATGCTTGCTATAGCTATATCGATCATACTGAAATAGGGTAGAAAGTAGACCTATCCAAGAATGTATTCGTTTGTTACAATGCACCTTTTTCCACACTAACATAAATCTATTGCACAACTGTGCACTATATCTATGTTACAAGAAGAATATTGCCTGGGCGTCAATTGACTTTATGTTTTAAGTTTCAAGTAAAATTACACTGATGGGACTAAAACAACATGTAAAACCTTATTGCGGGTACTCAGAACTTTTGGACTTAATCAAGTGTTATGACTAGCGAAACGATGCAGCTTCTTCCGAAACCCTTAAAAACTTTTGCCATAAAGTTGTACCGAGCCCATTATATTACCGCTAGAAGTAATAAATGCCGATACTAAGAATTTTTACCCCATCATTTTTATTTCAATTATGTTCTTGTAAAAGTGGACTTTAAAAAAGTTTTAAATTTTTTAATAATGCAACTTAGAGAAGTGCTATTTTAAGTTCGATTTGAAAGTTTTTTTTAATAATGAGTTTATGTATAGTAATATATGTATTTGACTGAATTATTGTCCAACTGACGAAAGACTTCTATATATATCAACTGACGCTCATAAATTATTTTATTTTTAAACCTATTTTTTATATTCATATTGAATTTATTCATAGTATACCTAATAAACAACATACTACATTAATTTAAGCCTCTCAGTATTTATATGAAGTATTTAAAAAAAAAATTTATGTGCCCAAAAACAAATAAAGTTTGAGTAAAAATAGTTAGACAAATGTTGTTAATACTACCTATCGGAGAGTCCCTAAAGTGTAATACCCTAATAAGGCAATGTATACGCTTTTACAAAAAAGTCCAAAAAATATGCAAGAGCGATGTGTCTAAATGTTTTATATTATTAGTAATCAAAAATGGTTATTTAATTACTAAAGAGTACATGACTTATTATTTCATATTTAAGTAACAACACAAATTCGTTATCAATGGTAAGAGTTCCACGGATAGGTAGTATAGTAGTCAATGGGTGTTCTTCAGTGCTCGATTATTGGTCCATTCCTTTTCTTAATCTATATTAGTTACTTTCCTTCTCTGGTAGGAGACAATTACGAAGTATTTTTTACTGATTATAATACACAATAATAATAGGTTTTCAAATTTGGTAGAGCCACGCGGCAGCTTTTGCTGTCGCACGGATGGGCCGGCTCGAACCGGGGTGGTACCACGACCTCACAGAATACCAGCGTGAAGTAGAGGTTTACCTCTGCGTTTCGCTTGGTGAGTGCAGGTGGCCGGAGGCCTTTTTTACTGGAAATGAGGCATTCCATCTTAGTCCTCACGGGTGACAACGCATCTGCATTTTGATTCGCAAACTAGAATAGATGTAGATGTCTATGGGCCGCAGCAACCACTTACCACCAGGTGGACTGTGTGCCCGTTTGTAGTTGTTCACTACATAGCTGGTAGAGACAAACCTTTTTAACCTCGCTTGCATTAGCAAATTGACATAATAAATCATTACTTAGATTGAAATTAGTTACACACTTGGAATGTGCGTTCCTTATTTCGGTCCGTGCTATTTTTAACCCCCTAAGCAAACAGAGGGGTGTGATAAGTTTTACCGCTATGTGTGTCTGCCTGCCTGTTTTTCTGTATGTGACACCGTAGCTCTTAATCGGGTGATTCGATTTGGGTACGTTTTTTTTTTATTTTAATGCAGGTTTTCTAGCGGTTGTTCTTAGACATGGTTTATCAAAATTGGACCAACTCTTCTTGTTTCAGGGTTTTTGTTATTTTTCCATTATAGTTATCAAGTATTAGCATATTGAAATTTTGCTTTATTTTCTTTATGATTATGTGTTCTGCTGTGTCGTGTCGTTGTATATTCTATACTCATTTGACCTAAAAGCTGTGTGACACTAAGAGCTTATTTCTCAATCCTGCTATTAAATGTCTTAACCTCGAATAAAATTTAATGTCTGATGAGCTCTCTAATAATCGGATGTTTATTTTAATGTTTTTAATATCCAGTAAACTCTATGGCCCGTTTACTCAGTTTCCGCATTTATACAGATAGCGACTTACTAAACATCAAAAAATAATTCTTGGGTATAAGTGTTATTTACAACACATCTGCATTTAGCTGCTATTTTATGCTGGTATTCTATGAGAACGTGGTTACATCCCTGTTAAGGCGACCCATTTTTAGTACAACTATAATATATCTGCAGCTTGTCTCTCCCATGTATAGGTATTTTTTTAAATGCTTCAAAGTGATTTAAGAAGAAACTAAAAGCAAGGTCCTTTTATTATTGTTTAAATTTAATTGTATAATAAAGTAAAAGCAGTATAGAAATTAAAAGTAATAAATAACTACTAAACAACACTATAATAATGATTTTTTATATTTACGAAAAGACTACACATTCAACGAAACTAATTTTTATGGATTTTATCGCGTTCATACAAAGCCTTTGTTTTAGAAAAAAAATAGAGATCTAATGGAATATTATCGGCCCATCGCACTTATCCCCGTAATTTCAAAAATATTTGAGAAATAAAATGTAAATGTAATAAATGTATAAATATATATATGTAAAGGAAATGTATGAATTTATTGAATAATATTACATTTTGTGTGAGGAGCAAGGATTAGACCACACAGGATTTAGACCACACAGGACAATCAATATGGCTATATATGACTTTATATACTATGTTATTAACAATGTATATAAAAATAAACATGTCTGTGGCATTTTTTGGGATATGACCAAGGCATTTGATTACGTACATTATCCTACTCTTTTAAGAAAACTTAAAGCCTATGGTATTAGAGGCAATGTTTTTAATCTAATTGAAATTTACTTAAAATATAGAAAACAAATAACTGAAATTAATCAAAGTAATATAGCAAATAAGAAGGAAGAGATATTTCGATCGTCAAAGCGTGAAGTTAAATTTGGAGTACCACAGGGGAGTGTACTGGGTCCTTTTATATTTATATTGTACATTTAAGACTAACCTTAATGCATAGATCAACCAGTAACAATGTTTTCGCCTGACTATACCACTTAAAAGTTTAGAGACCTATGAAAGTGACATTAATAATTCGTTTAAATTAGTTGGAAACTGGTTAATGGAAAACAATCTAAATATAAACTTGACTACAACAAAAGTTATACATTTCAGTCTCATGAGCCTCAATATACACAACAATAATGATGTTGTAAAAAAAGATGAAACAATAAAATTCTTGGGTCTCGAAATAGATAAACATCTTAACTTGAAAGCACACATTAATACTTTATGTAAGGAAATTTGTAAATCCGCATATGCTTTACATACTTTGTCTTCAACAATATACACGGATGCGCTCCTCACTGCTTACTATGGCTTAGCAGAATTCCACCTTCGATATGGAATAATATTTTGGGGTAAATCAACCGAAACTGATACAGCGTTTAAGGCTCAAAAAAGATGCATAAGGGCGATGTTTAAGCTTAAAACTACCGATAGCCGCATGCCATATTCAAAACAGTTTAAAATACTGACATTACCTTGTTTATACATACTAGAAGTGGCTGTCTTTGTTAAGTTGCACCCAAATCGTTTTTAACGCCTTGCTGATGTAGTTTCACGTAATAGACGCGACAATACTCTATTGTATCATCAATCCGCTAAGACAGCATTAATGCGCAAAAGTTGCCACTTCAGCTTACTAATCCGTTGGGCTATGTCGATTACTCTGGTTCTATTGCGGATATCCTCATTTCTATGTTAATCACGCAGAGAAACTCCGAGCATAGCCCTCTCCATATCTCGCTGAGCGACCTTGAGCTTCCTCATACGGCCAGCAGTGAAGGACCACGTCTCAGTTCCGTAAGTCATCACTGGCAACACGCACTGGTTGTACAATTTTGTTTTAAGGTTTTGAGGTATTTCTGACGAGAAGATGTGTCGTAGCTTCCCGAACGCTGCTCAGCCGAGTTGAATCCGTCGATTGACCTCTCGGTCGAAGTTGGACTTACCTAGTCGGGATATTTGACCCAGGTAAACATACTCGTCAACAACTTCGAGCTTAGTGCTCCCAACAACTACCGGCATAGGTGTGACATGGACATTAAACATAATCTTTGTTTTGCCCATGTTCATCTTAAGACCTATCCGTTGGGAGACACTATTGAGGTCATTGAGCATAGTGCTTAGTTCCTCCAGCGATTCTGCCATGAGGACTATATCGTCGGCAAATCGAAGGTGAGTGATGTACTCGCCATTGATGTTAATTCCGTATCCTTTTCAGTCCAGATGCTTGAAAACGTCTTCCAATGCAGCGGTGAAGAGTTTCGGGGATATAACGTCACCCTGTCTCACACCTCTCTGCAATTGGATAGGTTTCGTACTCTGGTTCTGTACTCGGATAGTCATCGTAGCTCTACTGTAAAAACACTTCAGCACTTTGATATACCGACAGTCAACTTGGCACCGCTGAAGGGACTGCAGCACCGCCCAAATTTCAACGGAATCAAAGGCTTTCTCATAGTCCACATATGCCAGACATAGTGGCAAATTGTACACTTCGGACTTCTGTACAATTTGCCGTAGGGTATGTATGTGGTCTATGGTGCTAAAGCCCTTTCTGAAACCGGCTTGTTCGGGAGGCTGGAAGTCGTCAAGTCTGCGCGCGAGACGATTCGTAATGACTCTCGAAAACAGCACGTAGACGCGGCTCAGAAGAGAAATCGGTCTGTAGTTCTTCAAAATAGCGTTGTCACCTTTCTTGAAGAACAAGACCACTGCACCTCTGCTCCACGCCTCCGGTGTAATGCCACCATGGAGGACGGAATTAAAGAGCTTCTGAAGGACTTCAAGTACCGGTCTTCCACCCGCTTTCAGAAGCTCCGCTGTAATTCCATCCTCGCCTGGGGACTTGCCGTTTGTAAGGTGCTGGAGAGCCATTCTAATCTCGCTCAGAGTGACGTCCGGGATAGCTTCGGAATAGTGTCGAATAAGACTCGCTCTTGTATCGTTACTCACACTTGCGTGTGGCTCCAACGATGACGTGTACAGCTGCCCATAGAACCTTTCAATCTCACTCAAAATCTCAGGTGCCCCGGAAACGATGCTGCCACATTCGGTCTTCAGCTTTGACAGTTGGCTCTTTCTAGCAGACAGATCTCTGGCAAAGACTTTGGAGCCTTGGTTCCGCTCGATCCCTTCTTCAATACGAGCTGTATTGAAGTTGCGTAAGTCTCGCCGCATGCATTTGGAGATCTGTCTGTACAGTTGCCTGTATGCTGTCAAATCTGTTGAAGAATGTTGTCTCATATCCCGTCTAACAGCCATGTGATTAAGAGTGTGATCGGAGAGTTTTTGTGTTCTTCTGCGGCGGCTCTTGCAGAACTTAGCTCCGACCGCATGGACAGTTTCCACGAGCTTGTCATTCATATCGTCCACTTCATTGCAGTCTTCTAGGCACTGAAAACGGTTTTGTAACTCGAGCTGAAAAGTTTTGGGACTTTGGATTAGAGCACGAGGGGGACGGAGCGTTGACTTCATCAGACGAGACCTTTCCAACTTAACATTTAGGTTCAGTGTGCCTCTAACCATTCGGTGATCGCTGCCGGTTTTCACCATCGCGATCACTGAGACATCACTGAAAAGTTGGTGTCTGGTCGTCATAATGAAGTCAATCTCATTTTTTGTCGAACCGTCGGGGCTCAAAGTTCTTGTGTCTCGAAATAGATAAACATCTTAACTTGAAAGCACACATTAATACTTTATGTAAGGAAATTAGTAAATTCGCATATGCTTTACATACTTTGTCTTCAAAAATATACACGGATTCGTTCCTCACTGCTTACTATGGCTTAGCAGAATCCCACCTCCGATATGGAATAATATTTTGGAGTAAATCAACCGAAACAGATACAGCGTTTAAGTTTCAAAAAAGATGCATAAGGGCGATGTTTAAGCTTAAATCTACCGATAGCCGCATGCCATATTCAAAACAGTTTAAAATAATGACATTACCTTAATACATACTAGAAGTGGCTGTCTTTGTTAAGTTGCACCCAAATCGTTTTAAATACCTTGCTGATGTAGTTTCACGTAATAGACGCGACAATACTCTATTGTATCATCAATCCGCTGAGACAGCATTAATGCGCAAAAGTATCTACTGCATGGTTCCGGTCATATATGATAAAATACCTAAAAGTTGAAAAGAATTGCCGCTACCAATATTTAAAAAAAGGCTTCGAAGCTTTTTGACAGTGAAAGCATACTATAGCGTCACGGAATTCCTAACTAAAAAAAAAATATTGTTTGAGATTAAGACTGCGTAATATTAACAATCAGAAGTGATCAACCATGAATTCTTGTAGGAAATGAGTACGAAGGAGAACCACGTGCAAGTATGTTTTGCTGATGATAATACCTCTTTAACTTTCAAACTCAAACGGCAGTAAATTAATTATAAGGATGTAAATAATAATATATCGAAATTAGTATATTGGTTTAACGCCAACAATTTGCTTTTAAGTGGCAATGAAACAAAATTTATAACATTTACATTACCTACTGTTAATCATTACTGTTACTAATTTGTCCTTAAATGGCGAAGGGTTGAGTCTTGAGGATACCACTGTTTTCCTTGGAATGACTATCTACGCGAAGCTCCAATAGGGACCCATATATCTAGATTAGCAATCAGATTTAGTTCTGCAGCATGTGCTATAAACAAGATAAGAAGTCTCACCTAGGTACCTACTGTTTCACAGCGAGATTAGTTTATTTCATCTACTTTCATAGCGTAATTTCTTAAACAATTTTTATATGATGTATGCGACCTACATTGAAAGTATATTTATTTGGCAAAAGAGGGTAGGGTAGGGTCAATTTATAACTTGTTTTGTAAAAGTTTCTCTGTTACAGTTTTTAATAAATAAACATATTAACGTTAGCATTTTAAGAAATTTATAAAAAAATATTGTTTGTATATAAAAAAATTAATATTTTGATGAAAATGGAGATTTTCATAGTTTAAGCACTAGAAAAAAAAGATAAACTTGAAATCAATGTTACCAGAAATGCATATGATTTACAAAAATAAAATCCAGAAAATATTCAAAGATTGTCAATCAACAAGTTTAAAAAATGTATTTAAAAAAGCTGTTATTATTATATAAAGTAATACATGAAATAAAAATACCCCTTGTCAACCAAACGAGGTGATCGTTACCATGCCGGTTCCATTATAATTCATATTATGAAAAAAAAAATACAAATTTATTTTCAAGTTATATAATATTATGTCTTTAATTATATTTCTGCTGCGATTCTTTTGGTTCGTCCCAGTACATACAGACGTGTTATTTTTATATTCATTGGTACGAGGGTGGATTGAAAAGTACTCGGCCTAACCAAGAAAATAAACACATACTAAATCAGTTATATTTTTATTTTTCTACATGATCACCATCAAGTTCAATACACTTTTGCCACCACCCCTTCCAAGCATTTAGACCGTTGAAAAAAAATTATTCTTCCTTAGAGTCAAAATATGCGTCTACAGCTGCTTTGACCTCGTCGTTTGTCGAAAATCTTTGACCTCCCAAGTGCTTTTTTAGGTTAGGGAACAGAAAGAAGTCTGATAGTGCCAGATCAGGTGAATACGGCGGATGCGGTAACAGTTCAAAGCCACAGTTGTGAATTTCAGCCATTGACTGTACTGACGTGTGAACACGGGCGTTATCTTGATGAAACAGGACTTTTCTTCTGAGCATTCCTCGACGTTTTTCTTTTATTTCCTCTCGTAAACGACGTAGTAAGGTGCAGTAGTAATCAAAGTTTATAGTCTGACCCCTTTCAAGATAATCAATCATAATCACACCTTTCGAGTCCCAGAATACTGAAGCCATCACCTTATTTGCCGACAAAATCGACTTAGCCTTTTTAGGGGGTGGTGAACCAGGTCTTCTCCACTGTTTTGATTGTTGTTTTGTTTCCGGTGTACAGTAATGAACCCATGTTTCGTCTATAGTAACAAAACGATTCAAAAAATCATCTGCATCGGCTTCAAATAACTCCAAACAGTCGCGTGAAATAGTCAATCGCGTCCTTTTTTGTTCAACTGAAAGCAGTCGCGGAACCCACCTCGCAGACACCTTGTGGAAACCCAACTCGATGACAATGATGTTTTGAGTTCGTTCATAAGAGATGCCTATAATCTCGGCTATCTCTCTAATTTTTAATCTGCGGTCTCTCATTATTAAATCAAGTACTTTTTTAATATTTTCGTCAGTAGTTGACATCGAAGGCCTTCCAGAGCGGGGTTCATCTTTCACACTCTCTCTACCACGCTTAAATTCTGCTATCCATTTTTTGACGGATGAATATGACAGAGCACAATCGCCTAATGTACTGACCATGTCATCATGGATGGCTTTTGATGATAGCCCCTTCTTATGGAGGTACTTAATGACGGCACGCTGCTCGATTTGCTCCATTCGCGAAAATTATGTCCGATTACTTTGTAAATAAATTTATAAAATCTCAACTAATTATCGCACACGTTTCGAACTTCACACAATGAACAAGTCTGAACTGAACTAAATAATGTGGGTAGATTTGATTTTTAGAATTGAATGGATCTGTGTTAGGCCGAGTACTTTTCAATTCACCCTCGTAAATAGTTAAAAGACTTTCAATAAATATTATGTTACCGTTACACCTTTACAGCCTATTAGAGTCCACTGCTGAACATAGATCTCCCCCATAGGTTACCTCATAGAGGAATATTTGCCATAGTTACCAGGCTTGGCAAGTGGGTTGGCAACCGTAGGCATCATAAGAGGAAATAGCATTTGCGATGGCTAACCGATAATTAATTTTCACAACTAAAATATAATGGATTTTCGCACAGTAAAGTCTGATTCTATTATTTATATTTTCCCTTATTTCCTTTTTAACTAACCATTCTCCTTAAAATTTCTTTAATTAAATATTACTAGGTAATAGCAATCTGTTTCTGCTTATTAGCCCGTCTGGATAGAAACCATCCTTTTACCTATTTCTACCGGTAAGTAATAGTGCTTGCACTGCTGTTTTCCGGTCTAAAGGTCAAAGAGAGTCAGTAAGGCATTTCATCATAGTCATCAAAAGTGACAACGCATCTGTAGGCTTCTTTGTTTTAAGTTGGTTGCTGGTGGCTATTTATTGGAGTAGCCACTTACCATTAGGTGGACTTTTACTTCAGAAACAGAAACTTTTCGGAACGAAGTTCTTTATCGGACGGTACAGGTTTGGCGGATGGGAGCTAGGCCAAAAAAAGTGTAAGATTTTCTCGTCACTACCCCTTGTGTCATAGTGTAGACGGCCTTGGCGGTGAAATGAAATAATATCTATCTTCCTCGCACTTTTTCTTATCTATCCATGAAAGAAATATTATTTTATTTCAAATGACGCTTCATCTTAATAGACGATAGTAATTCATTTACTTGTATTTGTTTATCAATAATATAATACCTATGTTTATCAATAATAATATACTACGCAAGGAGCTTCGTTCCAACCGAGTGTTTCTCTACACTTACGCATTTTTATTCAATATAAATTATATATAAAACTAATTGAAAGTCACTCTTAAGTTTAATTACCACTAGTTCGTAAAAAAACCTCTGTCCTGGTAAAAACCAGCAAGAAACCCAGCGGGACTTTTTTTAAATAACAGCTTACAATCGAAATCAAATCGCAATTAACCACACAAAACAAATAAGAAATAGCTTCGTTTGTCGCTTCAATTTTATAGCAATAACTATATAAACTAGGCTTCTAAATACACAATTTGCGTTTTATTTAACTTGATCTGGCGCAAATGGACGCTAAAAGGCTCGCGAGATGAAATTACTTGTAACTATTAATGAGCTATTACAAACACTCGCAGCACTACCCTAGAACTTTGAATAGCCAATTTATGGATACTTCGCTTCACACACAAGAAATTTGGGTGCACATTTCGTTATTTTGTAATGGGTTTTAATAATAGTTTAAATCGACCCCTTTTAAGGCAAAAAACTTAGTAAATCATGCATTAAGAGTAAAATGCAAATAAGTGTCACCAATAAGGACTTTAATAGAATCCCTCATGACCAGTGAGAAAGGGTGACTAGTTACTTTCACTCCTCATATTATGCAAAATAGCAGTATTATACTGGTAATTTACGTTCGCATACTGCGTGCTGCCATACGAATTACGTATTTTTTCAAGGTCAAGCCGACTCATTCGTACTTATATACTTAAGCCATGGTACAGACACAGCTTTGCCACATTTCTTAATACTTTTTATATGATCAGTATAAAGTGAATATTTTGTTTCAAAATTTACTTTGCAGTAGAGAAAGACAGAAGCAAACTTTACAAACTAAATTATTTGATACGACGCAAAACTACTTCAATTTAGATCTTGACGCCGATTGTCGCGTGGCTCTTCAATACCTATTCAACTACTCCCGGGGAAGTTTCATTATAAGTAGAGTTGGAGTTAATTCTAATTCAAAGAGGAAATTTCTATTAACAAAGATCTTGTTATCAAATACTAGTGGGTTTTCCTTCTCGTGATATAGAATTTATTGGAACAGTTTCCTAAGTTCGAGTAGAAAAATTTATATTTTTTGTTGTAGTAAGGTAGCACATACTACAAACACTATTGCGGCGAGAGAAAGAATACGCATAAACATGAAATATCATTACGAAACTTTTTTTTCATTGGTCCGCCGGTTTTCTTCAAAAAATTTTTTATTTTATATCTATAAAAATAGGTCTATTTTTGCGAATATCAGCGGAAATCTAACTTTTTGTATCCCGAATCTACGATTTTACAAAGTGCACTCTGACGTTGATCTATTCGGATATAAAAAGCTAAAATCATGGATAATCTAAGAACATTTTATAATATTTCTTATACAGAGTAATACTATCCTTAAAATTCTGGCCACCATGGAACATTCAATAAGTATAAATCACTAATAATCAGCAACTACCTATGTTATTTTGGAATGTAAATTTCACATACATATGTATATCAACATTGGACGACTTTGATTTCAATCAAAGCTCACTAAATCGCTCACATGAGAAATACTGAACAACGAAAATCTAACCATAAATTCTGTCTGTTACGTATTCGCTATTGAATTTTAATTTCACCACTCTCTTATTAAACTAACAAAAAGTTATTGACCGAGTGTTCAGTTGCATTTTTTTTATTTAATGATTTCTTATAGTTATGCGAACACTACACATTGAATAAAACTGTTTTTTACGGATTTTATCGCGTTTATTTTATTATTTTTATTCCCGACGTTTCGAGTGCTTTTCAGCAACCCATGGTCACGGGGGGGACTGAGATGTTTGACGTCCCAATGTTACAGTTAGCCCGGCTACCTTCAGTTTTTTAATATTAATTTTTGGTTCGATTTACGCAGAATGAACTTACAGTATCCGGAAGTCTTGCAGTGTTATGCTTGGGTTTGGATTTAATTTTGTTAATTATAGGATCCCAAGCAGATGGCAGCACCCATCCATCTTCTCTATTGAAATTAGGATGTTTTTTAATTTCAATAGCCTCGCGTATCATCCTTGGTAGGAATCGGTGTTCTTTTGCAAGGATTTGTGGTCTATCAAATCTGATGTAATGGCGGGGACGATCTTGAACATGTTCACATACTGCAGACTTCCCAGAGCGTCGGTGCTTCACGTCAGCTATATGTTCTTTCACGCGGGTTTTAATGGATCTTTTTGTTTGTCCTATGTAAGAGAGACCACATTCGCAATCAAGCTTGTACACTCCTGCATCTTGTAGAGGGATATTACACTTGACGGATGGTAAAAATTGACTAATCTTCTTCGGCGGCTTGAAGTATGTTTTAATAGAAGCTCGCTTCAAGATGTAGTCAACCTTGTCTGTGACTCCTCTGACATAGGGTAGTACAGCAGGCACACGCTCGACTGTGGTCGGCTTCACTCGGTCACTGTGACGTAGGCGCGGGACCCGAAGCTTGTTGTCTTGCAATACTTGCTCGACGTACTGCAGCTCGGCGGCCAGATGTTTTCTGTCACAGATCCCTCGTGCTCTCTGAAACAAAGATTTTCCCACGGTAGCTAACTGTGATGGATGATGGTGCGATTCACCATTTAAATATCGGTTAGTATGGGTCTTTTTTCTATACACAGTATGACCAATAGTGTTATCAGTATTTCGGATGACTAAAACATCTAGGAAAGCTAAAGAATTGTTGGCCTCTAACTCCATTGTGAATTGTATTTTAGAGTTTATGGAATTAAGGTGGTCTAAAAATGCAGTTACTTTGTCAGATGGTAAAATTGTGAAAGTGTCGTCTACATACCGCTTGTAGAATCTTGGATTTACAGGAGCAGTAAGAAGGGCTTTCTTTTCAAAGTCCTCCATGAATATGTCGGCGACTATGGGAGATACAGGTGAGCCCATCGCCACTCCATCTACTTGCTTGTAAAACTCCTCCTTCCACAATAGATAGCCAGATGTAAGGCAGTGTTTGAGTAATACTGCATATTCTGTAGGCATGTTGTATTCTTCTAGCTTCCTGGTTACAATTGAGATGCAGTCTTCAATAGGTAAGCATGTAAATAGTGACTGAACATCAAAACTGACCATAGTTTCATTGTCAGCAAGATGTAGGTATTTTATCTCACTAACAAAATGGTACGAATCCTTTGTGTGTGCTCTAGTTTATCCTCTCAGTGGTGACAGACCTTCTGTTGGCTATCTATTGTGGAAGGAGGAGTTTTACAAGCAAGTAGATGGAGTGGCGATGGGCTCACCTGTATCTCCCATAGTCGCCGACATATTCATGCAGGACTTTGAGGAGAAAGCCCTTCTTACTGCTCCTGTAAATCCAAGATTCTACAAGCGGTATGTAGACGACACTTTCACAATTTTACCATCTGACAAAGTAACTGCATTTTTAGACCACCTTAATTCCATAAACTCTAAAATACAATTCACAATGGAGTTAGAGGCCAACAATTCTTTAGCTTTCCTAGATGTTTTAGTCATCCGAAATACTGATAACACTATTGGTCATACTGTGTATAGAAAAAAGACCCATACTAACCGATATTTAAATGGTGAATCGCACCATCATCCATCACAGTTAGCTACCGTGGGAAAATCTTTGTTTCAGAGAGCACGAGGGATCTGTGACAGAAAACATCTGGCCGCCGAGCTGCAGTACGTCGAGCAAGTATTGCAAGACAACAAGCTTCGGGTCCCGCGCCTACGTCACAGTGACCGAGTGAAGCCGACCACAGTCGAGCGTGTGCCTGCTGTACTACCCTAAGTCAGAGGAGTCACAGACAAGGTTGACTACATCTTGAAGCGAGCTTCTATTAAAACATACTTCAAGCCGCCGAAGAAGATTAGTCAATTTTTACCATCCGTCAAGTGTAATATCCCTCTACAAGATGCAGGAGTGTACAAGCTTGATTGCGAATGTGGTGTCTCTTACATAGGACAAACAAAAAGATCCATTAAAACCCGCGTGAAAGAACATATAGCTGACGTGAAGCACCGACGCTCTGGGAAGTCTGCAGTATGTGAACATGTTCAAGATCGTCCCCGCCATTACATCAGATTTGATAGACCACAAATCCTTGCAAAAGAACACCGATTCCTACCAAGGATGATACGCGAGGCTATTGAAATTAAAAAACATCCTAATTTCAATAGAGAAGATGGATGGGTGCTGCCATCTGCTTGGGATCCTATAATTAACAAAATTAAATCCAAACCCAAGCATAACACTGCAAGACTTCCGGATACTGTAAGTTCATTCTGCGTAAATCGAACCAAAAATTAATATTAAAAAACTGAAGGTAGCCGGGCTAACTGTGACATTGGGACGTCAAACATCTCAGTCCCCCCCGTGACCATGGGTTGCTGAAAAGCACTCGAAACGTCGGGAATAAAAATAATAAAATAAACGCGATAAAATCCCTAAAAAACAGTTTTATTCAACTTTTTTTATTTGTTTTATTTAAGCATGAATTTAATCTCAACCGACTTGTCACAAAAATATAATTTCGCGAAACACACTAAACTCATTGATATGACGCAGTTTATAGATTTGCTTTTTAAAGTTAAAATTTTTAAACATCAAAAATAAAATGTCAAAAAAGTTGTCACCTGAATATTTCTACATCTTTAGTATCAAGTCGTGACACGGGACACGTAAAACTGATAAATATGAGATATTCTTTTTTGCCTTATTCGTCACGCTTTTAGTGTGCATTGCAGATCGTAGTACTAAACGTACTCGCATCTTTGGCGCTGCTCCCTGTCGCATTTCTAGATATTTTATATAATCGTTAATCGTAAGCGAGATGATAACCCATCATGTATCTAAGGCCATTAGATCTTTCTGGCAGTAGAACACGGAAAAAAAGCGATGTGGATTTTGTTACTGTCTTAATATAATTCATCACCCAATATCATATCATAGTATTGAGCCATCGTGCCTGGCACGTGGTAAAATTTCATTTAAAAACTTTTTCGTTTAAATTTCAGCAAAACGCGTACTTTACGTTATTTGATTAAAATATTATCCCTTGAGCTACTATTTCTAAAAATATTTATGTTTAGCATATAATTAGGAAAGTTTCAAACAGTATGTACATACAAATGTTTGAGCAAAATAACTTGCTGACCGTTGAATAAACGCTAATGCTAAACAAACATCACAACCTAAACACTCTGTCGGGTACGTCAGTCAAGAAAGTCCTTGGGACGTATTTGTCATTTCAAACAATACCTTATTTTATTGCGAGTAATGTTTGAAAAATCTTCTTTCTATTTTGTTTCAGAAAGTATTACAAAGATCTTTGTAGCTAAATGGTGATCATGACAATTATCATCTTGTTTCTAAAGAAAAGGTTATTCAGTTCCATTTTATAAAAATGTACTATTAAACCATCACTATAACCCAATAAAAGTCCACAGTTGACCATAGGCCTCCTCCACGGATTGCCACAAAGTACGTTCCTGAGCCACCCGCTTCCTTGGCCTAGATGCGTAATTGTCACTCCCTCTATTGGGAGGTCGCAGAACACTACGCTTGTTAGCACGGGGCTGCCACTTAAAAACCTTTCTTCCTAATCGCTTGCCGGATTTTCTTATATGGCCAGCACATTTGCACTTTAGTCCACTTTAGTCTACTGGGCTTATTCAGTGACTCTTATTTCTTTTTCGATTATCTTCATTACGAATTTCATTCCGCAAAGTAATTCCGAGCATAGTTCTCAATGACTTTGAGTTTCCTCATCAGAAGATTCGCAGAAGTATACTAGCAATACAGAAGACAACTTCTCCCCATATTTATACCTACAGGCTACAGTCAAAGAACGTCAGAACACAAGTCGGGGTTTCAATCATGACCTCCTTCTCTATCTACGCAAATGATCATACTGAATCCATTTCAGCTACGGTGGGTAGGGAAAGTGACTGACAAGTATCCACTCGGAGCGGCCACCACTGTATCGCTCTTTATACCTCAGGCCTGCCAAGTGGAGAATACACTCACACTTTTTTCACTTAACAGTAACAACTTCTTTACTTGAAGCAAAGTTATTATTCAGGGTACGTTGCCATCTGTGAAGACTAAGATGAAATGGTTTTTGAGATATATTTATGTATTAGCTATCATAACCTTCATAGTACTGGAATACAACAGTTGATAAGTGAGCTGTTTGGCAGTCTATGGGTTCGTTTATACCTTAAAATCCATCGGTGTAGTTTATCAATATAAAACTGAAGTGACAAAAGAACTAACATTCCACCTAAAAGTAAGTGATAACTGTAGTCCATGGATACCAAAGGTACATTCTTGCTGCAACTAAAATACGAGTAGGTATAGTTATTGTGCAGTTCTATTAGACTAAGAGCTTACATTAGGCCAAAGATCGAAGTCAGTTATGCGTATCTCCTGCACAAATGGGTCGCCTCGACCAAGAAATACTCATGCTCTCACGACATACCAGCTAAACATTGAATAAATAAATGTCGATTATCGGAGGCCTAATTTATTAGTAAAAATTCAAGGTGACGTATGTGGAATTATATTCAAAATAGTTATGTATCGGTTTAGATGTCTATTTTAAAATTAAATAGCACAGTCTTGTCTTTAGTAGCTGCAGTGTCCCCCCTTACTTAAAAAAGTAAGTTATTTAGTGACTTTGATCTACCAATAAGTCGTAATTAATTCCATTGAAAGAACTTATTAATTAGGACTTTGTTCACCGTTCAAACCGGTAATTATCAAACATTTTCTAACATTGATACAAAAGGTTTTTAAAAAATGTTTCACCGAAAAGAATAACATTTTTTTAAATCTTATAGAAACAAAAACAAAGTAAAAGTAAACAGTGGTAGAGCCACGCGGCAGCTTTTGCTGTCGCACGGATGGGCCGGCTCGAACCGGGGTGGTACCACGACCTCACAGAATACCAGCGTGAAGTAGAGGTTTACCTCTGCGTTTCGGTTGGTAAGTGCAGGTGGCCAGAGGCCCTCTTTACGAGAAATGAGGCATTCTATCTAATTCCTCACGGGTGACAACGTATCTGCATTTTGATTTGTAATAGAGGACAGATGTAGATGTCTATGGGCCGCAGCAACCACTTACCATCAGGTGGACTGTGTGCTCGTTTGTCACCCTTATCCTATAAAAAAATTAAACGATCAATATTAGTAGTTAATTTGTTTGTAGTTTGAGGGGTTAAATATTTTATAGCAGGTTTTTCGAATAGTTATTCACAGTAAAATATCACTAACTTAATTTTTGATGGATCTGTTTAGCAGTGGCTTAGCATTGAGTTGCAACGCTGAGGACACGGGTTCGAATCCCTCACGGTACAGCAATTTTTACCTGTGTAATAATTTAAGTTTTTAAGTGACATGTTTCACGTAAGACGGCTTAGACTGTCTTAAATAATCTGTATATTGTCAGAAAAGAGGGAAAATATAACGTTAACACATACTGTTCAAACGCGAAGAGGGGATAGCCGCGTAATCTGAATTTTACACGTCCGTGGGAGCGAGTTCCCTTTACACACCCGTGGAACCATTTTCTTGGTTACATTATTTTTATCACACTACAACTCCCCCGAAAAGTATAGGGTACTCACTCCCATTTCATAAAAGAAAAAAATATGTTTAAACTAAGTACAATCATAATGCTTTTTCTTATAATAAAATTACAAACATTAATTAAAAAATTACCTACATTTTACCAATATTACACTAATATATATAGTTAAAAATAATAAAATTTTAAATTTCGAAGTAATTTGCTGGAATGTATTTCTTTTTATTTTATACAGAATTTTTAATAAAAAGTTATATTATTTAATTTAACAATGGAGTAATTTAGTGTTGTTTTTGTGTATGTATTATAATACCTCTTTATTATTTTTCATAATTTTAACATTTGGTGACATTTCTTCTATTACTTTTTAAGGACCTTCGTAAACACAATCGAGCTTATTACCTGTTTAATTCTTAATTAATACTAAGTCCCCAGAACTATAATTACATGTATATGGTACATTTCATATCATACTTTAACTTTCTTATTTCTTTACCTTTTAGCAAGTGGGATGCGAGAAGTAAAGGCTGTGTTGGAACTTCCGAAGAAGGCGGAGTTATAGCCGAAATAAGAATTTTGAATTTTTTGGTTTTTGGCCATTTTGACTCCCTAGGAGTGTAGTGAGAACTATTTGTCCTTATTTATCCATGACCCCCATGACAAACTGACTATGCCTATAGTTCGAGTCGCCCCCTAACTCATTTCTGGATCAAGAAATTTTAACAAATTACTTCATATGTTGTAAATTTTTCCGAAGACCAATTCATAGGGACTATACTTAGTTTCTGAATGTACGCTAGTGTTTAACGAAAAACACCAGTATGGGACCAATTCACTCCAATTCTACTTTAGATGTTCACATTGGATTCAGAGATAAGCGGCCAAGTGATTGTGTTTTCTATGCCGCGCATTGTCTACAATAGAATAGAATAGAATATTTTTATATTCGATGTTGATTATTACATAATACTTATTGAAAGTCATTTTTTTACCACTGGTTCGGAAAATACCTCAGTCCTGGGAAGGACCAGCAAGAAACCAAGCGGGACTTTTTTTCAAACATATTTCACTTAACAATAATTTCGTTAATACAATTTTTAAATGATTTTTCATAAAACCAGCATGGTGGCGATCACCTTATTCCCAAGGTTATTTTCATTCATGTATTCCTTGATATTATAATAACCCTTTTAGTACAGTTTTTCTTTAGTAAAACTTTTAAACTTGATTATTGACAAACTTGGAATATGTTCTGGGATTTTGTTGAAAAAGCAGTATACATTGCCTCATAAATGATTACTGATTCTTTGGAGTCTAATAACTGGCATTACAAGCTTATGTTTGTTTCTAGTGTATAAAGTATGCACATCCTTATTTTTATTAAAGTTTTTATGCATATACATCTCGTGGTGGTACGCAGTGGAGTGTATCTCTATATATGTAACATATGTGTATATATGTAACAGTGGTAGAGCCAGGCGGCAGCTTTTGCTGTCGCACGGATGGGCCGGCTCGAACGGGGGTGGTACCACGACCTCACAGAATACTAGCGTGAAGTAGAGGTTTACCTCTGCGTTTCGCTTGGTGAGTGCAGGTGGCCGGAGGCCCTTTTTACTGGAAATGAGGCATTCCATCTTAGTCCTAACGGGTGACAACGCATCTGCATTTTGATTCGCAAACGAGGATAGATGTAGATGTCTATGGGCCGCAGCAACCACTTACCATCAGGTGGACTGTGTACTCGTTTGTCACCCTTATCCTATTAAAAAAAAACCTTACCAGTTTTAAATTTTTCTTTTTTTTAAGTTTTCTGAAAAACGTCATTCAGAGATGTCATTTAGTTTATTGAGTATTTCCACATCATCATTGAGTATTCACACGATCAGACCTGCGGGTTGACGAAATATTAACTAAAGATTTATCATTTTTTGACATAGTTTTTTTACTTTGAGCTCAAGTTAAAACTGAGACAACTTTTTCATGCATATTTTTTAATTCTTTTGACGTCACCGAGATACAACTCTAAAAATCACAATCTGCCAAACTGTGAACACAGTTTGTTGGCAGCAGTTCTCGTGGATACACATATTTATATACTACTTTTATAAAGAACACAAAAAAAGCGAAAATAAAATAAGATACAATAAACAAAACTTATTAACTACCTAAAAGTAAAAAATAAATAAATGTAACAAGAAATTAAACAAAGCATATTGAAGTTCTTAACCGGCGTACGACTAGGGGCATAGAGACAAGTAATGCTTTCTCAGAGTATTCTTTAAGTTATTTTTACTTTCTATATTCTTTATTAAATCATGAGGTAGTTGATTAATAAATACGAGCGTTACATATCGTCTTTCACGTTTTCTGTATTTTTTTGTGATATTTGGAACATATATCTTAGGTGTTCTAGCTAGTCGTGTTGGGTACGTATTCTAGCTTTCCTGTTTATGTTCGATATAGTTAATGGTGGTGCTAGAATTTGTCTAAATTTTCGTAATATACTAGTGTGTATGCTATCCCAACCAAGCGCTCGTTTCTTTCGGTCCCATTATAATACTTTTCACCTCAGTAGCGTCCGTATCTAATAATGCGAACGAGCTTAATTGGCAATTTCTTTAGAGTTGAAAAAGTGGCCCTGTATTCATGATTATTGTTAGAATTGTTAAAAACCTGTTCAGCAAGATTTTTACCGACGTTCACAAAGTAACTGTTTGCTTTTTTTGCTGATATAAGTGGCGAGGATATATTTTTTAATAATTCTGCTGAAGATTCATGCTGTTTGGATATAAATGCAATATCTTTTACATGCCGCCAAATCTTTTTATTATCTCTACCAGACTCTTCCAGTAAGTTTCTAAGATAATTATACTTTAAATTTTTAAATAAATTGTTACAAAAATTCCTATATCTTTTATATGAAATTTGTAAGACGGAATTATCTCAAGTAGATTTTGCCATCAGGTGTAGTTGTCCCTATGTTTCATGCACCTAATTAGACCGGGTGTAATCCAATGCTTTAAGTTATTATTTTCTTTAGTACTGTGATATACGAAGTATGGCTAACGATGGTATTTCGTACGTTATTTTATTAAGTAAGGCAAAGACATGTTTACGTTATCGGTTTATAAACTGGGCTAAAGTCAATGTTTTGGATTGCATGTTCAAAGTTTTTCATATTAGTTTTAGGAATGTAGTATTTACACTTACACACACTCTTAGATATTTTAAGGCTTAAGCTAATAATGACAGCGCTATGAGCGGTTACTATAGGATTGGTGACAAGGGTTATATTACGAGGGTAATTTAGTTTTTAGTAAAATGTGCTCTAAACAGGAACCACTTAGATGAGTAGGGAGCAAATGTACTGGAAATAGGCCCTGGCATGCACAGATATTAAGGTAGTCTGTTGATCCGCCATGACAGCTTTCAGGGTTTAGATCTATATTCATATCACTCGTTAACACTATATTTTTGAATGGCTCCAGTTGCCTAAGTGCATTGTATAATGACGTGATAAAATTATCTATTTGTTGAAAACCACAAGGTTTGTAAACAGTAAGGATAGCAGGTTCATGGCCCACTTTTACCATTAATCTCCTACAATCTAGCATATCAGGTTCTTCGACAGATATATTTTTTTCTTCGCAAATACTACTACACCGACATTTTGGTTATATACAGTTTTATTACTAAAAGTTTTGTATCCTGGCAGTGATGGCAGGTTGTTTTGACTTTTAGAAAGCCAGCATTCTGTTAGTACGATAACGTCGCATTCAGTGTCTGATCTTCAAAGGAGTATATAGAAATTATCCATGTTTTTATTTATGCTACGAATGTTCTGTGTTAAAATAGTAAGCAAGTTTGCGGCCTTGAAGAGATATTACTTGGACATATCAATTTCACATGTTTTTGCCACTGATAAACAAACAGCATCGATTTCATTACTTAACTTATCCATATTATTTTCCTTAATAAGTATTACTTAACAACAGAAAAAAATAAAGAAAAAAATATATAAACTAATTAAATTAGGGCAATAAGATAAAGATTAACGGTGGCGCTCATAAGCGCCCTCATTTTAATCTATGGAATTAATGTACCTAGTTTTAGCCGTCTTCTTAACCGGGCATTCAGGGTCACCTGTTTTGTGGTTGCACGGTTTTTAAAATGCAGGCATGTTGCACACTTTGCTGGATCAGCTTTCTTAATGCAAGAACATGCCTGATGTCCTAATTCACCATAATGTCCACACGTGTCGATGGTTTCCAGGCAAGTTCTTGCAGCATGTCCGTAATGTTGACATTTGAAGCACCTGGTCACAAGTGTGAAGTCTCGAACTGGTCACGACGTACAATTAATGAAGACTCGCTCCTGGTTTATAAGCGCCTTTCTGATGCCAGCTGGCACTTCCAAAACAAAGTTGAATGAAAGTCTTCTTTTTTACACGATTTATGACCTAACTTTCATCATCATCATCATCAACATCATTACAGCCCTTCACAAATCCACTGCTGAACATAGGCCTCCCCCAAGGAGTGCCACAAAGTACGGTCCTGAGCCACCTGCATCCATCGACTTCCTGCATGTCTTACCAGGTCGTCACTCCATCTATTGGGAGGACGCTCTACACTTCGTCCGCCAGTACGAGTCCGCCACCCGAGAACCTTTTTCCCCATCGGTTGTCGGTTCTTCGAGCTATATAGCTGGCCCATTGCCTCTTCAGCTTACTAATCCGTTGGGCTATGTCGGTCACTCTGATTCTACTGCAGATATCCTCATTTCATTCAATCTTCTAGGCACTGAATACGGTTTCGTAGCTCAAACTGAAAGGTTTCGGGACTTTTGATTAGAGAACGAGGGGGAGAGAGCGTTGACGTAATCAGACGTGACCTCTCCAATTTAACGTTAAGGTTCAGTGTGCCTCTCATCATTCGGTGATAGCTGCCGGTTTTCACCTTCGCGATTACTGAGTCATCACGGAACAATTGTCGTTTGGTCGTCATAATGAAGTCAATCTCATTTTTTGTCGAACCGTCAGGGCTCGACCAGGTCCACTTCCTGTGGGGCCGCTTCTTGAAGAAAGAGTTCATCATAAAGAGTCCCTCTTTCTCCATGAAGTCGGCCAGCTGCTGGCCCCTTGGGTTCCGTTGCTTTATTCCGAATTTCCCTACTTTCAGCTCACCGTTCTCTCTTGTGCCTAGTTTTGCGTTGAAGTCTCCTATTAACACCGTATGGTGAGTTTTGGAGGAATGCATGGTTCTAGAGATATCCTCATACGTTTCCTCCACCTCCTCATCGGGATGTGACGAGGTTAACGCGTAAACCTGTATGACCTTCAGCGAATACCGTTTGGTGATTCTGAGTATAAGGTACGCAACCCTCGTCGACACACTCCCAATCTTTACAATATTGTTAACGTGAGCCACAAGTCTCTCGACGATAAATCTAACACCAACAGTGGTAGATCCACGCGGCAGCTTTTGCTGTCGCACGGATGGGCCGGCTCGAACCGGGGTAATACCACGACCTCACAGAAAACCAGCGTGAAGTAGAGGTTCACCTCTGCGTTTCGCTTGGTGAGTGCAGGTGGCCAGGGGCCCTTTTTACTGAAAATGAGGCATTCCATCTTAGTCCTCACGGGTGACAACGCATCTGCATTTTGATTCGCAAACGAGGATAGATGTAGATGTCTATGGGTCGCAGCAACCACTTACCATCAGGTGGACTGTGTGCTCGTTTGTCACCCTTATCCTATAAAAAAAAAGTTTTACGTGTCCCGTGTCACGACTTGATATCAATGATATATAAACATTCAGGTGGCAACTTTTTCGACATTTTACTTTTGATGTTTAAAAATTTTAACTTTTAAAAGCAAATCTATAAGCGGCGTCATATCAATGAGTTTACTGCGTTTCGCGAAATTATATTTTTGTGAAAAATCGGTTGAGATTAAATTCATGCTTACGCACTGTAGAATAGATGCGTTTGCATCTTCATTTTGAATTGTAATGGAGGATAGAAGTAGATGTCTATGGGCCGCAGCAGCCACTTACCATCAGGTGGACTGTGTGCTCGTTTGTCACCCTTATCCTATAAAAAACCTCCTTGGGAAAGATGGTCGCCCTCCCGGTGATAGAACAAGTTGCCGGATTCAAGGATTACCGTGTCCTCCCCCTCTCTTCAGACCTCCGATAGTCCTATAATATTCCAGCACAACTTGTCTATCTCTTCTTCCAGCTCCATGATCTTCTCGTCAGTCCTCAGGGTACTTACGTTATAAGTTGCCAGGTTGAGCCGTCGTAGGTGGCAACCGAACCTTCACCAGAAATTCTTAGCACTGTCTGCCCCACCGTTACCATAGTCGCCACCGTAGCCAGGAATAGTGGGGCCGCCGGGGACTAGGTGCCGTCTCTTATTAACTTTATCCATTTGGGGGGTATATTGCCATAGTCGCCACGCTTGGCGAGCGGGTTTGCAACCGCAGTTTTTTTTATTGTGATGTTGATGTTATCTTATCAGCAAGGTGCTGCTGCTCATCTCCTTACTGTTTCCCACTGTCGTCTTTTACGGCACCCACGGGAAGATATGGGGTAGTGGATATTTTTAACCGCCACTACACGGCATACCTAACTTTATAGAGGACATAAAAGATTCCCGCGTTAAGTTCGGGAGCTTAACGGCTAAATATTGTTCATAAATTCAATCAAACACTTCTCTTTCGCTAAGGCCGGCAGGTATACCTAAGACATTAATCTGTGGTATTCTTTTATGGTGTTTCTCCAACTTTAGACTGGAACTACTAAGCTGGGTTGATTTTTTTAGCTTCTCAATGTCATCCTTTGTTGCATTGCTGATAATAACGCCTTCATTTTTAGATATACGTAGTTCTTTTTACGCGTTATTTCAATTATTCATAGCATATAATTTTTGGGACATGACATTTTGTGTCTTCAATAGTTTTTAATTTATTCTCCTGGTAAATTGCAATGGAACTGAATGTTTTGGGGCGCAAGTAATAATTTTTGTTTGTCTTGACCATATCAGCAAAGGACATTTTATCTAATAGTAGTTTGATGCAGCTTTCTTGAATAGATTCCATAAGAGATTTTCTGAAATCATTAAGGCACTCCATTAGATCTTGTTTTTCTTTCAGTGCTTCAAGAGAAGTGTGCATTAAAATAGATTTTTGCTTCAAGGATTGGTAGAATACTCTCATCTGAGAGGCTGCATTACTGACCTTTCGCGATGGGGAATTAATTCTTAGCTTTTGTTTAGAGTTTAGTTTTCCCTCCTAGGCAATATGGGAAACTTCATTAAGGCACTGTTCGATTGAGATGAGTTGATATCTCAATCGAACAGGTCGAGGCGTGCTGGGCGGACTCCGAGGTGTAATGGTGCTCAGGTTGAAAGGGCTATTTTTATTTGTATTTTTTTATAGGATACGGGTGACACACGAGCACACAGTCCACCTGATGGTAAGTGGTTGCTGCGGCCATTAGACATCTACAACTATCCTAATCAAAATGCAGATGCGTTGTCACCTGTGAGGACCAAGATGGAATGCCTCATTTCCAGTAAAAAAGGGCCTCCGGCCACCCGCACTCACCAAGCGAAACGCAGAGTTAAACCTCTACTTCACGCTGGTATTCTGTGAGGTATTAGACATGATTTTTCTCAAATGTTTTTGATTATAATGAAAATGTTCTGTATTTGACATTTTATCATTAAGTTGAAATTATTTATCAGATAATTCACGATTAAATTGATTTTTCTATCTTTTAATAAAAAATGCAATCATAATACAATATTAAAAACTATATAACATTTAAACACTTATCAAGGCTCAAGACAATTTTCTATTCACTTTTATTCAGTTATTCTTTATTTTTTTAATTACTGAGTCCTGAAAAAAAATATGATAGTTTAATTAGGTTTAAATACAATGTCAATAAATTTTTCATATTTTGTAGATGTAACACATTAGTAATAGATCCCGTTGTTTTTTTTTTCGGTAGCGAATTTCATTTTATACATTAGACATTTTATATATTATTACAAGTTATGGTAGAATACATAATTGTATACGAAAATATTGATATTGTGTAATTGTGAGAACAACGTAAAGAAAATTATCGGAGGAAAAATTCTAATGTTGAAGTACGTAACGTTTAAAAAAAATCATTTATGTACAAATAACAGGCTGTCATAATACTTGTAGCTCGAAGAACAGACAACCGACAGGGAAAATGGTCCTCATTTAGCATGCTCATATCGGCTTGCAGAGTGTAGGGTTAAATTAAACGGAAATTAAATTAAATGATAACACTTTATTTTTCGACGAGGGAAATTAAAATTTCATTTGGCTCACGTTAAAATATTTTTTTTAATGTAATACTGTTTCAAAATGTGTTAATTATGAATGCAGAATAGAATATAATAGAACACATTAAGTTAACCAAAGATAAACAAAGAATGGGGTAAAAATTAATATACTTAAAAATATAATGGAATATTTTTATTTAATCATTCTCATCATCACCGTTACAGCCTATAGAAATTCTACGGTTGAACATAGACCTCCCTCATATTTTTCCTTATATTTTCAATACCTGTCATGCTAAATGCAAAATAAATCTGCGCCTTTTTATTCTCAATCATAAATAATTATTGGTAATTTAAGTGGACTGTGTGCTCGTTTTTCGCTTTTAATTCTAAAATATACTGTTAGTTAATTATTTATATAGAATAAAACCGTAACTAAATATTAAAATAGCCATGTACGTATATCCACCATCCCAGCATATAATAGTGATATTCTCCAGAAAGAATTTCTGTCAAAGTAATCAGTTTCAACGGAGACTGTTCTAGTTATCTGCGCAGGACAGGAATATAGTGCCGAGTCACTGTCATAGTGCGATGGGACGGCAATCTGATACCACCGAAGAGAAAACAGTCGCAGACCAACGGCTTAACGTACTTTCCGAGGCACAGACGTGAAACACCGCCCACTTTCTAACTCCGAGCAGCTACTGAAAATTACTTATCAGTAAAACTCGATTAACTATTTTTTTGCTTAGACCGATATTTGAACCCGAAATCTCACAATTAGCAGTCGCGTTTATGACTACTTTTGGGGCAATTTATGGGCATGCAAATGTTCAGCAGTGAACTTCTGATGGGCTTTAACGATAACGGTAAGATGCACAACTAAATTCTGTGTGCCTATAGTTTACAACCTACCAACAGCAGATTTCGTTTTGTCATAGACTTTATAAAATTCTAAATAATAATTAAAATGCAGATTTGTTTTCACCCCTGAGAGCTAAGAACACCTCTTTAACAGTAAAAGTATTCTCCGTTTCTCGTCACTCAGCATACAAACACAAAAGCATTTAATGTATTTTTATCTAAGAACGTTTGTCTTTGTAAGAACCTGCAAGAAAGATAGCAGGGATGAACAAAAATAATTAGTACAGTTTATGTCATGAACAAATTCCATCCATTTATTGTTTGAACTGAATTTATTAAACTAAAGCCGAGGGCGAGTTGTTCACTACATAGCCGGTGAGACAATTTTTTTTTAATCTTGCATCGTCGCGTTTGATTTTGTCGAAAAAGCCGACAAAAATAATATATTGCTAGGGTTGTCATAACAGGAAGAAATAAAAAATAAACAAATGATTTTATTTTATTTAACATTTAAACAAATTAAATAACTTAATCAGACAATTAGTGTTCATAAATAATAAAAATAGTTATTACGAGTAGGACCCACAATTTTTATGGCACATGTAGTGTAGTAAATTAAAATGGTTTATTTTAATTTATTTGCGTAACAGGACAACCCTAGCTCCACTCCACCCCGCCCCGTATCCCGCGACTTCCACGTCTAGACGTCTTATATAACCGACTGTTAGTTGTAGTTAGATTGTGGTTTTATTGTATTGAAATTTCTCTTCATTTTTCTTTATTTTTATGTTTTTTGTTTTGGTCTTGTTTTTATATTACACTTAGGGTTGATTTTTTAATACTCATATTAATTCGTTATATCTGTCCAACGAATAAAATAATTTAGCTGACGAGCCCTCAAATAAACAGTTGTTTATTATTAAAGGTTTTTAACATTGAGAAAAGTCTATGGCCCGTTTACTCAGTTTCCGCATTAATAGCGACTGACTTAAGACAAAAAAAATCTTGCGTATAAATGTTTTACATAATAAAGCTGCTAAGTTGCTACGAGGGATTGAAAAGTACTCGGCCTAACACAGATCCATTCAATTCTAAAAATCAAATCTACCCACATTATTTAGTTCAGTTCAGACTAGTTCATTGTGTGAAGTTCGAAACGTGTGCGATTATTAGTTGTGATTTTATAAATTTATTAACAAAGTAATCGGACATAATTTCCGCGAATGGAGCAAATCGAGCAGCGTGCCGTCATTAAGTACCTCCATAAGAAGGGGCTATCATCAAAAGCCATCCATGATGACATGGTCAGTACATTAAGCGATTGTGCTCTGTCATATTCATCCGTCAAAAAATGGATAGCAGAATTTAAGCGTGGTAGAGAGAGTGTGAAAGATGAACCCCGCTCTGGAAGGCCTTCGACGTCATTTACTGACGAAAATATTAAAAAAGTACTTGATTTAATAATGGGAGGCCGCAGATTAAAAATTAGAGAGATAGCCGAGATTATAAGCATCTCTTATGAACGAACTCAAAACATCATTGTCAACGAGTTGGGTTTCCACAAGGTGTCTGCGAGGTGGGTTCCGCGACTGCTTTCAGTTGAACAAAAAAGGACGCGATTGACTATTTCACGCGACTGTTTGGAGTTATTTGAAGCCGATGCAGATGATTTTTTGAATCGTTTTGTTACTATAGACGAAACATGGGTTCATTACTGTACATCGGAAACTAAACAAAAATCAAAACAGTGGAGAAGACCTGGTTCATCACCCCCTAAAAAGGCTAAGTCGATTTTGTCGGCAAATAAGGTGATGGCTTCAGTATTCTGGGACTCGAAAGGTGTGATTATGATTGATTATCTTGAAAGGGGTCAGACTATAAACTCTGATTACTACTGCACCTTACTACGTCGTTTACGAGAGGAAATAAAAGAAAAACGTCGAGGAATGCTCAGAAGAAAAGTCCTGTTTCATCAAGATAACGCCCGTGTTCACACGTCAGTACAGTCAATGGCTGAAATTCACAACCGTGGCTTTGAACTGTTACCGCATCCACCGTATTCACCTGATCTGGCACCATCAGACTTTTTTCTGTTACCTAACCTAAAAAACCACTTGGGAGGTCAAAGATTTTCGACAAACGACGAGGTCAAAGCAGCTGTAGACGCATATTTTGACTCTAAGGAAGAATCATTTTTTTTCAACGGTCTAAATGCTTGGAAGGGGAGTTGGTAAAAGTGTATTGAACTTGATGGCGATTATGTAGAAAAATAAAAATATAACTGATTTAGTATGTGTTTATTTTCTTGGTTAGGTCGAGTACTTTTCAATCCACCCTCGTATATTAGCGTGGTTGAGTTGACCCATTTTTACTAAACCCGTTATATATTCGTACCTGCAGCGTGGTTTCCCCACGTAGATATTTTTTTAAAGGTCTCAGAAAGAAACTTTTTTTTATAGTATAGGGTGACAAACGAGCACACAGTCCACCTGATGGTAAGTGGCTGCTGTGGCCCATAGATATCTACATTTATCCTCGTTTGCGAATCAAAATGCAGATGCGTTGCCACCCGTAAGGACTAAGATAGAATGCCTCGTTTCCACTAAAAAGGGTCTCCGGTTCTCTACACTCACCATACAAAACACAGCAGTGTTAAGCTGCTATTTGACGCTGGTATTCTGTGAGAGCGTGGTCTAACCCTGGTCGAGCCGACCCATTCGTGCTACAACTATACTACTAATATAGCTACCGCATGGCTCTACCACGTAAAGCTACAATAATGTTCCTTATATTATTGTTTAAATATAATTATCTAATGAAGTAAAAGCAATATATTAATTAAAAGTAATAATAAAAACACTAAATAACAATAACAATACTTAACAGAAATAAATATTAATATTTATCAATATTAAAAATAAGTAATACACAAAACGCGCGCAAAGGTGACTCGCACTCATTTTTATGTAAAATTTATCATAAGCAATATAAACCAAGCACAAGAAATATAAACCAAGAAGTGGTGTAGGAAGTCATTAGGAAGAAAAACCATGTCCAACGCCGCAAAAAACCCTATGCTGTTGTATGTACATTTAATAGGTCGTTGAAAAAGTTTTTTCGTATTTTGTTTCTATAAAACTTATGAAAAATCTCTTTGTTTGTACTGTTTGTATCTGACCGGTTTTAATATCAACACTTATGGGACTTTGGGAAAAAGGAATATAAAAAGTAAAAAACACTTTCCCGCCATTTATTATTTGTTTTCTGTCCGCCAAAATAAGTGAATCTAAGGACCTGCGTCATAGATGGCGCAGCATAACACGGCGTGTCAAAAGATTTTTTCCCAGACAAAAGAATTTCGACCCTATTTTAATGACCTTAGCACTGACATTCCTTTAGTTGAACACAAATAGACTGAAACGTCTCGGGTGACACCGCAGCATACTGCTGTATGTCACGCCATTCAGCGTAGGCCTGGGTCGTATCGCGTTTTCTGAGAATCGTATCTAAATCAGATTTCGAGTTTCAATATCTGATATCAAAACTATATATTTCAATATCTATATATTCTGCGTACACTTGTTTATATTTTCTACTCCGATACGCTGTTGAAATCTGATACGAGGATTTTATTGTTACTCTTACCTATTCGATGCGAATCAGTATTGTAGATATACCTATTATAGTAAATTTATATTATGTTATCTGCTTGGAGCTATAGTACGGCCGCTGAGTTATTACCGATTTGACAGATTATTCTTAAATTAATCGATATAACCTTGCACGAGCGACACATTTGCCGAATGATTTAGAATATCTCTTTAATATAAAACTTTATGTCAAAATGTCAGAATCAAGTAATTTTCCAATAAACTCTGTTTCAAAACTTAAAATACATAAACATAAACACTCACGCCTGTCACCCAGAGGGGTAGGCAGAGACTATGGAATTCCATTTGGCACGATCCTGACACACCTCTCTCGCTTCCTCCACATCCATATATCTACGCATACACGCTCGTCGGTTAAAGGTACTCTTAATTTGGCCCATTTTCAATATTTCGCCAATTTGGTCGATAAACTTTCGCCTAGGGCGACCCTTCCCGACTCTGCCATTCACCTCTGCAACATAAATTTGCTTTTTCACTCTTTCCTTATTCATTCTTTCTACATGACCAAACCACCGAAGCATTCCTTTCTTAATCCTAGTCACAACATCATCTTGCAAACCACACATTTCTCTTATCACACTATTTCTCACCCTGTCATTCAGATTCAGCCCTAGCATACTACGTAATGACCGTATTTCTACAGTATTTATTCTACTCTCGTGCTTCTTCTGCCACACCCAACTTTCACTACCATACATTAAAGTAGGCACTAACACAGCATTGTGAATTGCCAAACATGCCTTTTTGGACACATTCTGACTTTTCACAATAGAGTGTAGAGCCCCATTCAATCTATTTCCTGCATTCACTCGTCGTTCTATATCCTTATCATATCTACCATCCCTGCTAAACACACATCCCAAATACACAAACTCATCTACTTACTCTACTAACTCCCCTTCTATTCTTATTTCACATATCGTTTTACTTTCTTCTCTTTCAGAAACCATAACTTTCGTCTTACTTACGTTCACTTTCATTCCCTTTTCTTTTAATGTCCTGTTCATTAATGTAACCATCATTTGCAACTCGGCCGCCGACAACGCAAGTATGACTTGATCATCGGCGTACAAAAGGCATTTGGCGGTTAACTCACCCATTCTTAACACACATTCTTCTGCTTTCAAATTTTCCAAACAACTGTCCATAAATAGGTTGAACAACCACGGGGAAGCCACACAGCCCTGTCTGACACCTTTATGGATGCCAAACCAGTCCGAGTAGGCCCCGTTGATCCTGACACAAGCACTAGAGTCCCTATATAGAGACTTCAATGCCTGTATCAAGCCAGCCCTCCACCCAAATGAGTTCAGTGTTTGCCATAACACATCCCTGTCCACTCTGTCATAAGCCTTCTCCAAGTCTATGAACGCACAAAAAACTCTTTGGTTTTGGCCAAAAACTTCTCCGCGATCATGCGCATGGAAAAGACCTAATCCGTACATCCCATTCCCTTTCTAAATCCCGCTTGCACATCCCAAATTTTTCCATCAGTTTCTTTCATCACTCTTTCAATTAGTACCTTAGCATACAGTTTTCCCACAATGCTAAGAAGGCTGATACCACGGTAGTTTTTACAGTCCTTCTGTGATCCTTTTCCTTTATATATTGGGACTATCACGGCTTTGCACCAGTCTCCCGGTACACGCTTAAGTTCCTAACATAAGTTAAACAAGATGTACAGCAGGTCTGCCACCACTCCTTCTCCAGCCCTTGGCATTTCGAGAGATACTCTATCATAACCGGCTGCCTTACCTGCTTTCATACTTTTCATTGCTTTCGATATTTCGTCTATACTTATATCTCTATCTATTTCCTCTTCTTCCGGAATTTCTATTTCATTTAATTCAAACGTCTCATCACTCATAAACACGCTTTCAAAGTATTCCTTCCATCTCTTTAAACTCAAAACTTCGTCATTCAGAATACAGCCATTCTGGTCTCGTATAGCATTCATTCTAGGCTGTTCTGAATGTCCCCTGGTAGTTCTTACGAGTTTCCAGAACATTTTAATGTTTTCCTGGAAGTTATCCGATATTTTTCTATCATTCTTATCCTTTCTTTCTTGCTTTTTCCTTTCAACTTCTTCTTTTACTCTCTTATTTAGGTGTCTAAAGACTGCCTTTTCCTTTCAATATCATCATTCATACTGCTAGAATTACTAGCCTTGGTTGCTAGTAAATCTAGCCATGCTTTCTTCTTTGCTTCAACTTCCATCCGTACCTCAACATCCCACCATAACGTTTTAATTTTCCTTTCATTCGTTCTCTTACTGACACCACATACTTCGGTAGCTGCATCCACTAAACCTTTCTTGACATTATACCACACATTATATTATACACAATTCAGCCATACCACTTATATTTTCTCTCAATCTATATTTGAACTTCTCTCTCACACCTTCATCTTGTAACCTCTCTGTTCTTATACGCTGTAACGCAGTGGTAGACACAGATGTCCGATGCCTCCAACGTCTGAAAAGACCATTAATTCGGCATAAGACCAAGTAATGATCCGTCCCTACGTTAGAGCCCCGGTAAACCCTTGTATCTACCACCGCGCTCATACGCCTCATTCTTTCGTCAACAATTATGAAATCTATCATACTTCTATCATCACCTCTTTCCCATGTATACGTGTGAATCTTCTTATGACGAAAGAAAGTGTTCGTCACAAAAAGACTCTTTCCACGCATACGGCGAGAAGGCTTTCACCATTCTCATTTATACTTTCATCACCAAACGTTCCCAATATCCTTTCATAACCAAGCCTCCTCACCCCAACCCTTCCATTAAAATCGCCTAAAATCACAATATCTTCATTAACCTTGCATTTCATTAGCACCATCCTTACCAACTCCCAAAACTGCTCTCGGATATAAGTGGGCTTAGACATGTCTGGGGCGTAGACCCCTAAAACAAACAACTTCTTTAAGCCCACTTTCATTCGTATCTATAGCAGTCTCGGGCTTACACATTCATACTCTTTCACACAATGACCCATTCTTTCTGAAAGGATGATAACGACTCCCGGGCATGCCCGCTCGGTCTCGTCTACACCAGACCAGTACGCGGTATACATGCCATGTGTAGTGGCATCCTTTCCCTTCCGTTTCGTCTCATTTACACATAACACGTCTATTCCTCTATCATGCATCATATCGCATACTTCATCCATCTTATCATTCATTCCTCCATATACATTCAATGTAGCCAGACGGACTTCCGCAATCCACTTTTCGCCCCTCCGGGGGACAGGACGTGACGGGTGGCGAACCTCGTCGCCGGTTTTCCTCCCGGAGATTCTTCGCATCTCTGCCCCATTAAAGGGGCGCCGGGAACTCGGGGCCATTTCTTTAATTTTATGCCTCATGGTGCGAAAGTAGGGTGTGGTATTTTTTCGCCGCTACCACACGGCGAGGAGCCGAGTCAGTTCTTTCGGCTTTGTCGCTTATTTAGCACCACCTGGGGGACACGTGTAGGGTGGGCCTAGGATTAGGTGGTCAAAGCCTACGGATGCGAGCGACTCATCCCCAAAACTTAAAATAGTTTGTAAATAATATGAAAACATTTATTTTTTGTTCTTTGGCGCGCTTGTACAAAGTTACATCGTGCGTCTAGTTTTCATAGTTATGTGCTTGATAGTATTCGGTCCGAATTCATTGGAATAGATATGATATTTATTTTATTTGGATATTTTTATTTTACTTATTCCTTCGAGCAACTAGACTATAATGCTACCAATTTTTTGCGTCTCCTAATTGCACTGTGTTGCCAGTATCTCTATGATTTTTAAGATTTATGTGTGATCCAAAGACAGAAATACTGTTTTCTATGATTTCAAAATAAATACAATTAAAATGATTATGTATAATTTTTAACATTCATAATATATAAAACAACATTTAATAAATATAATTTTCTCCCTCAATTAAGCAATGTTATAGGTGTATTTTTTTAAGTAATTGGCGATACTATTCTGGCAACACCCTTACCACCGCTATTTTAATCTGTTTAGTCGTCTTCCGTACTCTCGTGCGCACAGACTACGTTTTCTTGTGTAACCGTTGTTTTTTGACTCGGCTTTCTCCTGTTTATCGTTGCACTTTTTTGGACTAATTTTGTTTGTGTTTGGTAATTTTGTTGAAAATGCCGAAACGAGGAAAAACATTGAATAGTCAATGTCGTGAGCTTGTACTAAAGCTACAGGATTACTTTGAGCGTGAGTCACAAAATGGCGGCCCTTTGATTCCTGTCACTCAAGTGAAAGATCGGGTTTCACAAGCTCTTGGAATTGGTGCAAAAACACTATATAATATAAATAAAGAAAAATTTGGTGCTTCTGGAAGTGAAGATAATGTTTTACGCACTCCTAAGATAAAACGAAGACAAAAGCCCGTGACAGGTGTTGATGTTTTTGATGCAGATGCAACAAGAAACCACATATATGGTTATTATACTAGGAACGAGTTTCCAACTAGACGTTTGCTTTTGGTCTCTTTAAAAGAAGCTGGCTTGTTTAAAGGCGGTAAAACGGCGTTGTCAAAACTATTGCACGAAATTGGGTTTAAATATAAAAAAACGAATAAAAGGAAAATATTAATGGAAAGATTTGATTTAATAATTAAAAGGAGCGAGTTTTTAAGAGAAGCCAGAAAAATCGAGTCTTGGGACAACGTCGTTTTTGTTGACGAAACATGGTTAAATGCGAACCACACTGTGTCACGCTCTTGGACTGACGAAACAAAAGCATCAACCTCAAAGGTTCCAATTGAAAAAGGATCGCGACTGATAATTTGTCACGCCGGTTCTGCTGGAAGTGGTTTCTTTGAAAATGGACTGCTGGCTTTCGCGTCAAAAGTACTTCCGATTACCACGAGGAGACACTTTACGAATTGACAGACTTTTTTACGAATTGGTTCGAAAATCAATTATTACCCAGCCTGCCAGAGCCCTCTATCATAATAATGGACAACGCTTCATATCACTCGAAACAAGTGAATAAAGCGCCTACTCAGGCCGACAAGAAAGCTGATCTCGTAGCATGGCTACACCAAAATGGAATTGAAACTACTGCCGAAATGCTAAAGTCTGACTTAGTAAAGTTGGTACGCGAAAATAAAACATCAAGAGTCCGTTATGAAGTAGATGAGATAGCTATAGCACATGGACATCGGGTACTTCGAATTCCGCCTTATCACTGCCAGTACAATGCCATTGAGCTAATATGGGCACAAATTAAAGGTATTGTTTTTTATCGCATAAGTTATGAATATGAATAATTTGTACTATTATAACATCCAATATTCAGCATATAAGTAAAAAGATACATAACTTAGAAATAAATATCTCATGTCCCTTACATGTAGGTAATTGTGTAACATTTCGTTTATTTAATGTAATAAATTAACGTTATTTAATGTTTACATTACTGGTTCCGCAGCTCATAATAATACGACTCCGCCATTCAGTACTAATAAAATGATGGGTCTATTAAAAGATGCTTGCAGCAAAATAACGAAAGAAGATTGGGTCAAGGTCGTCGAAAAGACTTCAAAACTAATAACAGAAGATTATGAACGCGATATAAGAGTGGACACCATTATAGACAATGAAATTGTGATACAAGTGACTGATAGCGATGACAGCTCTGGCGAATCTGGTTCAGAGTCTGAATAATTGTTTTAATAAATGATAGGTAGTCATTTATTAAAACATCTTGTACCTACTCTATTCATTAAAATGTGTAACAGTGTTTACAAATTTGTTTTATTTTGATATGTCCTCGACCAATTAATTATCTACGCCCATCAAGGATACTCCACCTAATAAAGAACCTGTGTCTTTAACTATTATTGTTTTGATTTTATTTAATTACACACTATACTAGAATATTTAAAAACAAACTGTTCCCAAATGATATTAGGGTTACTGGTTCAGTCACTTCACTAGTATTGTCAATTCGTTACGTGTCAAATTGGTAATAATAACTCAGCGGCCGGAGTATAATGCAGATATAGTTGTAGTCTTAACTTTATTATTTTAAAGTTTTGAACTACTTATTTATTTACAACACTAGATACTCAATTAAAATAGTTCAACAAAATATATAATATAAAATAGTAGGTATTTACAGTGTCTTTATTATTTATTTATATCACAAATTGCATTTAAAAGGATAAAAATTACAACTTTCTCCTTCCACTACATTTATTCTGGCAGATTTGTTACAATTAAAAATAAATTGAAAATTCTATACAAAATAATGTTATAAAATGCACTCGATTTTACACTTTAAAAATATCAGATTTGAAAGTTATCATTATTAGGCAACATAAATAAAACTTTAAATTCTTACATCTATGATTAAAGTTAATAAAATAACTTTGTAACGTAACGATGTCATAATAATTTAAAATTAAAAATTTTGTACAGCCGACTTCAATATAAGGGACTTCAATATAGGTTATTTAAGAATAACTCAAAAACTATTAGTCTGACCTTGATCAAATTCACATGGGACCACACGAGAACTATCAGCTTTCATATAAAAAAAGAATCACCGAAATCGGTTCACCCAGTACAAAGTAATGAGGTAACACACATAAAAAAAACATACACCCGAATTGAGTACCGTCTCCTTTTTGGAAGTCGGCAGAAAATAGTTCGTAAAGTTATGAGCGCCTGGGAAGAAATTGCCGTACCGCTCCTGTATTTGTCTCGCCCGGAAGTATTTAAATAAAGATGGTTAATATATCTTTTAACTGTTAAAATGAACAATTAAAAAAAATTGCAAATTTATTTAATAAATAAAATAAACGATAATGAATAAAATTATCATATTCCAGTCCATTCAAAATCATTCACGATCGATTTTCTTACCTAGCCGTATTTATGCCATCTAGAGTCTTCTTTACGTTACACCTTGAGAGTCAATCAATTTTCGTTCGATAAAATGACTTTACCCATAGAATGGAGTAGATGGCGGTTTACAAAGCAATTTTATGATTTATTACATTAACATTCATATGTTTAAAAATAAGGATTGTAACAATTATTTGCTAAATATATATATTTAAAGTCAAACTTATATCCAATATTTTATGCTGAACTTGTTTTTGACAATTATCATATTAAATATCGTTTGCGGTTAAATCTTTTGAAGTGTTGTTTTTATTAAAACGAACGAAATGATATTTTTAACACATGGGTGTAAAGCTATTGACTGAATTCATTAGTGGTTGATGTTAATTTTATGTACTTTGTTGTTAAGATATTGGCTCAAATATTGGTTGATAGGTAGTAATTTAAACAAAAGGGCGCCAGTTTAATATTATTTTGTTTAGTTTACATTTTCATCAAAATATTACAAGGGATTTATATAAAAACTTGAAAAAATAATTAACTATGGAAGTTAATTAAGATTTAGTGAAATTGTTTTTTTTATTATTTATTGTACTCTACACTCCATAGTACAAATATAAGATTTTATAGTAAGACTTTAATTTTCCGCCATGTCTAATCTAATACCCATATCGCTCGCACTCTGTCGCACACGGCGAATCTAGCCACCGACCGATGCGAAACGATTTAGGCATCGCGGCGGTACGCAAATATCAGATTTTGTAATACATAGTTTTCGAACGAACCGGTATAATATCTATATCGCTCGCGCTCCGTCGCTCACGGCGAACTAGCCATCGACAGATGCGGAGCCATATAGGCATCGCGGTGGTACGCAAAAATCAGATTTTGTAATATATAGTTTTGAAACGAATCAGTAAGCGGTTTTTAGATATTGTACGAATATATAGATTTCGTATCAGTATACGGTTTGCATCGCCCACCTCTAATTCAGCGTAATGTTGCGGCACGTCACGGCATTCCATGGGATGCCGCAACACGCCGCAGCATCACGTTAAACGCATAGGTTATACATACTACATATTTTTAAAGGAATGTGACTGCTAAGTAATTAGAACAAGGTTGAATCTAGCCCGTTGCTGCGGCAATCTCAGCGAATCGCGCAAGCGCCTCGTACGCGACCGCGTCTTGACTTGTTTGGCACACCACGGGATGCTACAGGATCCTTCGGCATGACGCGAGATAACACAGGATCGTTCGGCAAGTCAAAGTGTGTCTTTCCACGCCAAGGACGCAAAACAATTTTTTCTGAAGATTTATTAAAACAAGTGGTAATATTAAATAAAATGTACAAGCGACTTCAATAAAATTACTTAGGATAACTCTAAAGCTATGGGTCAAAACTTGATCAAATTTATACGTGACCACATAAGAAGCACCAGCTTTTAAATTAAAAAAGAATCATCGAAATCGATTGACCTAGAAAAAAGTTATGAGTTAACACACATTTTATATGTGATAGAGCCATGCTGCAGCTATATTAGTAATATAGTTGTATCACGAATGGGTCGTCTCCACGCTCTCACACAATGCTAGCGTAAAATAGCAGCTTAACGCTGCTGTGTTCCGTATGGTGAGTGTAGAGAACCGTAGAGAGTGGAGTGGTTTGTTCGTGGATGCTCAGCGAGGGATTCTCCAAGGGTGCTGGTACCCTCCTGGGGTAGTCTTCTGTTCAATTCCACTACCATGTTGATGGGGGGGGGGGGATATAAGGGTGACAAACGAGCACACAGTCCACCTGATGGTAAGTGGTTGCTGCGGCCCATAGACATTTACATCTATCCTCGTTTGCGAATCAAAATGCAGATGCGTTGTCACCCGTGAGGACTAAGATGGAATGCCTCATTTCCAGTAAAAATGGCCTCCGGCCACCTGCACTCACCAAACGAAACGCAGAGGTAAACCTCTACTTCACGCCGGTATTCTGTGAGGTCGTGGTACCACCCCGGTTCGAGCCGGCCCATCCGTGAGACAGCAAAAGCTGCCGCTTGGCTCTACCACTGTTAAGATTGTCTCCTCAGTTTCAAGGCACTCCCCTTCTTGCCTCAGCCAGTATCGGAATCCTTGGAGTCGACATATCGAGTGACGTGCAGTTTCGTTGTCACTTGTAAGAGAAGGCCAAATTGACCTTTAAAAAGCTTGGCGTGCTCAGCAGAGCGGGACAATATTTTATGCCAGCACACTGCCTGCAACTTTAGAAGGCGCAGGTTCGGCCTCACATGGAATATTGTTCCCATCTCTGGGCAGGGGCTCCCCAGTGCCAGCTCCTTCCACTTGACCGCATCCAGCGCAGAGTGACTCGAATCGTCGACGACCGGGTTCTTTCCGATCGGCTCGATTCATTGGCACTGCGAAGAGATGTTGCATCCCTTTGCATTTTCTTTCGCATCTACCACGGGGAGTGCTCTGAGGATTTGTTCGGATTAATCCCAGCCGCCAAATTTCACGAACGCACATCGCGGCAGGACTCCCGATACCATCCACACCATCTGGATGATTGGCGGTCTACCACTGTGCGATTTAGAAAATGTTTTCTTCTTCGCACGACTTCCTTGTGGAATCGATTACCATCAGCGATTTTTCCGGACCGATACGACTTAGGAACCTTCGAGAAAAGTGCGTACTCCTTTTTAAAAGGCCGGCAACGTATCTGCAATTCCCTCCGTGGTGTTGCAGTTGTTTATGGGCAGCGGTAGTCACTTACCATCAGGTGAGCCGCATGCTCGTTTGCCCCCTCTCCAATAAAAAAAAAAGTTTGTTCACGCCGGGCCCAAACTTGTATGGAATTAAGTTCATCTCCTTTTCTAAGAGTGTTTCATCATTTCCACTAACAGTTCACATGCGCAGACATTAATATAAAAAAGTGCACCAATTTACGTATCGAAATCTATTCAAACCACTATATAAACAATGACACGGGAGCACCAATCTGCCGATGGTCAAGATCCTGCCAAAGTTTTGTCTAGTGGCTGTTAAAGTAGGATAAAGAGGATCATTATAACTACGAGTATCAAGCATTTTTGTAATAGCATTTAAAATTGTTAGGATATAACTTTAACCTCAAATGCCAAACTATCCTAAATTAATTTTAATCTAATTAATAAGACTCTAGCAACCATTAACATCAAAGATGGGTAAAAAATATATAATTTTTCTTATAGTTGTATAGTGCTACATTAGAATTGTCTCGTGTATTGTAGAGGCGTTTTACTTAAATGACGTGAACATAAATATTTTAAATATTTTAACTTTCATTTTACAATTATCATAGAAATATTCCTTTCGTACGAGATTTGAACTCGTGGCCCATAGCGCTGACCAAAATGCTTAACCATTGCACTATCAAGCTATATTATTAAAAATTATATGCTTTGAAAAATATAAACTTTAAAATAATTCATTTGAACTATTTTGGTTCAATAATTTTTATTGATTGTTATCCAATTAAAATATTGTCTCATAGAGGATATCGTTGGAAATCGCTGTCTTTTCTACCGACTTCAAACGGCAGACGGTACTCAATTGGACTGTACGTTTTTTCATGAGTGTTACCTCATAACTTTTTCTTTTTTTATTTGAAAGCTAGTGCTTCCCATGTGGTCCCATATATATTTGATCAAGATCTGAACAATAGTTTTTAAGTAATTCTTAATAATTTATATTGTAGTCGGTTGTATAAAAATTATTTTTTTATTAGTTGTTATTAGTAAGACGCTGCTGGACATCTCCTACTTTGTTTTCATCTGTCGCCTTAACAACAACTTCTAGATGGTATGGAGTAGTGGATATTCTCGCACCGCCCCTACACGGTCAAATAAATTATGATTATTTCAAATTTCAAATTTTTAATTATACAATATAGTATTCAAAGAAATAACTTAGTAATTCAGAAGAGAAGAAGCGATATTTGAAATTAAGTACCTAAAATTTATTTAATATTAAAAAGCCACCTGAAGCCAATCGTTTTGATACACATAAAAGTGGCTCGACTAATGCTTAGGATTCTTTTGACAGACGTCTATCCAGCTTTCACGACATCTCTTATTGCTAACTTTATTTGACTTTATATAGACTTTGACGTCGTTTCATTTTAGTGCGATTTTGTGACTGAATATAATAAATTTTAGCACTGAATGCACGCCCAATATCCGGTCATATTTTGAGCTATGTGTTTTTTATCGTTATATTTACATACAACATGGAACAATATCCTGTGGATCCCGTTAAGTGCGTTATTAAAATGACTATTATTAATAATTTTAATTCAAAGAAGTGGACCTTAGAAAATGTAATTAAATTTTTATTTACAAATTGTATGTGGGCTTGTAACCACTTTATTTACTGGGAATAAGAGTATATATAGACTGCGCTTTACTGATGCGCGTGTTAGTTAGACCAGATATGAAATACATTTTTTTTCACAAGACTTGTGAATACTAAAATCCCTTAAATACGAAAAAAATGTACAGTCATAAATGCCATGCTTAAGCGTTCTAAAAAAGATCACCGGGTTATTTGTTACATACATAAATAAAATTGTCTGTCTGTAATATTAAAACAATTGCCTTTAATTGAGCTGAGGGGGTTATTTGCACTCCACATCCACTTACGCAACCATTTATCTAAGTTAGTTTTTGTTTATCTGTTTGCTATGATTATATAATGTATCCTATAAACATATAATTTTGTTTGCCTATCGAGCCTAATATACAGAATGTCTTATTTGTAAAATGTTATAACTTCACGAAGAATTAGAGAGAAATGCCGGTGTTTTTATTTAAGAAAACTAGCTTTTTACCCGCGGCTTCGCTCGCGTGGTGTCTATTTCTCTATGTCTGTCGAAGATTATTTTTCATTCTAAAATACTATTAGACGAAGATAATTGGTAACATGCTACAGAAACACATGAATATATATGTCTCAAAACACCTCATATCGTCCCGTCGTAAGAGGCGACATAGGAAAACAAACTGGAGATGGGATGGGCTGCATCATCTTCTTGACAACAGATCAAATTGATCAAAATAATAATAGCTACGGTAGCCAACATAGGCGGTTAGCTTAGTAGTTAGTAACCTAGCGTGGCAACTATAGCATTTGTTTTGGATATTTATCTAGCTACTTGACAATTTATGGGGGAGGCCTAAGTTCATTTCAGTGGACTTTTGATAGGCTGACGATAATGAGCTCTCCTCATCTTTGCAAGCCTTAATATTTACGGTAGAGTGAAAACAAAAAGTAACATACCCGGAAACACTGAACACCGAAAAACTGCACATATTGCCCCAAGAAAAGTAAAAAGTAGCAGCTTACATACATGTTACTAATGAGCACAGGCCGCAGAGTTGTTGGTCAAAAAAGTGTTCGCTGCGCCGGTTCCAACGCGGGATGAATGTAATATTAATGATTCAATTATTTATATCGTATATTTAGTAGCATTGTATTATTTCATTTTATCAATGACTTGCCATTTTAGTTTATTTAGAAGTAAGTAGGTGGTGCTAATATTGGATGAAATAATGAGAGCCAAAACCATACCATTTAGTAATATCAGCAATAGAAGCGAACATTTATTTATTAAATCAATAAGGGATAAAGTGATTTCAATAAGGGCTAATAATTTTCAGCTCACTAGATGTCGCTAGTTGACACTGAGGTAAAGTTTTTTTTTATGTTACACAATGTAATTCCATTGAGATGTTTTTTAATAAAAGTTTATTAGTTTCTAGAGTATTATTCAGTCGGTGTCAGTAGTTTGCTCTTTAATTTTTTGCACCTTTTTAATTTTTTTAATTTTTCTACTATTTTGAAAATCTGTGGTTTGATTTATTTATTTGTAATGTTATTAATATAAAATATAGCTAATAGTACAGAAAGAAACAATAACTTTTACATTTTTCAAACAAATTAACTTCCCCGCTATGAAATCAAATATTATACCTCACTTTCTACTGGCGCCGCCCTGGTGGCAGAAAAAGTCGTGGATGCCCTCATTCTCTTAAAAGTTCCGTTTCAGTTAAAAAATACGCTATCAGCGCTGCTAGCGGTGAAAAACGATTTAATGATATCGTCGTATGAGCATATTATGAAATAGCAACTTTGTTTTTAGTTTTTAATATCTTCAAACGATTTCTATTCATTGATTTGGTCAAGATATATCATGGACATGGTAAACAAATAGTGTTTAATATCACGAAATTACCACACCATTTCATGAAATGAAAGACTACTTTATATATGACACAAATCTACGATCTGGCCACGACATATATAAAAATCTCTTGAATAAAACTATAATAATAATGAACATTTTGCAACAATAGTGAAAGTTTTAAACTTTACATATATACGAGTATTAGTAATTGCAATAAATACCTAATCAATTTTTATATTTTTGATAGACGTCACTATTATCTATTGAAATTATTAAACTTTTAAAACAAAATACCAAAAATACTAAAAAACTAAACGTAAAATTTTTGAAATAATTTTAAAAATCTAATCATTTAATCATATACATGCAAGTAATTAATATTATTTCATTTATTAGTAACTGAAGGCAAAATATACTACTTTTTCCATTTGATGAGAGATGGCGCTGTTTTAAATACCAAATCGGTGTAGTTACAAATTAATTTACCAAGATTATAACTATATTTTAAACTTTATTTACAAATATGGTATTTATTTTTAAAACACCCGTCATCCCACCTATAACTAGATATAATAGAAAATTAACTTTTAAAGGAATTAAAATACTTAACCTTCCTTTTTTTAAGTTCCGTAACCGGATAAAAAGTAGCCTATAAGTTGTCCCGGATTACTCACTACCTACACACAAAATTTCATGTAAATCGGTTCAGTCGTTTTTGTGTGAATCCGGAATACACAGACAGACAGACAGAAAGACAGACAGACAGACAGACAAAAAATCTAAAAATCACTAATTTGGCTTCAGAAGCCTTTATTTCGTCCCCTGGACTTGTTTTTTCAAAAATATTTTAGAATTACAGACACGACTTTTCTGCAGATTTATTATATGTATAGACAAGGAAATAATAATTTACTATAACACACTATTTAAATCATCACCCTGATCACAGCCCATCACGAGTCCACGCTTCAAAAGGGATCCTAAATCATCTGTATTTTTCAGCTACCTGCATGTCTCATCAGAACGTCACTCGATCTACTGGAGGTCGTTTAGCACTACGTTTGTCAGCCAGAACGAAGCTGTTACTTAAGAACAATTCTTCCTCATTGGTTATCGGTTCTTAGGGTTATTTTCTATAGAATAAAGGGACAAACGAGGACACAGTCCGCCAGACAGTAAGTGTTTGCTCTGGCACATATACATCTATATCTATCCTCGTTTAAGAATCAAAATCGTTATCACCTCTGCGGACTAAGATGGAATACCTTGTTCCCAGTAAAAAACGTCTCTGATTCTCTACACTCACCATGCAAAACGCAGCACCATTGAGCTTCCATTTTATAGCTCAATCACGTGAAATAAGTGAAGTTATATGGCCGGCCCACCACATGCATCTGCTTATCCGGCGTCCCGAATGTCTTCCAGACCGAATTTGGGCCAAGGTGGCCAAATTTGAATGGAGATTATAGTGCATAAAGGGTAACAGTGCACGAGAGTTTGCTAAAGCATATGTGCATTTATTATTCCGTCACTCTTGTCCGATGTGACTTGAACGGAAAAACAAGGAGCAGGGCCTACATCTTTACGTGCTTTCTGAGGAACGGATGTAAAACAGCGCCAACTTTCTAACTCCGGGCAGCTAGTGAAAATTTCTACTGACCATTAAATCAACGAGGTAGTAACATTGTTTAAATTATTGACAAATTTAGGAACTTTCTTCATTAGTTTATTGCTCGACATTAAAATATTCCACCATTACACCCATCGTAGGAACAGGCGTGTGAAATCAGATACAATTTGTACCAATATGTCACTGAGTCAGTTTCGATATGTAATAAATTCTGTATTACAACACAATATGTCGCACTCGTTCGGACAAATTTATAAAATTGTCTCATTTATAAAGTTTTATTGTATTTTCGATATCCCGACGGACTACAAATTATCGCCATAGTAAATTTTACCGCACGTGAACTGTCAAAGTTAAAGTGAAATTTTATAATCTGTTCCCTTAAATTTATTATACCTCCGACATTTATTATCTGTATAAAATTTAATAACATCATTAAAACAGTTTAAGGTCATTGCGCTTTATTTTTATGTAAAATACTTTTCGATCTACTTAATTGACGCAAAATTATTTAATGATCGCAACAGATGTGTGCTATTTTACATCAGTAGTAGTAACCATTTTCTCTTTGATAAATATATATTTTGTTTTTTATTGAAACTGTAATAAGAGACTTATGTACAGTGCACCTGATGGAATGTGGTGGTTACTACAGGCCACCAACTTCAATCACAGAAAACTACTGACTGAAATCTATTATGAGATTGTGTTATACTTAGTCGCATACCTAAAACTTCTCATCCAAGTAAGAATATCATATTTTAGGCAATCATCTAATACAAGCAAGCGGCTGATTTTTAAATTTAAAATTTAGATATTTCATGTGTTTTTTTTTAATTTCCATACGACAAATGAGAACGCCATATAATATATCTGACCACATAGAGCTAGCATACTACGTTAGATACCACGGATATAAAAATTATATGCAATTTTGAGACTAAATAGATTTTGGAAAATCCCGGGTCATAAAATAAAATGATGTGTCTTACCAAGTTTGAAGAGCACCTCCCACCCTCCCTTAATTGCGTGCACATACCCATCGTCACTAATCCCAACACTACTATTCTCAACATGACTAGACTAGGAAAGATACACTACCGTCAGTAATACGATACTTGTTTCGCCTGTAAAAGAGGCATCATCAGAATCTACATTGGCTTACCACTCTCGTCAGCTACCGCAGTTATTTTTGGTGTAACTACACCAACACTGCCCTTTTTATTGATGTTTTCTGAAATATTACTTATATATATGTGTATCTATAACTTTTAAACACTGGTAAATATTTTGTTATAACAATCAGTCAGTTTGCCATGTAGTGTCGATTTAACAGAATCCATCACACTATTTTGTCTCGTGGGTATTGTAAGGATACTTTGAGGGATGCCATTGATACATTATTATTTCCGATAGATAGCACTACCATCTTGTATACGCCAGACGTGAAGTATTCGAGTAGAGACGGAAGCGTCTAAGGTACAAGTGCAAGTCGTCTGGTACTGTGACCATCAATATCCACCATTTTTTATAGGATAAGGGTGACAAACGAGCACACAGTCCACCTGATGGTAAGTGGTTGCTGCGGCCCATAGACATCTACATCTATCCTCTATTACAAATCAAAATATAGATGCGTTGTCACCCGTGAAGACTAAGATAGAATGCCTTATTTCCAGTAAAAAGGGCCTCCGGCCACCTGCACTCACCAAGCGAAACGCAAAGGTAAACCTCTACTTCACGCTAGTATTCTGTGAGGTCGTGGTACCACCCCGGTTCGAGCCGGCCCATCCATGCGACAGCAAAAGCTGCCACGTGGCTCTACCACTGTTAAATACACCATCATCATTACAGCCCCACACAAGTCCACTACTGAGCATAGACTTCTATTAAAAAAAACCCCACGAAACGCCATGGTCCATCCATGTCCATCGACCTATATCATACCAAAGCGTTACTCTATCTAGTAGAAAGCCGCCCTACAATTTGCTTACCACTCAAAAACATTTCTTTCCGAATATACTAATAAAATTATGTGCAAATTCATCTATACCAAATAATGATATAACGTTATGTAATACAGCATCATCAGTCAGCTATTATTCGAAAGTATTTTTTCAGAGCGAGTTCTTTTTCCGGTCAAGCGAATCCCGTTTGTTTAGCATTCATTAGGCAGATGCAGCTCAGCTCTTCCACGTAAGTAGTGAACAAGCGAATAATTTAAACCTAGATTTAAAATTAAGAACGAAACTTTAGCAAAAGTATAACATTATATATTGTTTCTTTTCTTTTTATAAAAGAAATATTGTATATTGTGTCGTGATCGTATAACAAAATGAACATTGTTGTTAAGCATTTTAAATGCTCGCCTTAAATTCCACATAGTCTATATTGTCTGGTCGGATAAGAAAACGATTTGGGATTTCTGTTGTTTTAAAGGATTTACTATATATGTTTTAACACTTGAAGCCCATAGGGGTAAAGTTACACTCTATATACGTCCCACTGCCGGGCATAGGGCTTCTCTCATTTTTGAGAGGGTTTTTAGTGCAAGGAAGTGTCCGCCGTGCTGCCCCAATGCCTGTTGGCGAACTTCACACGTCTTAGACATTTTTTTTTCTTATTTCTCAGGCATGCTAATTTCCTCACGATGTTTACCTTTACAGTCGAGCACGTGGTAAATCAGCACTTAAACTTGCAATTAACAATTTCATTGATGCTGCGGCGTTCGAACCCGGGTTGATCGCGTACTTTGAAACTTGCAGAGAGCGCATACCATCTGAGCTACCACGGCTTCATACTATAGGTGTAGGTCTCTCTTAAATATTTCTGCTGCGAACGAGCAGTGCGTGCACTTCTGTTTTCCGTTCTGAAATATATAGAGCTTAAATAATTACACACCGTAAGATGGCTTTCCATCTTAGTCATCACAGTTTAAAACGCATCTGTAGTCTTTTTTTGTTTAAATTTGGCTGCTGGTGTCCAAAAACTGCAGTAGCTATTTAGTATCAGATGCACCGTAAACTCTTTTGCTTTTTTTTTCTTTCTTCTTTTCACTTCACATTTTATGGAACAAAAACATTATAAAACGTTTAAAGTTAATTTTAATTCTTGAAGTTTCCCTAGACCATGGGTGCTGCAGAGCACTCAAACCTCTGGAAAGTTGAAATGATATCAAAGTCGTTATAACTTAATTTGCTTATTTCCGCATAATGAAATAAATTGATGTGTATTGTCCAGTTTGAAAAGCACCTCCCTCAGTTGCTTGCACAATCCCCGTTACGACAAATCCCAGCACCACCATTGCCAACACAACCACACTAAATACACACCACTCTCGATAATACGACACGTGTTTCGCCTCTACACGAGGCATCCTCAGGTTAAGTAGACTCTACGGTGGCTGACCTGACTGATTTTTGTTGCTAGCTAGTTATAAAAAAAATATTTTATCGCTTTATGTAATTTTCTTTAGTACTATAGGGAATAGAAAATTAAAAAAATAGAAATAAAAGAATAGAAAATTTTAAAAGGGCTCTTTTTCCCCATCATTTCCCTTCTTCTCTTTTTAGGAGATCGTTCGAGCTCGTACTTCCTCTTGTCTATTTCTGCAGTCATGCAGGATTGCATGCACTGCTGTGTTCTTGATTGAAGGTGAAACGTTCCATTATAATTTTCTTATATTTTTTTTATAGTATAGGGTGATAAATGAGCACACAGTCCACCTGATGGTATGTGGCTGCTGTAGCCCATAGACATCTACATTTATCCTCGTTTGCGAATCAAAATGCAGATGTTGCCACCCGTGAGGACTAAGATGGAATGCCTCGTTTCCAGTAAAAAGGGTCTCCGATTCTCTACACTCACCATATGAAACACAGCAGTGTTAAGCTGCTAATTGACGCTGGTATTTTGTGAGAGCGTGGTCCTTCCCCGGTCGAGCTGACCAATTCGTGCTACAACTATACTACTAATATAGCTGCGGCATGGCTTTACCACGTACAAATTATTTCTATATATTTAAATATAGCTCTATCACCTACAAATACAAAAAGAATAAAATTATTGCATTCCTCATCACAAAAAATACAAGAGCTGGACTTAATGCCATGAACCATACGTCAAATTGTCACCAGTTAATCCATGAATTGTGACAATTTGACGTAATAGTTGTAGCAATATAGCGTAAAAAATAAAAAAAAATATATTTGCAACACAATTCAGTTTAATATATAAATAAAATAATGTTACGCGCCACTATTAATGTTTTGTACATGGCAACACTAGTTACACTAGCGCCCTCTAGTGTCGAGTAGCAGAACTAGGAGATTTAAGATCCTTCCAGAAATTTCGGGACCGATATGTACTCGAACATTCTAGATGTCGCTACAGTAGAAGGTTCTGGAAGCTATCTGAGGCCCTATATAAGGCCGGTATAGACCACGACCGAGGCAGTATTAAATTGGCGATACAAGTGAATACTTCGAAGCAAAATAACTGCGAACTAAAGTGATTGTGTTTTATTATTAGTGTAGTTTTAGATTGTAATTAGTGTTGTGTGATTAAAGTGTCAATTTTGGCAATTTATTCGGCAGTTTTTAATTGTCTCGAACCCCAAGCTCGTAACAATAATGTTAATAATTAACTACTTAATATACGTACACATTTCTGTTAAAATTATACTAAACATACGTTACATATTATAATTGTTTGGTAACAAGATATTTCATTTTTAGAGACACCGCACACTGCAGACTTTCTATCGGGTGAGAGTTTAGTAGGGTTGGACTGCTAATGCGCACACTGAACCAATTAAATAGTCGGGTTAGTGGTGAGTGCACACACTAGCCAACAGTTGGCTGATCGTTTGTGAAAAAATGTACTTAGCAAGCCGCTCTTGAAGTGAGTAGTCCCGTAATAAAACCTTAAATACTGTCCAGAAATCATAATAATTATTGGCTAGTATACTATAAAGACGAATCTAGAAGAGAAAGCGGGAATACTGAGTGCAACCTATATACAGTGACAGATTACATCTTCCCCTTGATTTTTCATTAAATTTACATCATAGTACTCTTTTATCTGTTTCTTTAAATATAAATTCAGGTCGTTTTTAGGGTTCCGAACCTCAAAAGGAAAAAACGGAACCCTTATAGGATAACTTTGTTGTACGTCTGTCTGTCTGTCTGTTAAGACCCTTTTTCTCAGGAACGCGTGGAGGTATCAAGCTGAAATTTATATCAAATACTTAAAGCTAGTGTCCCTTGGAGTTGTGCTTTGTTGTTGAAGCCAACGCAATTAAAAGATACAGCCGTTTATGCCGCAAATTTTCGACATTTGCAAGGGAATCAAACCTACAGGGTACTTCCTGTGAACTCTAAATCTTGAAATTTGGTACGAAGCAACGTTTTATAACACAGATAAAGGAAAAATTTCGCACTTGCATAAATCTTAGAACTGATAAAGAAACCGACTAAACTCTAGCCTGATAGAAAGTCTGCAGTGTTGGGCGTCTCTTAGTCCCAAGGTGTGACATAATGTGGCCCTTTTGATTGAAGTCGGTTGCAGTTCATGGCCTGCTATAGCCACTTACCATAAGGTGAGACGTCAGTTCGTTATTAATCTAATATCATATGAAAACAAAAAAAAATATTAGTTTAATTTTCAATCACGATAAATCACTTACGTGTACATTAAAATTAGTTTAGTTTTTGTTTAAGACAATTTAACCACTGCTTGCAAAGAGGCTTTCAATATATTTAGTATTAACGTTAGCTTTTGCAAGGATTCACATACGTTTAACGGCTATTACCTATTATTGATAGACAGTATCGAAGGCATTCATTTAATTCATCATCATCATCATCATCATTACAGCCCTTCACAAGTCCACTGCTGAACATAGGCCTCCCCCAAGGAATGCCACAAAGCACGGTCCTGAGCCACCTGCATCCATCGACTTCCTGCATGTCTTATCAGGTCGTCACTCCATCTTGTGGGGGGACGCCCTACACTTCGCCTACCGGTACGAGGCTGCCACTCGAGAACCTTTCTTCCCCATCGGTTGTCGGTTCTTCGAGCTATATGGCCGGCCCACTGCCACTTCAGCTTACTAATCCGTTGGGCTATGTCGGTTACTCTGGTTCTACTGCGGATATCCTTATTCCTAAGTTTATCACGCAGAGAAACTCCGAGCATAGCCCTCTCCATAGCTCGCTGAGCGACCTTGAGCTTCCTCATACGGCCAGCAGTGAAGGACCACGTCTCAGTTCCGTAAGTCATCACTGGCAACACGCACTGGTTGTACAATTTTGTTTTAAGGTTTTGAGGTATTTCTGACGAGAAGATGTGTCGTAGCTTCCCGAACGCTGCCCAGCCGAGTTGAATCCGTCGATTGACCTCTCGGTCGAAGTTGGACTTACCTAGTCGGACTATTTGTCCCAGGTAAACATACTCGTCAACAACTTCGAGCTTAGTGCTCCCAACAACTACCGGCATAGGTGTGACATGGACATTAAACATAATCTTTGTTTTGTCCATGTTCATCTTAAGACCTATCCGTTGGGAGACACTATTGAGGTCATTGAGCATAGTGCTTAGTTCTTCCAGCGATTCTGCCATGAGGACTATATCGTCGGCAAATCGAAGGTGAGTGATGTACTCGCCATTGATGTTAATTCCGTATCCTTTCCAGTCCAGAAGCTTGAAAACGTCTTCCAATGCAGCGGTGAAGAGTTTCGGGGATATAACGTCACCCTGTCTTACACCTCTCTGCAATTGGATAGGTTTCGTACTTTGGTTCTGTACTCGGATAGCCATCGTAGCTCTACTGTACAAACACTTCAGCACTTCGATATACCGACAGTCAACTTGGCACCGCTGAAGGGACTGCAGCACCGCCCAAATTTCGACGGAATCAAAGGCTTTCTCATAGTCCACATACGCCAGACATAGTGGCAAATTGTACTCTTCGGACTTCTGTACAATTTGCCGTAGGGTATGTATGTGGTCTATGGTGCTAAAGCCCTTTCGGAAATCGGCTTGTTCGGGAGGCTGGAAGTCATCAAGTCTGCGCGCGAGACGATTCGTAATGACTCTCGAAAACAGCACGTAGACGCGGCTCAGAAGGGAAATCGGTCTGTAGTTCTTCAAGAGAGCGTTGTCACCTTTCTTGAAGAACAAGACCACCGCACTTCTGCTCCACGCCTCCGGTGTAATGCCACCATGGAGGACGGAATTAAAGAGCTTCTGAAGGACTTCAAGTACCGGTCTTCCACCCGCTTTCAGAAGCTCCGCTGTAATTCCATCCTCGCCTGGGGCCTTGCCGTTTTTAAGGTGCTGGAGAGCCATTCTAATCTCGCTCAGACTGACGTCCGAGATATCTTCGGAATAGTGTCGAATAAGACTCGCTCTTGGATCGTTACTCACACTTGCGTGTGGCTCCAACGATGACGTGTACAGCTGCCCATAGAACCTCTCAATCTCACTCAAAATCTCAGGTGCCCCGGAAACGATGCTGCCACATTCGGTCTTCAGCTTTGACAGTTGGCTCTTTCTGGCAGACAGATCTCTGGCAAAGACTTTGGAGCCTTGGTTCCGCTCGATCGCTTCTTCAATACGAGCTGTATTGAAGTTGCGTAAGTCTCGCCGCATGAATTTGGAGATCTGTCTGTTCAGTTGCCTATATGCTGTCAAATCTGTTGAAGAATGTAGCCTCATCTCCCGTCTAACAGCCATGAGATTAAGAGTGTGATCGGAGAGTTTTTGTGTTCTTCTGCGGTGGGTCTTGCAGAACTTAGCTCCGACCGCATGGACAGTTTCCACGAGCTTGTCATTCATATCGTCCACTTCATTGCAGTCTTCTAGGCACTGAAAACGGTTTTGTAACTCGAGCTGAAAGGTTTCGGGACTTTGGATTAGAGCACGAGGGGGACGGAGCGTTGACTTCATCAGACGAGACCTCTCCAACTTAACATTTATGTTCAGTGTGCCTCTAACCATTCGGTGATCGCTGCCGGTTTTCACCCTCGCGATCACTGAGACATCACTGAACAGTTGTCGTCTGGTCGTCATAATGAAGTCAATCTCATTTTTTGTCGAACCGTCGGGGCTCGACCAGGTCCACTTCCTGTGGGGCCGCTTCTTGAAGAAAGAGTTCATCATAAAGAGTCCCTCTTTCTCCATGAAGTCGGCCAGCTGCTGGCCCCTTGGGTTCCGTTGCCCTATTCCAAATTTCCCTACTTTCAGCTCACCGTTCTCTCTTGTGCCTAGTTTTGCATTGAAGTCTCCCATTAACACCGTATATTGGGTTTGTCATTGCTCATGGGGGGTATATTGCCATAGTTGCCACGCTTGGCGAGCGGGTTGGCAACCGCAGTTTTTTTATTGTATTTATGCCGTTGCCAGGAAGATGCTGCTGCCCATCTCCTGCTCGTTTCCCTTTGTCGCCTTTTACGACACCCACGGGAGGATATGGGGTAGTGGATATTCTTGACCGCCACTACACGGCATTCATTTAATTAATTGTTAATTATCTGTCCAGGCGCTGAATTGTTGTCGTGAGTATTGGTAGAAAATATACTTTAATTGTTGAAGTTTTATACATCTATTCAATTGTTATAATTATCACAATTTCCGCAAAATTTCGGCTAACAAATGTTTGAATAAATGACCATTTTATGCGTTATAAGTTTGGATAGTTCATTGAACATTGGGAATACAGATAAACGTTATTTATGTTAATTATCATGACGCGAACTGTTACATTTTTATCAACTTTAACGATAGCTCCATAAAATTGGAAAACATAAATTCGATGTTGTCCCGTACGTCATAAAATCAAAGATCGTTCCCGTATCGATGGGGGGTAATATAAAACTCTACTGCTTTATATACGATGTTGTTCAAGCAGTCGTTGCATACAAGAACAGTCATTGGTATGAAGGGTGATTATCGTCTAAGATCTAAATCCCGTTTTATTTCTAAAGGAAAAAAATCGAATAACAGTTTTGTTTAATTTTTGTTGTTTCTTCGACTTTATATTAAGGTTTACTTTTGAATCTTGATATTTCATGAACGCCATCGGTACATACGCTACAATTATTATTATTTTATACGTGGTAGAGACACACTGTAACTATATTATTGTTGTAGAGCGAATAGATCGTCTCGACCGGGGAGGACCACAAAATACCAGGGTGAAATAGCAGTTTACTGCCACTGTGTTTCGTATAGAGAATCGGAGACCATTACTGTTGGAAACGTGGCACCTTAGTCCTCAAGGGTGAAAACGCATGTGAATTTTTATTCTTAACTAAAGATAGATTTAGACATCTAAAGGCTACAGAATTCTCATTATTACTATTAGGTAGATTATGTACTTGTTTATCACCCTCATTATATAAAAAATCCCACTAAAGAAAGAAAAAAATTAACGTTACAGCTATATGTCTCTCTGCTGAGCACAAATCATCTCTTATTTCTGAGTGGGTTATAGAGGAATTAATTTGCTGCATGTTGGCAAACTTCACATAATATCCTAGAAATATATCATTTCTCAAGTATGCAGGTTTACTCATCATGTTTTCTTTCGCTGTCGTGCCCGTAGTAAATCAGCACTTCAATTTACAAGCTAAGATATCTACGGCAAACTCTGTCTTAGAAAAAATATTTTATTTTTTACATAAACATATTCGTGCTAGTTTATCGTAATAATGAACGTAAGCTCTGTTTACTTCAATGCAGGCTTGAATTGGTGGTAACGCCAGTTAACAATTTAATTTATTAATCTAATAGAATACTTGGTACATAACTTTAACCCCTCCCTTCCCTTTTCCTTTCTATATGCACGCATAGCCGTTGAAGGCGACGCAAGCAACACGCAACGGTAATTCAGTCATAATCGAACAATACCCGCGACCACACCACACGAACGACATTGCGTCTTTTGATCTCTGCTTTAATATCAATTATTACCGGACATTAAATCCTTGTAATTTCACTAAATGTGACGCGCTTTCCGCGATCACAATAAGGCGAGAGTTAAGGAGTGTGTTATATCCTAGAACTGGTCTAAGAGTGCGTGCGCCAACCCACGTGGTGGACCTCACGAGGTTAGTGCGTGCATTCCACTCTCATCAATCTTCCTTGCTCCGCTTGTTGCATGTACCAATACAGTCCACAAATCTTTATCGAAGAACTCTCGTTACTTGCGCGTCCATTTTTACTGTTTCTTCGGCCGGATTACCATTTTACTGGTCCATCTTTCTGGATTGACCTTCCGCCCTTGTTAGGACACTAAATAGGCCCTTATAAGTGACATCAGTAGTCATAATTATAGACCGCGTTTTGTTTGACCACTTTGATCCTATTCACATTTATTGATCTCCCGCCCTTATTAGAATACTAAAATAGATTCTATTAAGCGACAACAATATTCATTAGAAAACTATAATTGTAGATTAATATCTATTTCAACCTTTCGTGTTACGTGACAGGGCGTCGTCACTCGACCTTGTATTAACCATCCGACCTTATTAAAATAGTACAATCGGCCCTAATAAGTGACATATACTTATTATACTAACTATAATTGTAGAATATTTTTCTATATTATAATCCCTTTTGTTGTATGCCATTACGTCATCGACTTCTAATTACAATTATAGACTAAACTGTTAAATTACTTCCCTTGTTTACATTATTAACTAATTATTTAAGCCTTATATTCGTTATTAATATCTACATAATTTTCTATTGGAATTACCATTTTAAAGTTTATCATTAATAAAATTAACTACTAACGATACGTAACTCGATCTCGTAGGGAAGTCGCATATTTTATTATAGATTACGTTTTGCTCACTTACATTTATATTTTGCCGTATAACTTTAGCTACAATGCCGCCTAAGAAACAACTTGCGTCGAATAAATCGCCCGTACGGCTCTCTTTTGCAAAACAAATATAGCTTCAATATCAGTCGCATTACCCCATAGCAAAATTCCATAAGACATTACGCTATGAAAGTAACTAAAATACACTAACATAGTTGTCTCAACATCTGTGAGACTTCTAATATTTCTTACAGCATATGCTGCAGAACTAAGTCTGCTTGCTAATTTAGATAAATGGGGGCCCCATTGAAGTTTCGCGTCAATAGTAATACCGAGAAAAACAGTGGTATCCACAAGACTCAACTCCTCCCCATTTAATAGCACATTGGTATTCGAATGTTTTACATTAGGTATTGTTTATTTAACACACTTTGTCTTATTGCCATTTAAGAGCATATTGTTGGCATTAAACCAATGTACTAATTTCGATAGAGTATTATTTACATTGTCATAATTAATTAACTGCCGTTTGAGTTTGATAATTAAAGATGTATCGTCAGCAAATAATACTATATCGTTATTGTACCCTACAAGATAAGGTAAGTCATTAATATAGATTAAAAACAGGAATGGGCTAAGAATCGAGCCTTGAGGAACGCCCATTGATACTACCGACCGGAGGAACCTTTACCATTAATCACAACTTTTTGAGTTCTGTTACTTACATATGTAGTAATAAGTCTAAGCGCCAAATTTTTTACACCGTAATGTTGTAGTTTCCTGATTAATGTTTCATGATGAACACAATCGAAAGCCTTGGAAAGATCACAGAAAATACCTAAGGCATCCCGTAAATTCTCCCAGACATTAAAAATATATTTCATAAGCTCAACACCGGCGTCAGACGTCGAGCAACCCCTTGTAAAACCAAATTGGTTTTTATGAAGTAATTTATTTGTATTAAAAAAATTAACAATTGATCCAAAATTATTTTTTCAAAAATTTTACTGAGAGTTGGTAGTACAGAAATAGGTCTAAAATTAGCGGGGTCCAATGTACTACCAGACTTAAATAAAGGTATTAATTTACTATACTTCATTAAATCAGGAAACACACCAGAATCGATACAAGTATTAAAAATAATAGCAAGATGAGGTGCAATTAAATCTATTATGGACGCAATAACTGTAAAGGAAATCTCCCACAAATCTGTGGTCTTCCTTACATCAATGGTTTTGAAGTATTTTACAACACCTTGCGATAATACGTTCTCAAATCTAAATTCTTTTAAACAGGTGTTAACATTCTGTTTGAGTAATGACTCGCCGACAGTTGGAGAAGTATTCAATGACTAGGTTGTCAAGATAAGAATATCAGCGAAATATTTCTCAAACACCGCTGCGACTTCTTGATTTGATTTAATCAATTCATTGTTAATTTTTAATTGATAGTTTGAGTTACGAGATTTTTCTTTAATGGTTTCGCTGTTAATTATACTCCACGTCATTTTAATTTTATTCTTAGCCATCTTAATTTTGTTGCTTATATGTAACGATTTAGCTGTGGAGCAAATTTTTTAAACATTTTAGAATAATTTTTGACATATTCTTTAAAAGCATCAGAAGGATTATATGATCTTTCATGATAAAGATCATATAAACTTCGTCTGCTTTTATGAATTCCCACTGTCGCCCACTCATTAAATGCCTTGCGACTGTTTCTGGAGAATTTTTTAGAAGTAAATGTTTTTTTAAATTCATTGCTTATAAGAGTAAATAATTCTCCATATAGTTCTAGGCTAGGCTTACACTTCCGCCTATCGAACTTATGAGGTTTTTGGGTGACATTCGCTCATGGCCTTTATTTTATGCCAGCTTTAAATCAACCATCCATGCCAACCCTTCACTCACTGACGCTGAAAAGTTATACTATCTACTAGGTAAACTGACGGGCAAGGCTTTGTCTGTGTACTCAGATATAGCTCCATGCGCTGAAAATTATAAAACTTTATTGCAAGCGCCCATTGATTAATATGAAGACAAGCGTATGCTAGCCTCCGCGTATATAAATCAGATGTTCGAATTTAAGCCATTGCATTCGTCCACGGCAAATAACATTGATTTATTTACTGATAATTTTTGACCTGATGATACTGATGATGATTTATTTGATGATGATAAGGTCATTCTAGAAGCCTGCTCGTCGCAACCCCTGCCAGCCCTTTTCAGGGCTGCAATTCTACACAGCTAAGCACCCATGCCAACGAGGGTTAAGGCGTCCCCAAAAGGCAACGCACACAAGCACGTCCCCGTTGGTGTGGAATGCAGCGCGCAAAGCAGCGATAGGGACCGCCACCCGTCACGCTCAGCCCGACACGGCGGAAGGTGGAGTGTGGAGGTGAAGACAGAGTGCAGAGTTGGCACGTGGAATGTTAAAGGAGGCATGAGAGATAAGACGAATGAGTTGATCGAAATAATGAAAGAAAGAGAATTAGATTTTTTGTCTAGTTTAGTTTCTAGTGTCTAGTTTGATTAGATGTCGTGTGTATGTCGGAGACCAAACGGAAGGACAGTGGTACTGAAGAGATCCCTGGCAGGGCGTTAGCTCTATGGTCCGGAGTCCCCGAGAGCGAGAACGCCTGCCAGGGATTGGGGTTGCTGCTGTCGTCTCGGTTGGTCGATGTTATGACTGAATATAAGGTTGTGAACTCAAGACTCCTCTGGGTTCGCTTTAAATTGGGACTGACGAAGTTATTCCTTTTGGCTGTTTATGCGCCGGTAGCTTCGTCGTCCAGGGCTGAGCTGGAGGAGTTTTGGGAGAATGTAAGAGAAGTTCTAGATTTGGCTAGGGGAAACGAAAGAATTGTTGTATGTGGTGATTTGAATGGATGGGTTGGTACCGCTCGACCAGGGTACGAGTCAGTGCTTGAAAAGTTTGGCGATAAATGGGTTAATGATGCTGGCAAGCTTATACTGGCGGCATGCAAGGAAAAGGGTCTTCTTGTGACAAACACTATGTTTAATCACAAGAAAATCCATATGTATACTAGAGAAAGAAAGAATGAGAGAAGTGTGATCGATTTGTTCCTGGTGGTTAACGACTGCGAAAACAGGTGATGGATACACGATTTTTCAGGGGTGCTGACCTGGGAACGAATCACTATCTAGTGATTACTAGATTTAGGGGTCTGTTCGCGGGTTAGCGCTACTGGACGGCAGTAACAGAACCACAGTCGGTCTGTCGCATCCGAAGCTGGAAGCTTCAGGAAGCGGATACTAGGAAAAAATTTCATGCGAGGGTAGCCGAAAAGCTTGACAACATCGATGGCAGAAAAGAATGTGTGGAAAGAACATGGCAGAACCTTAGGTATGGAATGGTAAGTGCAGCAGAAGAAGTGTGTGGAACAATAAGAAGTTGTAGTAGTAAAAAAAGAGATGCATGGTGGAATGATGAAGTGAAAGAAGCTGTAAAGAAGAAGAAGAAAGCATGGTTAGACTACTTGGCCTCTAGTCATGATAAGGATATGAGAGAGAAGATGAAAGAAAGATATAAGCTGCAGAAAGTTCACACGATAGCATTGATTGAGGAAGTGCGTGAAAGGTGTAGAATGAAAGCGGACGAAAGGTTGTCGCACGACTTTAAGGAGAACTACAAACTCTTCTGGAAAGAGGTTGGAAGGACCCAAAGTGGTGCGACGGCCTTAAGAATGAACAAAGTGCTTTCGAAGACCATGTGAGCAAATTGCTCAAAGAGGGGAGGGTCAAGAGTACTTGGATACCTAGACGTGCATGTATGAAGAAGATAATGAATCTGAAAGAAGCGAAAGAGGTATGTAAGGATCGTGACACTTGGCGATCTGTTCTCTCTGGCTACCCCGTCAGGGATCAGGGATTGTGCGTGAAGATAAGTAAAGTAAAGTGCGCGCTTTACAAAACTTAAAGTTGGATAATCTCGCGGACCTAATTGTTCTGCAAATCGCGCTAAAGAAACTCGACTCGAATACCATTCGATCTTTCGAATACAATCATAGCTCGATAATACCTTCCTTTGATGATTTAGTAAACTTTATTAAAACCCGCTCTAAAATTCTGCAACGCACCAATTCTAGTACAAACTCTAGTAGTCCATCAAAAATTTGACGAGGTAATGATAATAATCTTCGCTATAACAATATTTATTTATTTATTTAACCATTTATGTACACACAAAATAATGTTAAAATGAAGAAAAAAAAAGATATTTTGTACAAAGGCACTGCTTATTTCATATTGAAATCTCTTCCAGCAGGCCTGATACTGGACAAATTAAAAGAGAAGCTGAACTAGTGTGCACTCTTATAATAAAATTTTATAATATTAATATACTTAACATAAAGTAAAGCTAATAAAAAAAATATCCATGTAAACATACATATAACTAAATACCACTATAAATACATATACACATACACATATATATATACATATATATATTACATATATAAATATAATAATATATTATATATATAATCATTAGGACGACAAAGAAAGATAGTGCTCTTTGACTCGCCTTTTGAACACGGACACTGTTTGAGCCTCTCGAATTGCAGCAGGAAGAGAATTCCATAACCTAACTGCATGTACTGTAAAAGAGTGAGAATAGGACTTTGTTCTAGAGGAAGGGAAATTTAGGAGGGTTTTTAAATGTGATCTGCAAACTGCATCGGGGGAGTGCGCAAAGTGAAATCGATCACGTAGATAGGGTGGTGATGTTGGATTGTATAGTATGTTAAAGAGTAGGCAAAGGATTCGAGTATTCCTGCGAAGTCGGATTGGGAGCCACTTGAGCTGTTTGCGATATGAGGAGACGTGGTCATACTTTTTCAGCCCAAAAATATAACGAATACATAAGTTTTGCAACCGCTCAAGTTTGTTTATTTGCTCCTCAGTCGCATCCAAATAACAGACATCAGCATAATCAAGAATCGGGAAAATAAGTGTTTGGACAAGAGAAATCTTCGTTGATAACGGCAGAAAATGTTGAAGGCATTTTAAGGAATGAAAAGTATAATTGATTTTCCTGCTAATTTCAGTGATATGTGCATTCCATGTCAACTTGCAATCCATGATGACGCCCAGATTCTTAACCGTTTCTGAAATGCTTAGTGGAATGCCATTAATTTGCCATCGCCGAAGTATCAGGCATACGTAAGTACGACGAATAGTCGTTCAAAGAAGTGCTTGTGTGATAATATTGTGCACCAGCACTTATTTAAGTGTGCTGACTTTAATAAAATGACACCGCTCGAACGGTTTAAATGCGTGAAGAGTAACAGTGCATGTGTGAATTGTCTCAGCTTAAGCCATCGAGTATCTAATTGCTCTTCAAACTTTAGTTGTCGAGTTTGTAAATTTAAGCATTATACATTGTCGCACTTCCAGCGTGGAAGCGATAATTCTTTCACTGTGCTGCCTCAGCCTCAGCCTCAGCAAGCTGTGCTTAAGGCTGGAGCTCCCGCGCCCACAGCGCCCACATACTCGCCACCTCTCACCTCGGGTGCGCGTTCGGACGTCGCTCTGTGTACTTCAATGCAGATGCGTTGTCACCCTTGATGACTAAGATGTTTCCAGTAAAAGGGGTCTCCAGTTCTCTACACTTACCAAACTATACATAGCAGCAATAAGCTGCTATCTTACGTTGGTGTTCTGTGAGAGCGTGATCCTTTTTCTAAGCGAATCATGTATGTTACAACTATTATATAGCTGCAGCGTGGCTCTTCCACGTAAAAGTAAAGTAACAGTCTATATACGACCCACTACCGGGCACAGGCGTCTTCTCATTTCTGAGAGGGTTTTAGGGCAAGGAAATGTCCTCCGCGATGCCCCAACGCGTATTGGCTAACTTCAATTGTCTTCGAAATATTTTTTTCTTATTTCTCAAACATGCAGGTTTCGTTGAAGATGTTTTCCTTCACCGCCCAGCACTTGGTAAATCGGCACTGTAAATTGCAATTGACAATTTCATTGGTGCGGAGATCGAACCCAAGTTGCTCGCGTACTCTGACATTTACAGCGAGCGCTTGGCCCTGAGGTACCACGGCTTTTCCACGTATAAAACTTAACTAGTATTAATGTAATTTCATTTGCAGTATTACAGGGTTTGATGATAGATCGTTTAATAATATAGATTTTTATTTAAGATTAAAGTATTATTTATATTACAATACTATATCACGGAACAAAATAGGGCGACGGATTCTTTAACGCCGCATGGACATGACACACACATTATTCTATTTGTGACAAATAAACATTTGTATAACATAGAAAGGTTAAAAACATCAATTCTCACTATAATAAGTAAACCCCAGCTTTGCTGTGGTCGGACCATCGATGAAATAAATACCGCTTAGTAACCGAACACGCTTTTAAATTACACTCGAATGGATAAAAGCCCATCCATTTTGTTGTAACTCGTTTATATTTGTTTATGATTGTCAAATGTAAATCACGGAACCCATTGTTGGAAGCTTTTTAGTTGTAAATTGAATGTGTTTAATATAATGTGAAACCTATAATGATTTCACATTTTTTTGAAGATAAAATGATGAACTAAGTAACGTTCCATATGATGGTTAGTGAATACTGCAGTCCACGGAAACGTTAAACCAACTTTAAAAAAAACTTACAGATTTGTTGTCACCTCAGAGGATTAAAATGAAATGTCCCAAAGCTCAAGCTCACCAAATGTGAACTACGTACGCGCTGTTCCTTCATAAAAAAGCTGTAAGACTTTCTCACTGCGGCCAAGACACATTTAGCCGTCAGAACATCTGAGCAGTCATAATATACCATATACAACGTACAGCAACAATGGTGACTTTAACTTAACACACATATACGTTTTCACATTTTCGTTTCATGAAAAAATTATATTTCCATTAAACGTTATTATTTACGGATTTATTAAAAATTTTAGAAAATAGCTTCTTAGAGCAACATGTACTTAGAGAACTGTCGCGCAGCGGTCATTTGCCGGGGTCATGGATCATAACATCGCATCATTGAAATTAACATGAATAACCAATACTATTGGAGGAAAGAGATTGCCTTTGTCGGCGAGCGGGAAGCGCAGGCGACGCGCGTCCTCCCACTCCGCTGCACCGAAATCGAATACTTTTTTGTTTTTCTAGTGCTAGCCGAATCCGTGTCCTTGACACACTTCTTCACAGTGATGCGCATAATTACGTAGACTATATTTTTGCGCACAAAAATATAAGTCGACGTAAGACGCTTACCTATTGTTTTAATTATTAACTTTTGTGTTGACGGCTCCGTGGCGTAGTGGGTTAGCAATGAGTTGCAACGCTTGGGGTCGCGGGTTCGAATCCCGCACGGAACAAGTATGGCCTGCAAATGATTGTTCCGGGTCTGGATGTTTGTCCTTGTGCAATATATGTTTGTAAACTGCCTCCGCGATACAGGAGAAAATTCTAATGTGGGGGTAACGTTTTTTTAAAAAAATGAATAGGAACTAGATTATAGTACTGCGATAAAGACGCTTTCTTTTGTTTTCGTTTTCTAATCTAGTAGGCACGTTTACATCTCTTGCGATACCGACGCTTTTATTTAAGTTATTATTGCTTGTGTAAAGTTGTGATCGTAATGGCAAATACACATCTGAACTACACAGCATCTTAATATACGGACATGATCCTAACTTACGGAGAATGTTGTCAAAATGCCGCCCTTGCGATAAGGACATATCGCTAGAGATTTAGTCATTCAAGACAACGTCTTATTCATCCCCGCACTATTGTATGAGCTCTTCAGCTCATCCGCGAAAACCGGCCGGTGGATCCTAGATTTCAATGCACTTATCGAACTCCTACACGGCAAAACCCAATCCAGTTAACTGAAAATGTGATACAATATTTCGAAGACTAACCCAAATCTAGCCAAATCAGAGCGCTAGGCATTTTCAAGTCCATCACAGAACCGTCCATAGGATATTGGAGCGCAAAAAGTGGCACCCATTCAAGTTTAGAAAAGTGCATACTCTGCTATTGCGTGATAAATTAACAAGAGTGAATTATTGTCAGTGTTTACTGAGTAAAATTGAAAAGGGCAGTGACTTTATTTCCTAAATTTGTTGGATCGACGAAAGTACGTTCACCAGAAACGGTATGTGGAACCAGCACAATCTGCACCCAAAAAGCCAAAATCCGCGCGTTTTGCGGGAGTCAGCCCATCAGAACAGATTTTCTGGAAATATTTGGGCAGCTATTCACGATGACAACATCATTAGACCCGTATTAATTGATGCGGCTATGAACGGAGACGGTTTGTTAGTCTTCTAAATGATACGGTGTCAGAATACACAAACAACCTAAACGTCCATTGATACCAACGAATGTGATACCAATTAGTTAGCGCGCCAGCATACTCTGTAACAACAGCTAGGCAGTCGCTAAATGATACGTTTGGTGCACAATGGATTGGTAGATTTGGACCTCGTAGGTGGCCAGCAAGATCGCGAGACCCCACGCCACTTGATTTTTTTTTCTGGGCGTGCATCAAAGACGATGTGTAGGGCGGAGAACGTGGATTCAGTGGAACAATTACGCCATCGAATATTAAATGCGTTTGAGAAATTGAGGAAAATGTGAAAATAATTCAAATGTGCGGGTAAATATGAAACACCGGTTAGCCCTTCGTATCCGCGAACACGGTGATCTCATTAAAAATAAGAAAATTTAAAATAAACACAAATAAAACAAGTGATTAGTGATGATAGTTAAAACTAATAGTAACAAGAGAGATAGATAAGTGTCTGACTTAGCACGTCCGTTGTAAGTATTCTCCGGCGCCACTCGGTTTCTTTGATAATAAGCCGTCAAAGAATCGGACCGATCACGAGTAGGTACAAGACGCGTTGCGGGGTTGTCAGCGTGCAGAGCGACGCGTAGCCTCTCCCAATTAACGTAAGCCAGCTAGGTAAGTAATTCCATCAATGAATTTTCGCAAAGTTGATCCAAATTTTAGTTACTTGCTTTTTTATTATTCAGTTTGTGTGAATTTTTTTTTCAATTTACTAGTTATTTTAACTACTAATTAACTAAGTAAGACTACTACTAACTAAGACAGCTAGGTGTAGGAATCTTAGTAAAGGTCTAATACTCCTACAATATTCATGTGCAGCCAGGTAGTTGAGCCATCAAAGGAAAATTAGGTAAATATTTATGCAAACAACTGATTGTACTCGTACATTATGGTTATAAGATATAAGGAGTACTTAAGTATATTCTAAATATTTTTTTAGAGAGAAGGGGGCAAACGAGCTTGCAGTTCACCTAACGTTAAGTGTCAACCGCCGCCTATGAACAATTGCAACACCAAAAGAATTGCAGATGCGTTGCCAGCCTTTTTATAATAAATAAATAATAAAATATTTATTTGCATAAAACATGGTACATTTTGAGGTCTTATAATGTAGTGTGAACATGCATGTTTTACCGATTTATCAGTATGCAAATATTAAGTCGACGTGCAATAATTGAATAATTAAAGTTACAAAATTACAAAATCACAAAATTACAATAACGTTTCATATCAAAATTTAATTAAAATAGTATAATGTCAATAAATTTATAAATTTAAAAATAGAATAAAAAAAATAAAAAATATACAGGCATGGTCATGTGGTCATGTCATAATGCATAATTTCAAACTAGTATAAGTCAATCTTACAAATTCTAATTCATTTGTCAATTTAAAATTTCAATTAACAACAATTCGCTTGAGATGACCGTCACGGCAGAATTTAATAAATTCATTTACGTCATAAAAACTGTGTTCAATGAGAGTCCCGAAAATAACTTTTTTAAACAGATTAAATGTCAAGTTTTGAATTTGGTTCGGAAGTAAATTAAATAATCGAACGCACATGCTATAACTATTTCTAGCAAAACAAGTTGTGGCTGCCTGGGGCACAGATAACTTCCACGGGTACCTTCTTGTACCACCACGATCATTCTGTTGTTTTGTGAAGTGGTTAGCATTTTTTTTGGTCAATATTAAAATTTCGTATATATATAGGGAAGGTAATGTAAGAATTTTTAACTTCTTAAAGAGAGGTCTACATGATTCTATTTGACCGACACCGCATATAGATCGTACACATTTCTTCTGTAGTATAAAGACACGAGAAATGTGTGTCGAATTTCCCCACAGGATCAGTCCATACCTCAGTATAGAACCAACGTATCCATGGTATGCCATCAGAGCTGTCTTAAGGTTAGCTAATTTCGACAGACGATACAGAGCGAACACAAACCTATTAATCCTCTGGCATACAGTTTCAACGTGATTCTGCCATGTGAGTTCGGAATCAATCATAATACCGAGAAAGTTCGCTGATGCGGTCATGGCAATGGGATCGTTACCATGGTGTACCGACAGTTGTTGGGGTTTACCATTTTTGTTGTAAAATTGTATACACTTTGTTTTACTTGTATTAATTTTCAAATCATTATATTTTAGCCAATTCGTTATATTACTTATTTCATTATTTATTTCATCATTATAGTTAGTGTTAGGTTTTTTATATATAGTTATAGAAATATCGTCAGCATAGAGTGTAACAGGATATTGCGTACACTTTGGAAGATCATTGATGTACAGAATGAAGAGTAATGGTCCTAATATACTGCCCTGTGGGACACCTGAGTTATTCGCCCTAATCTCCGATCTATACATCACACTCTGACACCCATCATCCAGCCTCGGTACTTCCACAAACTGAGTCCTTTCACTGAGATAGCTTCTTACCCAATCATAAGCCGGTCCTCGCACACCATAACGCTCAAGCTTATTAAGAAGAGTCCTATGATTGACAAAGTCAAAGGCCTTACTCATATCGAAAAGTATGGTGGATACGGGAACCCTGTTGCTCATATGAATCGATATTTTCTTAATAAGGGAGTAACAGGCCAGTGCTGTTGACATTTCCTTGCGAAACCCAAATTGTTCCTCCCTAATTATGCAGTGTTTTGTGAAAAAAGAAATTAATCTGAATTGCATGACTTTTTCGAATATCTTTGACAAAACTGGGATAAGTGCAATGGGTCTGTAGTTGTTTAAATTATGCCTCTCTTCGCGTTTAAATAGTGGCTTGACAATGGAAATCTTAAGAGTGCTCGGAAATTTACCCTCTTCAAAGCAACGATTCACAAAATGTGCCAGCAAAGGTGCCAACTCACTTGCGCAAGCTTTAACTATCTTCGTACATATCGCATCATGACCTGTGGAATTGGTGTTGTTCAGAGTGCTTATTATTTTGATTATTTCATTTTCGTCGGTAGGGTTTAAAAATATAGATGCGGAAGTAGTTTCGATGAACTTTAGCTTACTTAAATTATTTTGATAGTTATCAGGTACATTTGTCGAGTCTATAAAGTAATTATTAAATGCGTTTGCAATATCTGAAGGATTTTCTATAACTTTGTCATTTATTTTTAGGTATTCAATATTATGTTTGTCATTTACTTCGTCTTTGTTATTAATTATATTCCAAGTGGCTTTGCATTTATTCCTGGCTGTATTAACATATTTTTCATTAGTAATTTTTTGGGACAGTAGTATACTTTTCCTAAGTATTTTAGAGTACTCTCGGTATTTATTTTTAGTATTATATGTGTGTTTTTTATAATAAGACAAACGTAACTTTCTTTTAGTTTGACATGATATTTTTAAGCCCTTCGTTAGCCATTTTGATTTTGTGTTAACTTTATTGAAAATTCTAACTTTGTATTTAGGAAAACATAAATTATATAAGAGAATAAGTTCATTGTGAAATAGTGTGAAATCATCATCTACATTTTTGAAGTCAATAAGGTTTCGCCATGGGTAGCTCGTCAAAACATATTTGAATTTGTTCAAGTTGTCAATACTATAATCACGTCTTACTTCAAACCAAGTTTTAAGCGGTGCTTTACGTAATTTAACCGGTACAGACAATAGTTGAGCTGTATTATGGTCTGATAAGCATACAGCTTTCGTATATCCGACTGCTTCCTTTATATTGCTCGCGAAATTATCTATACAAGACTCACATCGTGTAGGTGTTTTAATATGCAAGTCCAGATTGTAGGTAGTTAGTATTTCTATTAATTCGTCCGACGTATTACTTTTTTTTAGGGTGTCAATATTCCAGTCCCCTGTAATAATTATCTGTTTTTTAAATGATTTTAATTTGTCCAGAAGAAGATGTAGTTTGATAAAAAATATTTTTACGTTCGCTGTTGGAGTACGGTAAATACACACAAGAATGATCTTATATTCTACTATTTCTAATCCACAACATTCGAAAGTCATTTCTGATGCCAATTCCTTTAGAAAAGGTAGTTCTTTAGTCGTTATTGAATTACAGTGTAAAATACAAGAACCACCACGCTTTTGCTGTGACCTGCAAAATGAAGCGCTTAATTTGTAGCCTTTGAGGTTTATGTTTAACTCACAATGTTTCCTGACAAACTTTTCATTTAGACAAATTAGATCTGGAATTTCATTATTATCCGACATTTCATTAAGTGTTATTTCTAATAACTCCTTTTTACTAAAAAAACCAGCAATGTTCTGGTGCATGATACAAACTGATTCATTTTTTATAAAAAAGGAAGTGTCTGTGATCTCCAGTTTGGTGTTTGATGAAATTCTCCTAGTACGGTGAGACATGATTCTGATTTTGGTGAACAAGGTGAATCTAAGTGGTTTATTACACCCCCATGACCCTGTATGTTAACCGAACATGGTTTATATTTGAGATGGGATACATGTATAATTTCTCGAAATATACCAAAGCACAAGTCTGTCAAGAAGTATTTAGAGCCTAGGCGAGATCTATTATAATTAAGTCTTACAAAAGCACAATGGGTGAAGCCCTTACATATAAGTTCTATTTCCCTATTAAGAGAGATATTAAAATTCGCATTAGATGGTAGACCACAAATAACAATATTTGTGTGACATGTCAAATTTAGCCACTTTAAAAGTGTGATTTTTAGGTTTAAATGGTTATTTTCATTCATACCCCCCATAACTACGATAAAATCATGTGACGTCAGACTACCCAGTTCTGTATTGCAGGTGTTAAGAACTTCCTGAAGGCATGCACCATCCTTCCAAGAGCATGTTACCATATAGTTTGTATCTAGTAATCGTTGTAAAGCTTGTTGTACGCCTTGTCCCTGTTGGTCAGCTATTACCACAACTTTAATTTTTCTTGGAGCTGGGGTTTCTGTTGTGTGATCAATTTCTTCCTCAAGCACGAATGGTTTCTCATGAATTTTTTGTTTCTCCGTTGTATTTATACACTTTTCATCAGCATCATGATTTTGCAGGCTATGATACAGGTTTTGCTTCGCTTTATCCTTCTCTGCGCATTTCTTATTGTTTTTCTTTTTCTTTTTCTTTTTATTACTGGTTGTTGTTGAACATATGGTTAATAGGTTTCTAATTTTTTGATCTTGTTCTTTTATTTTTATAGCCATGGATTTATTTTCTAACATTAAATTGTCTATTTCATTCTCAGTAGCTTCAAGTTTTAACTTTAATTCTAAAATTTCATTTTTCATAATTTCTAATTCTTGATTTTGAAGTGTCGATAAATCTGGTAAACTCTTAGTTGCCAGGCTACCAGATTTGGACTGTGATAGGGAAGAATCTGTACTTGCAATAATTGGCAGTGATGTTTCATGTGAGTTTCTTTTCCTTCGTTGAGTCACATAAATGGAACAGTCAGGTACCCGGTGTGATAATACTTCATGATCAGTGCAGACGTCCGCTATATATGTTCCATCGGGGGAGGCCAATTCTAGGTTAGTTGGTAGCATAGGTGACGACTGCTGGCGATGAGCTGTGTTCTGCGATGAAGCCGGTGATAATGATGATTTTATGCTGATAGCAGGCTGTTGCTCAACATTTGTTTTATTTTTACCAGTAGCGACCGTCACTGATTTCTGGTTAGTAGAATTTTTCTTTGTAGTTGGTGTAGTAGTTACTTTATGTGGATGTGACCTGATAATTGGTGTACTAGTTGTGGGTTTATTTTTTCTATTAATACACTTTTCACATGTCCACAGTGATTTACCTGACCGATTCATAAGATTAAACTGTTTTTCCGATACACTCGCACATTCGATATCAAATGTTTTTTTGCATAATGTACAATTCAGGAAACGTCGGTCTTGGATTTTTCGTCGGCATTTGACACATACATTGCATTTTGAAGACATTTTTCAAAAAAAAAAGAAAAAAAAAATGATTCAATAATACACAAAACAAGTAACAAAGTATAGACAGTACAACTTGCACGAAACGACGCTTGAACGAAGCACAGCCGCTATCAGTCAGTCTAAACGCTGCACGGGGCGGCCGCTCCCTGCTCGTGACGGACGGCGATCGGTTTCAATGAGTACGGTGACTCATCGGCAGCGCGCTTGTTGTTGATGCTGCCGGAGATGTTGTTGGCCGTTTATTAAAAATAATTAAACTTTATTCAGCTATTTCTCCAAATCTACATTAAATAATGATAAACGGTTTTCACCAATCAACGAGCCACTTCACTGGCTGTATGTTAGTTATAAATTAAACGTTTAATAATCACTTTTACTACAACTTTGAGTTAAAATCCGCGGAGAAATGAAATATAGGTGTTACTTGAACAACTACCGCACGACGATTATAAAAGAGTAAACTCCTTTCTTGAAGATTCTAAGCCGTACCAGTACGGAAAAATCACCGGTTGTAAACGATTCTACAAAAGAGTCGTGCAAGGAAGAAAACTCCTAGTAAAACGCACAGTGTTGGACCGCCAAGCATCCAGAAAGTAAAGATGGTAAGTGAGATTTGGCGCGATGTGCATTGGTGAAATTTGGCGGCTGGAATTAATCCGAAAATTCCTTAGAGTATTCACTGTGGTAAATTCAATAGAAAATGCAAAGGGATTCAACATCTCTTCGCAGCGCCAGTGAATCGAGCCGCACCGAAAGAACTCAAATGTCTACGATTCGAGCCACTTTGCGCTAATTGTGGCCAAATGGAACGAATTGGCAATGGGTTGCAACGGCTGAAAGATGAGAACAGTACTCCATGTCAGGCCGGAGTGAATTTATAAAGAGAATAATTGATCGCACCTTAACCTACTGCTTATGATGTTAAGTGATATGTGCTTTCGTATTTCTGACAAATTGTGTAGTACACCTCAGTTTAACTAACCACAATTTAGCCAGCTAAATCGAGGTGTACCGGTATTTCAATTATAGCCATAACATTTAAGTAACGTTCAATATTAGTCACTCAGAAGAGGAGGCTTCAAATTCCCGAGAAAGTTATGAACCAATCCTGATAGTACTTGGAAAGGTGCATTAGAGAAGGCTGAAAAAAGGTCTTTTTAAGGTCTCTAGATGGCTTAGACATAATCTACTAACACTAAATGTGAATAAAACTGACTATATGTGTTTCAATATAGATAAAATAACATAGCCCGCTAGTGAAAGTTCACTTAAAATTCATCAATGTACGAGTACATAACACAAAATATCTTGGAATAATTTTTAATTTTTTTAAGTGTGACAAACGAGCACACAGTCCACCTGATGGTAAGTGTTTGCTGCGGCCCATAGACATCTACATCTATCCTCGTTTGCGAATCAAAATGCAGATGCGTTATCATCCGTGAGGACTAAGATGGAATGCCTCATTTCCAGTAAAAAGGGCCTCCGGCCACCTGCACTCACCAAGCGAAACGCAGAGGTAAACCTCTACTTCACGCTGGTATTCTGTGAGGTCGTGGTAGCACCCCGGTTCGAGCCGGCCCATCCGTGCGACAGCAAAAGCTGCCGCGTGGCTCTACCACTGTTAAAAAAATCAACATCTTTCATGAATTAATCAAAAAGAATACATAAACGACAGAATTTGTAAACTTATTTGGATATTTATTAATATTTTTTTACGTGGTAGAGCCATGCTGCAGCTGTATTAGTAGTATAGTTGTAGCACGAATGGGTCGGCTCGACCAGGGAATGACCACACTCTCACAGAATACCTGCGTAACATAGCAGCTTAACAATGCTGTGTTTCGTATGGTGAGTATAGAGAACCGGAGACCCTTTATACTCGTACTGGAAAAGAGGCATTCCATCTTAGTCCTCACGGGTGACAACGCATCTGTATTTTGATTCTTTATTGAGGATAGATGTGAATGTCTATGGGTCACAGCAACCATTAGGTGCACTGTGTGCTCGTTTGTCACCCTATCCTATAAAAAAATTAAAAACTGCTTTACGTTGCAACGAATAAATTGATAAATCAAAGGTACATGCGTCAAATTGGGCTCAGTGTCCAACAAAGTTATGGCATATGCCATTGTAAAGGATTTTGTTCGTACTTAAAATGTTACTATCGGCACCACCTTCAATTACATTGCAGAAAAAGGATATGCACCTAAATAGGTTTTGTAGACTAAAACAATTGGTAGTAATAAAACTGTTATTGAAACAACAAATTCATACTTTAAAATAATGGTAAACAACAGTGGTATAGCCACGCGGCAGCTTTTGCTGTCACACGGATGGGCCGGCTCAAACCGGGGTGGTACCACCACCTCACAGAAAACCAGCGTGAAGTAGAGGTTTACCTCTGCGTTTCGCTTGGTGAGTGCAGGTGGCCGGAGGCCCTTTTACTGGAAATGAGGCATTCAATCTTAGTCCTCACGGGTGAAAACGCATCTACATTTTGATTTGTAATAGAGGATAGATGTAGATGTCTATGGGCCGCAGCAACCACTTACCATCAGGTGGACTATGTGCTCGTTTGTCTGTCCTATATAAAAAAATGCGCCTGCTCCCGTGTGATTTACAACACACTTTATCCCTCTCACACCTTTCGGACGTCTGCGCGGGCGCCCGTCCGCTCTAACTATATTATACTTTACTCCACGTTCTACTTTATCTTACTTTATCTCTATATCTCTTCGATCTTCATAAGTTATATTACAGCGAACATTTACGCAATGGTTTATATACGATAGAACAATTCGTGAAAATGAATGACATGATTTAGCAGCATGCAATATCCAACTCCAAAATGTGTGGCTATCAAGAGGAAGAATACAATCAAGACATGTTCGTACACATCACGTATATATTCTAGTCAACAGAAATGAAATAGGTCCAGATGCCATCGCTTAATATTACTGCTCGTGTCTAACAGGTAGGCGCACAGTAGGAAGTTGTGCACCGTTTCAATGATATGAAATCTAGGGTTAGGCACATACAATTTAAACCACCGGCAGGTCATCTAAACGACATGATTATTGATATTGTTTTAAATGTTTTAACTGATAAAGAGCTGTCATTAGTTAAAAATAAAAATATTTTTAACTGATAACAGCTGTTTTATTTATTTATATATTTTAGCACCAGGAATTAAAACTGGTATAAGATGTCAAACAACAAAAACTACAATGTCATAACAGCATTAATTTGCAGGATTATAGTCTTATATATGGTAGGAGAAAAATATTTATAGAAAAATAACCCCATAGATTCTTCACATAAATGTGTTTATATCTTTATATTTATTGCAGTACAAGTATATTCAAAGTGATCTCATCTCTTTTGGCGGGTGAGCCCAGGTTTCATACATTTTTGCCTATGGTCCTATACACATCTTTAGCTCAGTCAGTTCTAGGATGTTGCATTATGGTATGGGGAGAAGCGGCAAAAACTAACTTACTGAACATAGTAAGAGGACAACGAACCTTTCTTAGAGTTATGTATTTTAAGCCTATTAGATTTAATATCAAACAACTGTATAATATATGTGACGTTCTCACGGTTGGGCAACTATATATGTTACAGAAAATTTTAAAAATACGTAATTACTCGCCATATGATCAAAAAAAAATCTATACGGAGGAATCATAACGTCATTAAACAAATTTATGTAAAATCTAAATTTGCTGAGAGATAGTACTGGAGAGTAGAATGGATTGTATTCACCGCGTTGTTTTGGTGCCAGAAAAGACAAACACAAAATATGAACGCGATAGGGGGCGATGTAGTCGAGCTATTTCTCAATTTTATATTTACACTTTCAAATGTACACAATAAAAATCTACAATAAAGGGCAATAAAGGACAGATCGTCTGCCTGGCCTGCTATATATAACTTTAAAACATTAACAAACATTTAAAATAAAAAAAATATGTAATAATTTAACAGAATGCAATATTAAGTTTTATATAATAAAAACAAATTCTTTTGTTTATAATTGAAACAACACTAATCCTAAATTGATTCAAGTCTTTGCCATTTGCGTTTTATAAAGAAGATCATTCTACAAAGGAAGCATAATTGGAAATGTCGGATCCCAGCAATCGGTTTGTTTGGCTGATAAAACAAATTAATAACAGAGTCCTTTTGTTTGATTAATTTTACGAAATTAATCAATTTTAATAAAGGTTCGTTGCAATTTATTGTATTTTGTGTAGCCTATATTAATTAATTTGTAATCTTGACGAATATTGCAAATAATTTTGCTAATGTTATTTTGTAGACGACTTTAGCAAATTGGAAAATTTATATTAAATTATTCTTATTATATGTTAAGCAATATTTTCACCAATTGTAACCAGATTTTAATGATTTATTTTAATTAAATGGCTTTAATGATGGATAAAATAATTTCTGTATAATTTAAAATTGAGAATTCTTCAACACGATGTCTTATGTCCGACTTTAGTTACATTTACTTCTGGTTAGTCTATTTCCGAACATAGGATTCTCCCATAGGTAGGATATTTGCTACAGATTCCACGTTGGCGGGCATGTAGGCAACTGCGATTTTTTTTTGACACTGCTGCCCATTACTTGGTTTGTTTACCTCGGTAACCTCTTACGCGATACCCATGTGACGATGTGGAGTAGTGGATATACTTACACTACCACTACACCGTCTTTACTAGTAATAATTTAAAATTAAAAATTTTGTACAGCCGACTTCAATATAAGCGACTTCAATATAGGTTATTTAAGAATAACTCAATAACCATTGGTCTGACCTTGATCAAATTCATATGGGACCACACGAGAACTAACAGCTTTCACAAAAAAAGAATCCTCGAAATCGGTTCGCCCAGTACAAAGTTATGAGGTAACACACATAAAAAAAACATACACCCGAATTGAGTACCGTCTCCTTTTTGGAAGTCGGCAGAAAACACTGCGGTTGTCAACCCACTTGCCAAGCGTGGCAGCTATGTTATACATATCCCTCCTATGAGGCAATTTATGAGAGAGGCCTATGTTCAGCAGTGGACTTTAATATGCTGTAACGGTATCACTGACTTTAATAGCTATTAAACAATGTAGAAATTACTATATTCCTATAATATAAAAACAGATTTGTAATAACATATTATGTTATTACAAATATGTTTTTACTTTTTGTTAATAGCTTAATAATTTTTATTTTACCCCCACTCCAGGGATTCTCATGTATAGTAGAGATGTTTAACGAGGTTATATTGCACATAGACAAGTACTCGAATCGGGAACAATTATCAGCAGGCTATTCAAATAAATGTATTCGGATTCAAACTCGTCATAACACATCGTCGCAGACACATGCTTAACCACGTTGCTATCGAACCGTCAAAGCGAGGTTCTTAAAGTCGACTTAACTTCTTTCTGGTAGTAAAAGTAAGCTTTTAAGTACCGTAAATGTTTGGAGAAAATATTTTCCTCGTATTTTCTTTGAGTGATAGCATTCAGCATACCCAAACTAAAATCCTACGCGAGAATACCCACAAAAACGATTAATATATCACTTAATCGACAATCATTGATTATATAGGTTGTCAATTTGCTATATATATATATATATATATATATATATATATATATATATATATATATCTTTATATATAAAAATTACGTGTCACGTTGTTTGTCCGCGATGGACTCCTAAACTACTGAACTGATTTCAATGAAATTTTGCATACTGTATGCATTTTGGTCAAACTTGAGAGATAGGATAGTTTTTATCTCGATAAATGACCCTCAAATTTTTTTATTGCGATTTTAAGGATTTTTACAGGAAGGGTCGTTGGAAAGGGCAGAACAACGTCTGCCTGGAGAGCTAGTATATATATAAATTGTCAAGCGTCTACGTAAGCAGTTGACATAGGAACGTAATTTTAATAATATTTGAGTTAGCTAGGCGATAGTGTTGTGATAGACGGATAGGTCTTAAGATGAACATGGACAAAACAAAGATTATGTTTAATGTCCATGTCACACCTATGCCGGTAGTTGTTGGGAGCACTAAGCTCGAAGTTGTTGACGAGTATGTTTACCTGGGACAAATAGTCCGACTAGGTAAGTCCAATTTCGACCGAGAGGTCAATCAACGGATTCAACTCGGCTGGGCAGCGTTCGGGAAGCTACGACACATCTTCTCGTCAGATATACCTTAAAACCTTAAAACGAAATTGTACAACCAGTGCGTGTTGCCAGTGATGACTTACGGAACTGAGACGTGGTCCATCACAGCTGGCCGTATGAGGAAGCTCAAGGTCGCTCAGCGAGCTATTGCGAGGGCTATGCTCGGAGTTTCTCTGCGTGATAAACTTAGAAATGATGATATCCGCAGTAGAACTAGAGTAACCAACATAGTCCAACGGATTAGTAAGCTGAAGTGGCAATGGGCCGGCCATATAGCTCGATGAACCGACAACCGATGGGGAAGAAAGGTTCGCGAGTGGCAGCCTCGTACCTGTAGGCGAAGTGTAGGGCGACCCTCCACGAGATGGAGTGACGACCTGGTAAGGCATGCAGGAAGTCGATGGATGCAGGTGGCTCAGGACCGTGCTTTGTGGCATTCTTTGGGGGAGGCCTATGTTCAGCAGTGGACTTTTGAAGGGCTGTAATGATGATGAATGAGGCGATAGTGTTGTGATAGGCGAATACAATTAAAAATAATTATTATTTGTAGTCTTTTCCGCGAACGGGTTAATCCCTTTCAGTGTCCGGGTCATTTGAGACGACTGGGGCTCGATGTTCCTCGGTACCACATCGTCCGCCGATTTCTTCCTCTTTCCCCTAACCCTCATACGTTTGGTCTTCCCTGCTGAGGGCTTTGTTTATTTAGTAAGTTTTTATATATTATAAATATTTACACGTGGTAAAACCACGCTGCAGCTGTATTAATGATGTAGCACAAATGGGCAGACTTGACAGGGGATGGATCTTAATGAAGAAATAAATAGCAGCTTAATGCTGCTGTATTTCGTGTGGTGAGTTTAAACAACCAGAGCCCCTTTTTACTAGAAACAACTCATTCCATTTCAGTTCTCAGGGGTGACAACGCATCTGTATTTTGATTGTTAATTGATGATAAATGTAAATATCTACAGCATCCACTTAATACCAGGTGGACTGTGTGATCGTTTATCACCGTTATTCTATATAAAAAAATATTTCAACCAAATGAGAACACAATAAAAATACATCCAATTAAAAATAATGATATAAAACAATATTTAGATAACAGGGACTCGAAATGGTTCTTGGTTAGTCTTGTCTGTTATTTTATTGAAAAAAAAAAATAAGATTAGATTAGAGAGTTACGGGATATTTCACACATTCAGATACATCCAGAGCTCTATTTATTTTTTTGAAATATTGTCTAGTGGACCCATATCAAGTAGATCCATATCAGCAGCGTTGGAGGTCCGAGTCGTCTTGTACTCCAACCTTCAATCCACGTCAGGTACGATGATTAAGGCAAATTTTCTCTACTACGACAGAGGCCCATTACGAGCCAGGGCTGAAGATGAATGATTACGAAGACTCAAATAGGTAAATTGGTATGCAAAAGTAGAAAAATGAAATAAAACAATAGTTATAAATGCTCGACATTGTATTTGGAAACATTTACAAGAAACAATCTTTCGTTCTTTATACTATATCAACAATAGTCAGTTCCCATACTTTGTATGAGAGAGTCGGCAATTGACAGTAGCCTATAAATTTCTCGATCTAATAATGTACAATACTTAGCACCGTTAGCTCTAAATTAGACTAGATTTTTATTATAGAATTCTCTATATACATTTTTTTACATTATTTACAACTAATTTAAGTTACAGCACAATATTTCTAGAAATTTTAATTTTATTGAAAATAAATGAAATAACACAAAGTACTCAAGATTTCTCTTATACTCTCCAGATTTATTTCCATATAATGATAAAAATGTACAATACGAGAAAAAGTGTGAAACGACAATATTTATGTGAGCTAAGGAGAGAAAAAAAAATATCTTCAATAAAAATAAAATATTTTAAAATTGGTGGCACAATCTAAAACTTTTTTATAATTCCTGTGATTTGTAATATTCGATTACTGTATATTATATTCTATTATGAGTTATTTGGTAGCGAATTTTAATAACATAGGTCCAACTAAAGTAAACTACAACTCTAATTTTGTATGTAGATTTGTAACGTATTCTATGAGTTCATAAGGAGCTTCGCTACCAAGAATACTTTCCTTGCAAGTAGAATTGTCAGCTGATCAATTTAGGCTTGAAGAGACCAATAAGTCTACGAAAACAATGTATCTACTGTTAGTGGCCATTAAGGAATAAGAACTTCCAATCCAGCAAGGCAGACATACCAAAAACATCTGTGAAAGTTCTACAACAAATATATGTCCTATAATGCTTTGAAAACCAATTGTGGGAAATGCGGCAAGGAGGAATGAAGGAACCGAAATGATCATTTTATTTTAATTATGAAAATGTTGATGCTAATTTTACTCATTTAAATCAAGATTATTGATCTGAAATTGAATTATAGGAAAACCTTTAATAGAACTTAAAGAAGCCTTGGGTATTATGAATAATACTTTAAAAACAAATTCACAATTTTGGGCTTAATGAGGTTAATCAAACATTTTGCATGCCTTAAGCGCAAAGCGCGTAGGTGTGTTCTACTAGCGCCTAAAAATCAATATTTCAACGTTTTGTTATTAAATCGTATCTACCAATAATACTCAACAAATAAATGATATAAAAAATCTGATTTTTTCTGACACATTGTCAGAAAAATAAATTATTGTTGAACCAAATGATATTTTTTTTAATCGGTAATTGCCATTTTTACATAATTGGTGTTAGTGGCTTATGGTGAAGATTTCATCTATCATGTAAGCCACGAAATTGAAATAGCAGTTTAATTTTCTTTTGTTTAGTTATAATTAATTTTTTCAGCGTAGAAATCCGTAAATTTTCGGTGTTTTAGTAGCCTTATAATAATTTATTTTACTAAATAGACTGCTTCACCTCAGCCACTTCGGCGTTATCCCCCGTCGTGAGAAGATATTGTATCGGTTGTTTGCAGCGGCTCAAACAGATCGCGGTACAAATACAAAATATTCGAAAAACCAAATTTCATAAAAGCACAGAATAAATAATAGTACTACGTACTAAAAGTAAGTAGGATGTATATGTATATATATATATATATATATATATATATATATGTATAAGTATATTTATATTTAAATAAGTCTTGGACTTTATGGAGTGACCTGAATGATGATATGATGATCATACGAGTATAATCATTATGAGTCGTGCACTTTTGGATTTTCAAAATTATTTTTTAAATTGAAATTTCACGTAAAATTATTCGAAAATTGTAAGTATAATAATAAGGTTATTAGTGAAAACGTGTGTGTATTTGAACTACTTTAAAAAAATTACATATAATCACGATATACGTAATATTTTGAATGCGGTTAGGGCATGCACAATTTGATTTACCAATAGTTTTTTTTAAATTATTGAATAAAATTTATTATGTTCCCATTTTGATTACCTTTTGGAAAGTTTTTTGAAATATAATTTTTAGCTAGTTATCAACGTTATACTATGAGAGACTAATTTTTACGATTTCAATTTTACTTTTTTTCGTTATTTACGAATATAAATTGCACATAAACAACTCAAAAGCTTATTAATTATCAGTGTCTCAAATTATTATAAAAATAAAAAATACAATAACATTATTTAGCTCAAGCCCACTGCATTAAATTGTTGTGGCGTTGTTTGCTGTCAGTAAGGTTTATGTAAACCCAACCACTTTTGAACTTTACCACGTGCATTTGAACTTTAACAGCATGTCTGCTGTTATTATTGAAATGAACTTTTGTTGACATAACGATCGTAAGTGATAAACCAGATAAACACGTTCCGACATGTTTAAGTTATAAAACGAGGGTAATTCGAGAGCTCGTTTGATCTGTAGCCATTTGAATCAAATTGAAAATGGATTATAATAATATTTCTATGTAACACTTAAATGACCTCCAAAAAGCAACAGTTTACAATGATAATGGAGCATCAAAATTCGTTGGAATACTTCTATAAACGTCGGTAACAAGATTCTAATTTCTTATTTATACGACAAATGAGCAAGTCGAATCGAGCAGAGCTCTTTTAAATTCGAGCGATCAACCAACGCTCTGGTCGTAGGAGAAAAGATCGCGGCGCTAACTGGAGATAAATGTTGTCATTCGATTTAACGACACTTCGCGTGTGGCCGCGAGGGTGTTAAGTCGGGCCAGGAAAAAAGCGCCAAGTAAGCGATTGTACCATCCTTTTACGTCAGATAGATATAAGTACATACTTGAAAAATGCAGTTTTAATCGTCATTACAAAGTTTATGACAACTAATGACAACTATTGAAGTATTGGTTTTGGTTCTGTCCTCGTGGCTATGATACATAATACGACCGAAGTTTCAATATTTAATGGAATAAATTATTTTATATAATTAAAAGATAAGATTTAAAATAAGAAAATAAGTTAAAAATGTACATAAATTATGTCATGCATTTTAAAAAGTTTATAAAATAATCAAATACGTAAAAAATATATTGTTACTATCTATAGTTTAAAAATTCATCAACAAAAATGTATGATAAGTAATTAGTAGCGTAGTGTTGTTAAAAAGGTTCCACTCATCACTGGATCTCATCTCAACGAATTTAGTTTCGAAATTAAATTGCCACAAAAAAGAAAAATGAGTTAACCAGCAGAATATAGCTGGATTCGGATGAGCGTATCTAAAATGAATATATGTTTGTTTTTATGCCTAGGACAGGTAATAACTTCAATAATATTGGAAATATTTCACCGATTTCAAATATGAAAAGAAATAAGAGTATATATTTATTTTTATTTGCTATTTACAAACAATTATTTTATATTTCATATTTCAATTCTAAATTTATAGCATTTTGAAATCTGCTAGCAGTTTATTATAATCTCCAAAAACTATATTATAAGTTATTAATGTATTGTCAAACTGCCACTGCAAAGAGACTGGCCATAAAAAATTAATACATTCTATTTACAAAAGCTAAACCTTACTCCACATTTAAATGTTGTAGTTCGTGCATCTCAAATCAAAATACTATCTACTAATACACGCCAATTTTGTGACCACAGATTAAAATAACTTTAAGATCAGACGACAAATGTTACCAGGGAGCATTTACTTCGAGATTCCGAGTATCAATCATACGAATGTTTGTACAACGTGTTAGCGTAATGTAACAATTGTTAAATTCCACACCGAAGTGTTAACTGTCGTGTAAACTGTCGACAGAGTGTTCAAAGTAATGTTGGTAGGTGTTATTTATACAAGCATCTCAAATTCAACCATCAAGTTGTAATCACACATTATTATCCAGATCAAACGGGCGCCAACGTAGCTAATTTTGAAAATGTTTACAGATTATAAACTAAAATGCAGACGTTATGAAAGGATTATTTTTAATGTGGCCATTCGTTACGAATTAAATAAAACAACACCATTTTTAAATACTACTAAGACTTTCACTTACTTTATGTTGACGTTTATTATAAATTTATCTGTACATTCTAATAACTTTACCGGCCTTACTCAAAATCGACTCCAATAAACGTTTTAAATTACTCTCACTTTCCTCTAAATTACTAAAGATAGAGACAGGTACAGAGATAATAGATAATTATATAATTTTACAGTGGTAGAGCCACGCGGCAGCTTTTGTTGTCGCACGGATGGGCCGGCTCGAACCGGGGTGGTACTACGACCTCACAGAATACCGGCGTGAAGTAGAGGTTTACCTCTGCGTTTCGCTTGGTGAGTGCAGGTGGCCGGAGGCCCTTTTTACTGAAAATGAGGCATTCCATCTTAGTCCTCACGGGTGACTACGCATCTACATTTTGAATTGTAATAGAGGATAGATGTAGACAGTATAAAGACTTTATACTATGATGTAGATGTCTATGGGCCGCAGCAACCACTTACCATCAGGTGGACTGTGTGCTCGTTTGTCACCATTATCCTATAAAAAAAAAAAAATTTAAGTAAGCGATTGTCAATGCTTATAAGAAAGGCCGTTGGATTCTATGTAAAATGAAAAAAAACAGACTTGACTGTAGATTTTTGAGACTATATTAAAAATAAAATTACGTATTAATTATTATTAATGCCAACAGCTTTACCGAAGGTTACTTCGAGTAAAATTAATATTTTCTTAAAAAGTAATATTTACGACTTATCTGGAACAAATTGTTTAGTGTTAAAATTGAGCAACATTGTATGCTTCATGTTTAGCCATTCAAGACATTAAGAGCATAAATGCCATAGCAAATTCATTCACACATTAGCACTATTAACTTACAAACATTAAAATTACACTTCACAAAATTAGTAAAATTCTTATATACAAAAGTTAAAACTATGAAAGGAACACAGTCAGTAACTATTCATATTGGATTATATACATCGGAGGGTGTTTACTTCCTGGAAGTACTGTAAAGATTGTTTTGAGTTACTTTGTTACCTTACCCTTAATTTGTTTTCCCTTATTAACAACCTTGAAATTTAAAATAAATGACTCATAAAGTAAGAGACCTATATGTCTCCCATGTTTTCATAATTTTTCTGAAATGTGTAGCATCACACTTTTTAAATATATTAACAATCTACTAGTAGAATTGTGCAACCGACTTCAATAAAATTATAGTATAATATATACACTACTGGTCAGAAAATGATAAAATTTGTATGGGGTTATATGAGAAGTACCAGCTTTCAAATTAAAAAAACAATCATTAAAATCTGTTCACCTAGAAAAAAATTATGAGGTAATACACAAAAAAATATACAGTCGAATTAAGTACTTTCTTCTTTTTAAAGTTGATTAAAAAGGTCCGAATCGACTAACTCCATTTTTACATAAAATACGATATATTTTAATGTTGCATAAAAATTTAGATTTCTTGTTCGAGGACAGTTATAATTAATAGTAACAACTAATTTATAAGCTTTTCAATAAAATATTACCAAATCTGGGACATTTATACACCGACCTGACGTAACGGATTATAATAAAACATTTTCGCAAATATTTTTTATTTAAAATAGGCTAAAACTAACTCACCATTCAGCCTAATAAAAATGTACAATGATATTAAATACGTTACCAAAACTAAAACAAAACTATAAAATAAACGACATTAAACAACCACGTATAGAATACATACTTAGAACATGTTTTATTTACAAGCTGTCCTCTTTAATTTGTTACAGTTTATGGGACGTGGTCCACATTCCAAGTCTGCAATTATTACTGAAATGTCATAATGACATTTCTCGACCAAGATACAATATAACGTACGTACAGTACGGATAAAAGCAATAAATTAGTTCGAATGGAATGTCAAGGAAAAAAATGTTTTTACATTACCATTAAAGGAAATATTATTTCCTTGTACCAGAAACAGAAATCCTAACTGAACAATGCGGGACTAAAGATGTGCCACTGATTTACAGTGTTTCTATGATTTCGACTTCAAAAAATTAAAATCTTTGTCGAATCTTTTATTTTTTAAATTTATAGGGCATAATCATATCAAAATATTTTTACATAAATCTTACAATTTGAGCATACGAAAATAATACCGACAAAATGGTACATTAGCATCATTCATATTTTTAGATTTGTTGTGATAGGTATCCGGAATATACAAGTTCTATATGGTAGCCCTTTTATACTATTTAAACTCTCAAAACTAGTCTGTTAACAATCTCAAAACGTCTTTGCAGTACTTCAATAGTATTAACTTATATACAGCTCTCCTGCACCCGGTGGGATGTGGTGACGACTTCAGGCCGCAAGCGGTGCGCTGTTAGCGACGACGTCACCGCAGTGCTGCCACTCGGACTACATGCATTCACGCCCTTATTCGCGCGCCCTAAGCTATGGTAAGACTGTAAGGGAAAGTTATCTTTAATAATAATATTTTTTATGAAATATAGATAATTATTGAAAGTCGCTATTATGCTTAATTCACCCCTAGTTTGGAAAATACCTCTGTCCTAGGAAGAACCAGCAAGAAACCCAGCAGGACTCTTTTTTTTTGCAAAAAAGAACAGTTTACAATCATTTAAATTACGCAATAATTAACAACACAATACAAATAAGAAATAGCATGTTAGCAATCACCTCATTCCCAAGGATGATTATCATCCATAAAAAAGTACCACGGTGTTTTTAAATATTATATGCCAGTACTTGACAAATATCCCACTGTCAGTAAGTGGTGATGTAGCCGAAGATAGTAAAGCTCACTAAGTTAGCTTAGCAAACGCCTATTCATCCTTGCGTTTAAGACATCCACATTGTAATCGGAACTTTCCGATTTTTAAAGAAGTAAAGAGTCACGGACGAATATTAGAGATGGAAAACAGATATGCCCGTTTGTCACATAGATGGTAAATGGGTGTTGTGACACCTACATCAATCATAAATAAAAAATCAAAATATAAATGCGTTGTCACCTCTGGGGACTAAGATTACCTCGATACTACGTTAAGTGTGAGTAACGATCAAAGAGCAAGTCTTATCCGATACTATTTCGATGATATCCCGGACATCAGTCTGAGCGGGATTAAAATGACTCTCCAGCACCTTAAATACGGGAAGGCCCTAGGCGAGGATCAAATTACAGCGGAGCTTCTAAAAGCGCGTGAAAACCGGTACTTGAAGTCTTTCAAAAGCTCTTTTATTCCATCATCTATGGTGGGACTACTCCGGAGGCGTGGAGCAGAAGTGAGGTGGTCTTGTTCTTCAAAAAAGGCAACAACAGTTTCTTGAGAGATCTACACACCGATTTCATCAGCAGTACAACCAGAGTAATTGACATAGCCCAACGGATAAGAAAGCTGAAGTGGTAATGGGTCGGTCATGTAGCTCGAAGATCCGACAACCCATGGGGAAAAGTGGTTCTCGAGAGCCCCGTACCGGTAGGCGAATTGTAAGGCAACTCTCCACTATATAGAGTGATGACCCGGTGAAACATGCAGGCAGCCGACGGATCTAGGTAGCTCAGGACCGTGCTCTGTGGCATAAATTTGGGGAGGCATATGTTCAGCAGTGGACTTGTGAAAGGCTATAATGATGATGATGACGTGGCTCTACTACGCCTAAGCATGTATAAGCTTTTATAAAGTGGTAGCCTCAATTTTTGGAAGCCCCCTGCACTGCTGAGGTTTAAATGGTAGGATAGCCTTAGTTAAATTATAATAACAAGCAACGAGGTAATTATATGGGAAAGAAGGTTCTCAAGTGGCAGCCTCGTAACGTAAGCGAAGTGTAGGACGGTGCCCCACTAGATGGAGTGACGACCTGGTAAGTTAGCAGGTATTCAATGGATACAGATGGCTTAGGACCGTGCTTTGTGACATTCCTTGCGAGAAGCCTATGTTTATTAGTGGACTTGTGATGGGCTGGAATGATTAATATGATATACGATATTGATAAACTACCATCTAATGAAAGTCTTTTTTAAGATTTTCGAAAGGACAAAAGGAGTTAATGGGTTTCTCAAGTGTTAACTACAACGCACGCTTTATAGAATATTAATTATCCATTACAGCCCACAAAAGTCTACCATAGTGAGATTTTGTCATTGCTGTCACGTTTGGCAGGTGGGTTGATAAGCGCAGTTTTGTTAAAATTTTTAGTTGTAACAAAAAAAGTTGACGTCTCCGTGGCGCAGTGGCTTAGCTATGAGTTGCTTGCGCTTGGGGGCGCGGGTTCGAATCCCGCACGGAACAAGTATTTGTATGGCCTACCAATAATTGTTCCGGGTCTGGATGTTTATCCTTGTGCAATTTGTGTTTGTAAACTGCCTCCACGATACAGGAGAAAATCCTAGTGTGGGGGTAACGTTTTTTAAACAAAAAGAAAATTAGTTTGATGCTGCCCATCTCTTTTTTCAGTTTACCTAGTCGTCTCTTACGATACCCTCGGGATGATTATGTACTAGTTAGATATTCTTATATACGGTCACGTTATTAATAAAAATAACTTATATTAAATAGCAAACGGTACACTTAAAATCAGAGAATTTATACGTGGTAGAGCCATGCTGCAACTATATTAATAGTATAGTTGCAGCACGAATTGGTCGTCTCGACCGGGGAAGGACCACGCTGTCACAGAATACCAGCGTAAAATAGCAGCTTAATGCTGCTGTGTTTCGTATGGTGAGTGTAGAGAACCGGAGACCCTTTTTTCTGGAAAGGAGGCATTCCGTCTTAGTCCTCACGGGTGACAACGCATCTGCATTTTAATTCGCAAACGAAGATAGATGTAGATGTCTATGGGCCACAGCAACCACTAATCATCAGGTGGACTTTTCTCGTTTGTCACCCTTATTTAAAAAAAAGAAGAGAAGTATTATTATATAATTATATGTACTAGAAAAGACACCAATAATTGGTTTTTTGTAACACGCATTAGAGCCCATGGGCTCAAACTTAATTAGTCTGTGCTATTAACAAAGTACTCTGTGCATCCGAATACGCACCCACACTGCCGCATAGATCTTTTTGCGGTGTCTGTTTTAGTATATATGAGTTCAATGACTTGAAACATTAAAATAACAACTGTAACACTCACACTAGTTAAAGGTATCTTATAATCTTTTTTCCGCAGCTCGGAATAAAACCCGCCCCCGTCCGGCTCGGAACGCGCCTCTTCGTTCGGCTTACTTATTTTGCTGGTGGATGGTGGACGTTGAAGACTCATGTAACCGTTGGACACAGGCCTTCGCTCTATTCAATTAGGAACATAATATTATATCTAAATTGAAATAATTAACGCAACACTAGGTATAGTACCTATAATTATAAGTAAGCTATATGTATAACATTAATACCTAATAGAGCCTAATCAGGGGCTAAGCGCTCGCTGTAAATATCACAGTGCGCGAGCAACGCGGGTACAATCCCCGCTGGCGCCAATGAAATTGTTAATTGACATTTCAAGTGCTGATTTACCACGTGCTTGGCAGTGAAGGAAAACATCGTGAGGAAACGTGTATGTCTGAGAAATAAAAAAAAATATTTTGAAGACACGTGAAGTTCGCTAACACGCATTGGAGACGCGCGGCGGACATTTCCTTGCCATCAAACCCTCTCAGAAATGAGAGGAGTCCTTTGACTTTAATTTAATACCTTATTAAGTGTGCTTTGTTCTGTGTCATAATAAAAACTTGTTTTTGTCTATTTCCTAATATACTATAATACCTTACTAAATATATTAAATACCTTACCCTTATAACTGAAAACGTTTCCTTTTCCATTTTGTCCGTATGATGTACGTATACCAAATAAGTTATTCAAAATAATAAATAACAAAATAAAAGATGGCTTCTAAGAACTATAAAAAAATATTTTCCTCGTAATAATCTCTGATTTGGTGAGAAGACATAGTGTAAAGAACTAAAGTCCCGAAATCGAATCCTATTTCGTGTTTATTATTTTCTTTTAGCTTTTTATTCTTTTAAGGGACTAAAGATATTAGCTCAAGGATATATAGAAACCACAAGAATGTCGTGTAAATAGTTACATTAAAACTTCAACCCTTATTTTCCTCCTATAGAGGTGAAATTAATTCTCCAAATTTTTATAGGACCATCCCAGAAGTAAAACCTATTTAATAAAAAAGAATAATTAAATTCGGTTCGGGAAGACCGTCGCCTAACATATATAAAAAGTATATATATTCTAAATGAAAACCTCCAATAATAATGATAATATGAGTCATCTTACCGCGTCTCATTGGTGTCCCAGCGGTATTTAAACCGGGGGACTGTAGCGTAATTAGCTAGGTGTTCTGGCTTTACGCTACGGTCTTAAAATAAAACAAATCCAAAGAGTTTTCAATTAATCTCACCATAAAGACTTGGTATGATGTCTGGGTCAGCATCATCAGCCTCACGCGAATCCGGAGACCGAAGAAGTGGTCCTCTTGCCTCGCTCGGACTCGATCGAGGCGCGATTTCTTGCTTCACGGGCGTTGGACAGTGTCCAGTACGGTCCGCATACATTGCTTCACTGTAAAGAAAATTCTTCATAAAACTCAATCAAAGTGACGGTTTTGAACTCAATCAGAAGGCATGTATATATTAAAGCACAGAATACAATATATAATAGTGCAGCAAATGTATAAAAAAGAAACTAAGACTATTATGATGATTTATTCTGCCACGTAATTTATTTGCGTCAACGATTCACCTTTATAATTCCAGAATTTATTTGTGTTAAAGACAAAAGATTTACTCTGTGCTTGGCAATAAAAAAAATATTACGAAAACCAATATGTACAAGAAATAAAATATTTAGATATGAAGTCCACACATGCAATGGAACTACGCGGTGCACTACTATCTCCATAACCCTCTTAGAAATTAGACATTTAGGCTGTAGCCATAAGAATAAAAAAATTAAATTCTATTTCTAGATTCATTGTAACCCTTGAGGACTAAGATGGAATGCTTCATTTCCAGTAATAAGGATCTCTGGTTCTCTACAATCCCCATACGAAACAGGTATTCTGTGAGGTCTTTCACCGGTGGAGCCAACCCATTCGCGCCACAACCATAATGTAGCTGTAGCGTGACTCTGCAACGGATAAACTTTAAGTACAATTTATATATTTATGTAAACACTACATATTAAATACAATTAATTTTAATATTTACGGCTTTGATTACCTTGTCCAAAGAGTGGAAATAGTAAAGTAAGGTTTGAATAAAGCAAATTCACCTCCTTTACCTTCTTCCTTTATATTCTTTGATAATTATATTTTTCAAAGAAACGATTGATTCGCGTATAGCTCAAAGAACAGATAATCGATGGGAAAGAAATACTCTACAGCGGAAGCTTCGTACCGGTAACGATACCTGAACGTAGGATGACCCATCATGAGATGGAATGACGACATGGTAAAGCAATAATTTGTGACTTTCCTTGAAATAGGCACATGTTCAGCAGTGGACCATAGAGGATCTGTAGTGATGATGATAATGATGAACGAGTTATTCTATTAACCACCACTATTTTACGTTTCACAAGAAACCTGTAATTAGCAGCAGAACTAGGTAAAATGTCCCCTTTCTATCTTGAAGTGTAAGTACGTACCACCTTTTCACCTGTTTCTGCCACTAAGTATTCAGTGTTGACAACGCTTTTGTAGCCTTCTTTGGTAAAAATTGATATCAGGTGGCTGCAGGAGGCACTTACTATCAATCAAATTTACTGTTCGTTTTTTTTATAGTATAGGGTGACAAACGAGCACACAGTCCACCTGATGGTAAGTGGTTGCTGTGACCCATAGACATCTACATTTATCCTCGTTTGCGAATCAAAATGCAGATGCGTTGCCACCCGTGAGGACTAAGATGGAATGCCTCGTTTCCAGTAAAAAGGGTCTCCGGTTCTCTACACTCACCATACGAAACACAGCAGTGTTAGGCTGCTATTTGACGCTGGCATTCTGTGGGAGCGTAGTCTTACCCCGGTCGAGCCGACCCGTTCGTGCTACAACTATACTACTAATATAGTTGCAGCATGACTCTACCACGTACGAATGTAGTTCGCTTACTAAATACATTTATAAACAAAAAACTGACATTAAATTACTAAATTTGCGGCATAAACCTTTTGAAGCAGAAGCATTAAAAGGATATAATTTTAAAAATATAAAGAACAAAATCCACTTGAAGAAAATTACAACTACAATCAACACAATCTCGAAACTTCAATTACCTCAGTGGGGCGTGCTTCGCGGGCAGGTGCCGATGTCGGTTGGCGTGACGGCGATACAGCACGGCTAAAATGCCGCACACAGCAGTCGCTAATAGAGCTGACATTGCAGCTATCGACGCTAGCACTGGCGACATTCCCAATGTATTGCTCTCACCTATGTTGGAAGAGAAAAGAGGAAAGAAATACAGTGTAGCACAAGAGTAAATGAGAGAAACGATTATAGACATCTTTCAAATGTTAAGAATTCAAAGCCTTACCTATAAAATTCGAAAGGCTAAAGTTAAAGTTAGTCTCACACTTTTCACTAATTGACAATAAAAAGACATATATATGTATAGGCACTTAAATTAAGTAATTGATAATTAACGATTATAAGTACGGCCGATAAGCTTTTTATATGTATTCTATAAAGTACTAATTAAAATATAATTTCAAGTTAATGACGTATAAAGAAAAACTTAAGCGTGTTTTGTTTACGTAATTATTACAAGTTCATTTATTTAGCTTTTTTATACAAATAAACTTATCTCTATTGTGAAAAGCCAGAATGTGTCTAAATTCACAGTGCTGTGTTATTCGCTACTTTAATGTATGGTAGTGAAAGTTGGGTGTCGCAGAAGAAGCACGAGAGTAGAATAAATTCTATAGAAATACGGAGTATGTTAGGACTGAATTTGAATGACAGGGTGAGAAATTTTGTGATAAAAGAAAAGTGTGGTTTGCAAGATGATGTTGTGACCAGGATTAAGAAAGGAATGCTTCGGTGCTTTGGTCATTTAGAAGGAATGAATGAGGAAAGAGTGACAGAGCAAATTTATGCTGCAGGAGGATATAAAAAAATGTAGTCATTCGGTTAACGGATTCAAAGGTCTTATTGTAAATGAAAATTTAGGACCTTCTCTAGGATTTTTTTTCATTCTCATAAATTATTTCTAGATATAAACATGACATGACCGTGTAGTGGTGGTGAAAGTATATCCACTACCCCATATCGTGCCATGGGTGTCGTTTAACTAAACAAAATAAAATAAAAACGGTTGCCAACCTGCCTGACAAGCGTAGCAACTGTGTCAAATATCCCCCCCCTCTTAGGAAATTTATGGGATAAACATGATAGAAAGTCTTTAAAAAAGTCGAAAACACAACACGATTGTTACAAATATGAAATTTTTCTTTTACAGTAACATACAAATAAACATTTTTTTTGTTCATAATATTAATAATAAATAAATTTTAAATGAAACTAATTTTTAAGGATTTTTTTCGCGTTTAATGTAACTTCTTACTTCCCGACGTTTCGTAGTCACGAGAGGGACTGAGGTGTTTGACGTCCCGATGTCATAGTTAGCCCGGCTACCTTCAGTTTTTGAATATTAATTTTTGTCCGATCTACGCAGAATGAGCTACACAGGGTTTGGATTTAATTTTATTAATAATAGGATCCCAAGCAGATGGCAGCACCCGTCCATGTTTGAGTGGTGGATACCGGGCTAACTATGACATCGGGACGTCAAACACTTCAGTCCCTCCCGTGACCACGGGTGCTGAAAAACACTCGAAACGTCGGGAACTACAAAATTAAATTCAACGCGAAGAAGTCCGTAAAAATTAGTTTCATTCAATGTGTAGTATTCGCGTAAATATAAGAAATCATTATAAATAAATTTATTTGATATCTTGATTTAACAAGTGTATGCAAGAACATTGAACTAAAATAGCGAGTGTTTCAGTTAAAACATTCAAAGATATCACTTTAGATAACAATTAAGGAGTTATTTAGGTAGAAATTAAGAATTTGTTTAGTCTTCATTAATTGTCTCTAGATATACACATGGTACAAAGTTATAAACACAGTTGCAAACACAACACACAAAAATGACAAACATAAATTACAAATTTTAAAAATATTTTTTTTTATATATCGTATTTTTGTACATCTTTATTAATGAGACGAGGCTCGAGCACTGCAGTGGGATGGAGTACATTGATTGATTAATTAATATCATAGCGGTATTTCAAATTAAAATTTATATATACAGCCCGCTGCTTTGCATTGTTAAAAATTTATTTACAAAGCTATTATTCAATCAAAAGTACTTCGTATAGTGGCCGCTCCCATTCTTGTTGAAGAATAAAAATTAATTTTTATATTACTAAATTGAAAATTTTAAAAACCCCCGAAACAAAAGGGCTGATGATCTTCAAACGATTGAAAATATTATTTTTTAATCATGGGAAAAAACACTCGATGAAGAAAAATTTCAAACAAAATAAAAACCGCACCCGAATCGATTCACCCGTTTAAGAACGAAAAAAAAGACAGACAGACGTAAAAGAAAGACAAACTGAGGTCTGTATGTATATTTTTTTTTATAGGATAAAGGTGACAAACGAGCACACAGTCCACCTGATGGTTAGTGGTTGTTGCGGCCCATAGACATCTACATCTATCCTCTATTACAAATCAAAATGTAGATGTGTTGTCACCCGTGAGGACTAAGATTGAATGCCTCATTTCCAGTAAAAAGGGCCTCCGGCCACCTGCACTCACCAAGCGAAACGCAGAGGTAAACCTCTATTTCACGCTGGTTTTCTGTGAGGTCGTGGTACCACTCCGGTTCGAGCCGGCCCATCCGTGAGACAGCAAAAACTGCCGCGTGGCTCTACCACTGTTGAAATGTCTCACATAGCGGTCAAATTTATAACACCCCTCTTTTTGCGTCGGGACTTAAAAGACTTACGGTCTTTCCGGCTTCACACCGTAGCAGGATCTCGACAACATTGTAACCTACGGAGTCAAACAGTCAAACTAAGAATAATCGAGGTGACCCCAAAAGAACCACATAAAAAATCTTCAAAATCGGTCGTACTGGATTTTTATATACAACATGTAACAAAACCCTTTGGTTCCAGTTAAGTTCGTTATTAGAGTCAGTATTCAAACGTAAAGATATAACTTTTTTCAAAAAACTTGAAAATTAAAAAAAATATTTTAAATTTAAAAAAATGTATTTTCGAATTGGGTGTAGTTTTATTACCTCTGCATTATCCGGAGAATAAGCGGATTGTGAAATAACCCCCTTCACTGATGCTCGTGTCAGTTAGAGGTAATAAAACCACATAAAATTTGCAAATTATGTTTTTTAATTAAAATTAATTTTTTTAATGTTCAAGTTTTTTGAAAAAGTTATTTCATTACGTTTGAATACTGACTCTGCCACAGGGTTTTTCTTACATGTTATATATAGAAAGACGAGCTATCCGCCTTGGATTAGCTAGGATGAATTCTGTATTTCGACGACAATGCCACTTACCATGTCCAAATATAGCAAAGGACTACTATCCAAGTGACTTTATAAGTAGCCATATAAATTCTTCAAAATCGATGAAGCCGTTTAAGAATAGAAGAATTACACACACGCATACAGGAATTTTATATACTCGTATAGAGACAAGCAATTCGCCCCGGCTTCGCATGGGTTATTTCTGGATCTTGACTTCACATCACCTATTTGGGTCAACTTTAGCTCAAAAAAATTAAGGTTAACTCAAATCTGAAGAGTAAACAGTCAGTGTAATTACAGGCTGAGATGCGTACTATATTTTCTTATATAGAATATGGGTGACAAACTAGCACACAGTCCACCTGATGGTAAATGGATACAGAGGCCCATACATATCAACATTTATTCTCGATTAAGATTCAAAATGCAGATAAGTTGTCACCTCTAAGAACTAAGACGGAATGCCTCGTTTGCAGTAATAAGGGTCTCCGGTTTCCTTGACTCACCAAACGAAACAGTAGAATCAAGCTACTATTTTACGCTGGTATTATGTGAGAGCGTGTGTAACCCGGTTGAGCTGACCCATTCGTGCTACAATCAATCTGCAATCAAAAAATCTGCAACGTGGATGTACCACGTGATAAAACTTGAACAACAACGAAGAAAAATAATGTTTTAATTATAAAATGCAACAACGCATCTGTAGAACTTGTATGTGTCCATGTGTCGCAATAATCACTCTTGCCCTCAAAACTTCCAGATTGTAATTGGGCGGAAAACCAGACGCTGGCAAGTAATTATCCATCTATGTTTTATAACAATATTAATAGAAAGTTAAAAACTACATTTAATAGGGCTATTGCCCTTATTTAAATGTATTTAAATATTAATTTACAGACAGTTGTGCCTTAAAAATGAAAATCAGTAAAATAAAGCGAATTTACCCTCTTTCTACTCTAGAAAAGAGTGCAATTAAAATTTATGTTCCAAAATAACATATGCTCAGGCTAAAAGTAAATTGTTCTCGATTAGCGACCGTGCGACGTAATGTATGAAATTTGCATATTAATGGAATATACTCGCGTTGCTCTGAAGCAACGTAAAATGAGTTAAACCGTTTCCTTTCGTTGTAAGAAAGTCCTAACATATCTACTTGTTACCGACTCATTCAGTACTCTATGGAAATCTAAAAATATTACTTTTTCCATTAAGGAAACGTCATAAAAGTGCATAGATTAGTTTTTGGTTTAAAAACTGCATTTATGTAAAGTTTTTCGGCAGTAAATTCTTTATATAAATAACCTTTATTATAAGACACCTAAAACTAAGAGTTATAATTGGCAGACTAATTGTTATACGGCATTATTTACCAGTAAATCCTGGGTAAAATATAGAATTTAAAAATTAATTGCTGCAATAAAGAAATAAATTACTGAGTGGCAAGGCTTATTTGCCCGGGTTGCTAACAGTACGAGTTCAATCCCCGCCGGCGCCAATGAAATTGTTAATTGCAATTATATGTGCTAACTTACCACGAGCTCGGCAGTGAAGGAAAATACAGTGAGGAAACCGGAATGTCTAAGAAATAAAAAAAAATATTTCGAAGACATGTGAAGTCCGGAACACTCATTGGAGCAGCGTAGCTTCCTTGCTCTACAACCCTCTCAGAAATGAGAGGAGGCACAGGTCTAGCAGTGAGCCGTATATAGGCTGTAAATTTATATTATAACTTTAATGCTTATTTTGTGTCTAGGAATCTGTCACAATGATATTTTATTTAATTTATTTATTCATTCTTTATTTTCTATCCGAGTACAGAGCCAGAGTACGAAACCTATCCAATTGCAGAGAGGTGTAAGACAGGATGACGTTATATCCCCGAAACTCTTCACCGCTGCATTGGAAGACGTTCTCAAGCTTCTGGACTGGAAAGGATACGGTATTCACATCAATGGCGAGTACATCACTCACCTTCGATTTGTAGACGATATAGTCCTTATGGCAGAATCGCTGGAGGACTTATGCACCATGCTCAATAACCTCAATAGTGTCTTCCAACGGATTGGTCTCAAGATGAACATGGACAAAACAAAGATCATGTTCAATGTCCATGTCACACCTATGCCGGTAGTTGTTGGGAGCACTAAGCTCGAAGTTGTTGATCGACGGATTTAACTCGGCTGGGCAGCGTTAGGGAAACTACGACACATCTTCTCGTCAGACATACCTCAAAACCTTAAAACGAAATTGTACAACCAGTGCGTGTTTCCAGTGATGACGGCTAGCAGTGAAGGACCACGTCTCAGATCCGTAATCTGAGACGTGGTCCTTCACTGCTAGCCGTATGAGGAAGCTCAAGGTCGCTCAGCGAGCTATGGAGAGGGCTATGCTCGGAGTTTCTCTGCGTGATAAACTTAGGAATGAGGATATCCGCAGTAGAACCGGAGTAACTGACACAGCCCAACGGATCAGTAAGCTGAAGGGGCAGTGGGTCGGCCATATAGCTCGAAGAACCGACAACCGATGGGGAGGACAGGTTCTTGAGTGGCAGCCTCGTACCGGTAGGCGAAGTGTAGGGCGACACCCCACGAGATGGAGTGACGACCTGGTAAGACATGCAGGAAGTCGATGCATGCAGGTGGCTCAGGACCGTGCTTTGTGGCATTCCTTGGGGGAGGCCTTTGTTCAGCAGTTGATTTATGAAAGGCTTTAATGATGATGATGAATAAACTATGTTTGTTTGGGACGAACCCAGTATCTATGGTTTTTTCATTTATTATTTAAAAGTACAAGAGTTGCTGCAGCAGCTAACAAAAGTCTTCTGGTGTCGAAATTGTAAAAAGCACTGCAGAACGATAAACGACAATGTCATTTAACATTGTTATACTGCATTGTTATTCTAATGTGTACAGTATTGTTATGTGTTGTTATGTTGAAAAACAATGAAACATAATGTGGACGTGTTATTAAACAAGTTATACAACATATATAGCAAATTAATCTTTAACATTTTTTATATAATGGATTTCCGCAAAGTAACACCTGATTCTATATTATTAGTGTCAAAATCTTAGCTGGCCATTGTACAGCTTGTGTTCATAAAGGTTGGGACGACATTTTGCTCAGGAGTCCATCTGAGTAAGTACCAAGCCTACCCTCTTACATGTTTCTGCCGCCAAACAACAAAGCTTGTACTGATTTTGTTATGTTTTGTGTTTGTTAGTGGAATAATTAAAGGTCGTGCGACATTTTAACTTAATTTTCAGTAGTCTTCAAGCCAAAGTTAATTGAACTTTAACTATTTTATCATCACACACTATTTTTATACCTTTCCTTTTCATATATTTTTTGCTATGTTACACCCTCTTTAGGATTTCTCACGTAAATACATTTTAAATGGACAAACATCCAGACCTGGAACAATTATTAAGTGGCGATGCTTGCGAAGTCACTTATTGATTTCACGATGTCTATCCGTCTGTCCGTCTGTCCGTCCGTCTGTCCGTCTGTCCCACGATTATCTCGAGAACGGTTTCGAATTTTCAAAGTCGGTTTTCAGCAATCGATTACTGATCACCCAGGCATCTGAACCTCCTATGTTAGAAACCGCTACAAAGCTGATTGCTTCGCCACTTTGCTATGCAGTTAGCTTGCTAGGTTTATTTTAAGGACATATAAGCAGATCCGTGAGGGATTGGAACCGGCTGCCTAGCATCGTCGCAAACAAATGATTAGCTACGTCGCTGTCGAGCTACTATTTATTCATTACAAAGTATCTTAGTTCACTATCGTGCACAGGAAAACATAGATTGGCTCATATATATTAATGTACCCAATATTTGCCATAGTTACTAACTTGACAAACGGATTGGCTACCACAGTTTTTTATTTGAACTCTTAACAGAAAGACACTGATCTTCTTCTCCTCTTTCAGTTTCCATCTCTTCTCTTACGGCACCCAAAGAACAATAATATAGCTCTCAGAATGTTCATTTTCTATCAAAAGTCCACTGTTGCTGCTGAACATAGGCCTTCCCATAGGTTGCTTTATACTCGTAGGGGGCATATTTTTCATAGTTGCTACGCTTGGTAGGCGAGCGGCAAACTGCATTTTTCTTATTTCTTTTTTCTTTTATTAGACTCTCACAGCAATACGTACACTGTTATATACATATGGAATGACATCATTATTATTATTGCTAAGTTCAACAGTGGTAGAGCCACGCGGCAGCTCTTGCTATCGCACGGATGGGCCGGCTCGAACCGGGGTGGTACCACGACCTCACAGAAAACCAGCGTGAGGTAGAGGTTCACCTCTGCGTTTCGCTTGGTGAGTGCAGGTGGCCGGAGGCCCTTTTTACTGGAAATGAGGCATTACATCTTATTCCTAACGGGTGACAACGCATCTACATTTTGAATTGTAATAGAGGATAGATGTAGTTGTCTATGGACCGCAGCGACCACTTACCATCAGGTGGACTGTGTGCTCGTTTGTCACCATTATCCTATAAATAATTTAAAATTAAAAATTTTGTACAGCCGACTTCAATATAAGCGACTTCAAGACAGGTTATTTAAGAATAACTCAATAACCATTGATCTGACCTTGATCAAATTCATATGGGACCACACGAGAACTATCAGCTTTCATATAAAAAAAGAATCATCGAAATCGGTTCGCCCAGTACAAAGTTATGAGGTAACACACATAAAAAAAAAAAAAAAAAAAAAACATACACTCGAATTGAGTACCGTCTCCTTTTTGGAAGTCGGCAGAAAAAAAGTGTGCAATCACTTACATTAGAGGCACCAAATGCATACTTAGTAAACGATACGTTAATTTAGCAACAATAAATAGGTGCCGTTTTTTTATGGGATAGGAGTGACAAACGAGCACACAGTCCACCTGATGGTAAGTGGTTGCTGCGGCCCATAGACATTTACATCTATCCTCGTTTGCGAATCAAAATGCAGATGCGTTGTCACCCGTGAGGACTAAGATGGAATGCCTCGTTTCCAGTAAAAAGGGCTTCCGGCCACCTGCACTCACCAAGCGAAACTCAGAGGTAAACCTCTACTTCACGATGGTATTCTGTGAGGTCGTGGTACCACCCCGGTTCGAGCCGGCCCATCCGTGCGACAACAAAAGCTGCCGCGTGGCTTTACCGCTGTTATAGTTTCACTGTTTAACTTAGATAAAATATTTTTTAAATTATTTAAATTTAAAGCTTTATCAAAGTTAAGATTTCTTAACTTTTAGTTGTTATTAGGAAGACTTGCCTGTCCATCTCTCGGTTTACTACCCCTTGTAGTCCCTTACAACAACCAACAAACGATATAGGTTAGTGGATATTATTACACCGTCACTACACTTTCGTAAATTTTCATTTATTTAAAACACGAGTCCCGGGGACAACTTAAGCCAGTGTCGCGGCATAGCCTCGTTATTTCAGCCGGTACATTCGTTCTGACTCGCGAGTGTTTCGGAGCGATATGCAAAAATGGCTTTATACAGTGTTAAATAATAAACATCAAAACCACTAACAGAGGCCTGTAAACCTTTTAAGTGGCATTTCTAAACACGACACGCGAAACAAATTACCCTGTTTTATAGTTTATTTCTTCATAAAAGGGTTTCATAATAGTTATAGTTTAGTAACCTACTTTCTAATAATTGAATACATATAATGAGTTTACATAATATCGTTGTCATTATATAACTTTTTTTATCGTGTAGTGGCAGTGTAAGTATATCCAATACCCCATATCATGCCGTGGGAATCGTAAGAGGTAGGAGAGGGCAAATCAGGAGATGGAAAGCAGCGTCTCCCTAATAACGACTGAAAATAATAAACTGTAGTTTCCAACACACATGCCAAGCGTGGCAACATGGCAAATATTCATCCTATGAGGATTGCCTCAAGCATCATCCCCATAATTGTATGGGGAGGTCTATTATCAGCAGTGGATTTTAATAGGTTGTAACGGTGTTAGCCTTTTAAGTCGTAAGATGTGACTTTTAAAATACGCTTCCTGATGTCAGTACTACGTAGTTATTTGATAGAGTTGAAAAATTATACTACGTGGTCTACCACGAAGCTGTGTGTTATGACTGCAGAAATACCTGTAACGGAGAAGAACCAGCCTTGCGCAGAATATCAGCGTGAAATACCAACATAATGCTGATGTGTATGGTATAGGAAGAAACGAAAAACCGAGACACTTTTCACCGGTAACAAGGAATTTCGTCTCAGTATATAATAATCAGACGTGTCAACGCATCTGTATTTTGATTCTTAATCCAATATAGATGAGTGTCTGTGAGCATATAAGAGCATACATTAACCATCACGTGATTTGAACCGCATAATATTGGTGTGATTTATATGGTTGAGAGAATCGAACCAGAGTTCACAAAAAAATCCTAAAATTCTTTCCCGCCGGTAACACTGTGCACGTAATAAGATCTGATTCGCAAAGTGCTCGACGAAGAAAAACATTGAGAGAAAAACTCGTCTGGGAATTTAGAAAAAAAACCATGGACGTGCAATTTCAACACGCCAATATGATTACGACAGTGTGAAAACATGATTCTGATGAAGTTACAAAGGCTAACTGGCTAACAGCACTGACACCACTGTAAATCGGCACAGCATGAAGACCTTTTCCTTGCCATAAATTTTCAGGGATTCTTTTTCCAAGAGTGAGATGTATCTAGTCAGATACTTTATTTTACTTCATTCGGCTTAGGAAAGAAATAAAAGAGGAAAAATGGTACATTAAAGAGCGGGAGTTTATAACAAGCTGGTTATAAAATATAGAAATACATGGAATTAATTTTTGTCCTAATTCTTACTGTAGCCGGCCACTTGCAAACATCTGAAGTGTTACAAATTACATATTTGAAGGCGAACGAACATAATGACACAGTTTTGATGCATTATGTTATGTTTTTCTACACAAAACAACACGGAATGAAGCCGTTTGGTTTGACGGAGCTTAGCGTGACTTCGACTTACAACTATGGTTGCAGTATGGACGCGATAATAATGTAATTTATTAAACTTTTTTCATAACAATCATAGTCATAAACTACCATCCTTTACATCCATATACCTACGCATACATGCTCGTCGGTTAAAGTACTCTAAATCAAGCCTATCTTCAATATATTGCCAAATAAACGATAAACTTTAGTCAGGGGCATCCCTTCCCGACTCTGCCGTTCATTTTTGCAACATAAATTTGCTTTGCACTCTTTCCTTGTTCATTTTTTCTACATGATCAAACCACCAAAGCATTACTTTTTTAATCCTGTTCATATCGTCATCTTGCAAACCACACATCTCTTATCACACAATGTCTAACCCTGCCATTCAGATTCAGCCCTAACATACTCTTTAATGACCGCATTTAATCTATTCTCGTGCTTCTTCAGCCACACCTAACTTTCACTACCATACATTAAGATTAGAACTAACGCAACATTGTGAATTATCACATGTGCGTTTTTTGACACATTCTAACTTCCCACAATGGAGTGAGGAGCCCCATTTACTCAATGGCCTGCGTATGTTTTTCATAACGACCAAGTATAAGGGGCGTTTGATATTGCAATCGTCAATTCGCCCAAAAAACATGATGGTAGGCTTCTTATTCATCATCGGTCCATAAATGTCAACTGTTGAACAAAAGCCTTCGATAGATTGCCTCAAAGGAATATTTGCCGTAGTTTCCTCGCCATGTTGGCAACCAGAGTTTTTATCATTTTGAGTTGTTATCAAGAAATTGCTGCTGCGCATATCCTGTTATATTTCTTGCTGTCACTTCTATCGACACTCTAAAGTCAAAGACAAATATTTTTATTCAAAATGGGCTTTTACAAAGCGCTTTTTGAAAGGTAAATGCTACGTCATCGCTCCAAAATGTCCCTAATACCGGGAGACGTTGTAAAACGAAGCACCAATAAAATCATAAAAAGATATTTTTTCTTGCAACATATTGTAAGTAAGAATAAAAATAGTCTTATTCTGATTTTTGTCTTTATTAAATAACATGAAATAAGGAGGACAAAGGTTCCACTTATTCCATAATTGATTGACATATCTTCCAGTAAACAGGGACAGAGAGATAATATATTTAAAAAGGCATGTTTAGTGCGGCGTACATTTCTAATGAATAAATAATATACACAATATAATACAAAATATAATAAAGAATAACATATTTTAAAAAAATCAAAATAAACAAATACGTATAAAATACAGAAAAATATAATAAACATGATGTAAATTATTTTTTATTGCACGTTTCTTAAATACCAATATAGTTTTAAAATATTTTATGTTAGGTGGTAGAGAATTAAGAACTTTTTTACCACTAGTACCACAAATAAACTTTGCTTATATTCTGGGATTTTGTTGTTAAAGCGAATAAAATATTTTCACATCAATGAATTGCTGATTCCGTGAACTAAAGTTCGATCGTCGTCGAATTACCTGTTTTTGTTGCCTGAGTATTCCTTTCGGTCCATAAGTATGGACCGGTCATGGGTGCCTTCTTGGCATATATCTCTAAATACAGCGACACGAGTGTCGCAATTTTTCCTGCACTGCGTGGTGATTATAACAAAATCTTACCGAATGGAAGACGCTAACGTCCAATAATAATAGGGTCTTACAATGAACAGATCAGTAACGATAGTTCAGATTGGATTTTGATTAAATCAAATTTAATAACTTTAAAAGATTATAAATAAGGAGCATTCTTTCAAACATAACATGTGGTTTAAAAACATAAACACGAAATTACAAATATCATGTACATTACAGAAACGCTCGACAAATTCCGTAGACGCGCCGTATACAGTTCCACGCAAATCTATTATGTTAGGGTTAAAATTAAGCGCATATATCACTAACCAGTATATTTGGCCTGTCCTCTAAGAGTAACGGTTTCGATAGTGGACACGTCGCTCCGACCCTTGGCATTGACCGCATACAGGTCGATCCTGTAACTCACGCCCGGCGGCAATCCACGTATTTCGAAATATGGCGGAGTACGGTTCGTGGAAACATTGTAGCGTACCTGTTGGGAATACATTTTTATTCCAAGCGAATGCTTCGATAATTAAAGGAAAGAAAGGAAAATAAGGCGATTTCTTTTGTACGTTTATACTTCTAACATGTACAAATAATTTTCAGAACAATGTAATATTTACGCCATGCTGGTTGCACTTGTTAAATAAAAATATTGTGTTAAAATGCTTTATTAACACTTTTAATAAAAATAAATACTTTGTGCTTTTTTTCTCTTAATTACGGAAAGACAATTATTCTAAGTTTACGAAATTACATCAAAATTTAATTTTATTTAATTCAAAGTGAAATTTTACATGTATTTATAATTGAGAAGTTGTATTAGCAATGTTTTTATTCTTTATTAGCTATATAATATATTATTATTGTTTATATGCCGCTTTTTTTTCTTAATTGTGACAAACGGCCCGTTAATCACTGTGCCAGTGTAAAGTTAAAATATGCCGCTTTTAGTTGGCTTGTAAAATATTAATTATGTGTCAGTAATATAAAAAAATGGAAATAGATTGGAAATTACTTTAAATGTATTCTACTCTGACAATATACAACTCACCGTAAGCGAAGGCAATTCCAGCAGCTCCATTAAGAAGGTCTGTGGCAAACCACCGTCAAAGTTCTCTACGCATTCGACGTACAAAGAATCAAGACTTTGGTTTGCCACTGAACAATTCTGTAGTTGGAATGGACGACCTGCATGAACAAAAATTTTAATGAACAAGTTATCAATCTCATATAAGAGAGAAAATGCCAATTATTTCAATGAAACAAATTGAAACATCAGCTCATATTGCTTTGCGCGGCTTTTAATTGCTCTATACAAGAGAGACTTATTAACAATCAAGCTTTTTCACTCCTGCGTCTTACATGAAAATTGCTACGTAGCAACTCCTGATTAAATCACAGGGTACCTGGCGACTGAATAATGAAGAAATTCAATACAAAAATGCTGAACTCAAATTTGGCAGTCTGGTTATAAAGAGATCTACTACCAGTGCGAGGATATCGACTCTGTAATTCATTTGCCAACATAGTAGAGATGATCTTCCTAGATCTCGGATGTTCCGTATTAAAATTTAGTAAGAAAAATAATTCATTTTTACAAGATTTCGCGGTAGAGCTATGCTGCTGCTATGTTACAGTTGTAGGTCGAATGAAATGGGAATCGTTACGGGCATTTTATGGAAGCAAAGTTAATTATTTCTTATATTTATGCGAACACTACACATTAAAATAAAACCAGTTATTACGGATTCTGTCGCAAATATTAACATATTTTATATCCCCGACGTTTCGAGCAAAATTATTTATGAATAATTTTAATATGGAAGTAGCCGTCGTTAACTAACTGACTTGACGGCTCCGTGGTTCAGTGGCTTAGCAATGAGTTGCTACGCTGGGGGCCGCGGGTTCGAATCCCGCACGGAACAAGTATTTGTATGGTTTACAAATAATTGTTCCGGGTCTGGATGTTTATTCTTGTGCAATTTGTGTTTGTAAACTGTCTCCACGATACAGGAGAAAATCCCAGTGTGGGGGTAACGTTTTTTAAAGAATAAAAAAAAACTATGACATTGGGACGTCGAACACCTCAGTCACCTCACCCCACCTCTACCCCGTGACCATGGGTGCTGTAAAGTACTTGAAACGTTGGGAATTTAAAATAAGTTAATATACGCGATGGAATCCATATAATCTAGTTTTATTTAAATAAGCTAAATTACTTCACGATATAGGAGAAAACCCTAGTGTTTGGGGTAATGTATTTTTTTTAAAGACGAAAAAGAAATAATTCTACTAAACATTCTCAAATTTCGTTTAAAAGTTTCATACTCACCAGCGACTACTAACTGGAAAAGGCATGGCACTTTTTGTTTTCCAATCGCGTTTTCTCCAAAACATGCCAACGTCCCATATTCCATATCCGTAGTGGGAGTATAGTTTAGAGTTGACGTATTCCCATGACTATTATACAATCTATAAAAAAATCATTAGAAGTAATTTTAATACGAAAAAACTTAAATTAAATAACAGAACAAGTTTTTTTTACTACTTATTATATGCCAGTCCTTGGCCATAATACCACCTGGTGGTAAGTGGTGATAAATCTCTAAACGATAAATCGCACTATCTTAGTTTATTCACTCTTGCCTGGAACACGACAAAGATTGTACGGCGGAAATTGGAATTAATCAACCAACTTCAACCAAAATCTGTCAGTTCGTTTGTCGCTACAATTGTATTTAAATAAAATGTAGTCCACTATAACTGGACAACGTTTCAGTTTTTTATAGAATAAGGGTATGTTTATCACACAGTCCACCTGATGGTAAGTGGTTGCTGTGGTCCATAGACATCTTGATTTATCCTCGATTACGAACCAAAATGCAGATGCGTTGTCACCCGTGAGGACTAAGATGGAATGCCTCGCTTTCCAGTAATAAGGGTCTCCGGTTCTCTATACATACCATACAATGAAACACAGCAGCATTAAGCTGCTATTTTAACCAGGTCTTCTGTAAGAGCGTGGTCTTTCCCCAGTCGAGCCGAACCATTCGTGCTACAACTATACCAGAAATAAAGCTGTAGTATGGCTCTACCACGTGTATACTGGCTACTCAGACTGCCGAAGTGAAGCAGCTTGTTGCGCTGCTATGTGCCGCGGGTTCATTTCGTTCATACAGAATAAATATTTGATTGTAATTCATCATTTTCCTACCACGCACCTACTGAACAGGGGCCTCCCTTGTGTAATGCCACAAAGTACAGTCATAAGCCACCTGCATCCATCGACTTCCTGCATATTTTATCAGGTCGTCAAAATGTAGTGTGTGCCGCTAAACTTTGCTTACTGATATGATGCTGCCACTCGAGAACCTTACTTTCCCATTGACTGTCAGTTCTCTTGTATCGTAATCATTATAATTATGTTATTGTAACTCCTTCTAAATAACTTTTGTTCTGAATTCAGATTTCGAACACTTTAATTTAAAAATTTATTACAATAATTATATGTATAAATAGTAAACGTTGAATTTACGAATGCAAAATATCTACGTTAAGGGCAATATTCCTAAAGTAAAGTACTTATATTTTAAAATTCGCATATATTTAAAGGTAACTTGAAATCAATGTAATATGTATACCTCGGTGGTAGTTCAGTCTGTTCGCCAGAGTTATTGAACGTCCAATGAAAAGAGACTAAAGCGGGATTGGCGTCTACCGCACAGTGAAGCGACACCGTCTCGTGCTTCAGAGCTCCGTACAGCTCATTGTCCTTCATCTCGGCACAGACCGGAGCATCTGTACAGGAAATGAATTCACGTCAGATAAGAAATTGCATTCTTATAATGATATAGTATTTCACATTCAATATCATATTCAAAGTAGTAGTTACCCAGGATGGACTAAAGTCACTTATATTGCCAAGATGTTTATTTCTAGTCGATTTAGCGAACGAACTTATATTGGATCATTTTTTGTGTGTTCATTTTTGTGTTTTTTCTACACCTTGAGATATATATTTTATACATATTTTATTTTTATATAATAAGAGTGACCAAAGAACACATAGTCCACCTGCTGGTAAGTGAATGTTGTGTTCTATAGACATCTACATTTATCCGCTATTAAGAACCCAAATGGAGATACGGTGTCTTCCCTGAGCACTAAGATGGAATGCCTCGATTCCAGTAAAAAGGTTCGCTGGTTCTATATGCTCACCATACGAAATACACCAAAATTAAGCTGCTATTTTACGCTGATATTCTGTGAGAGCATGGTACTACCCAGGTCAAGCCAACTCATTCGTGCTACAACCAAAATACAGCTGCAGCGTGGCTCTCTCACGTATAATGTGTCCATATAAGAGGATAGTGTCTAGACTGCAGGAAATTTAAAGAATAGTTCTTTACAATATATTGCTGTTCCACCTGTGCCAGCACAACCAAACTATCCAACAGTAAGAGACATTTGCAGCATGGATTCATTATATCTATAAAAAATTGACTACATTATCATCACGAATTCTTCTTTTTCCTATTTTGAACCTTTTTTTTCTTCTTTTTTTAGAAACATTAAAGGTAGAATTGCTGTTTGTATAATATAATTTCAGATAAAATGTTAGCAGAATCATGCAGTTGAGTCAAACATTAATAATTTATATAAATGTTCAATCCAGATATATATTCAACTTAAAAAAATATATTAATAAAAAAAGATGATCAAAAAATAACAGCCTGTATCATAGCGACCCCCTTAAGATGACGCAATAATACAGGCTGTTTTAATTCCTTTATGATAATATATTTTTTCAGGTGAATATAAATCTAGGTAGAACAAATTCATCTCATAGTCCTGCTTGCAGAGATCAAATTCTGCGAAGTAATATTAAACACAAACAAAAGAAAAGATCTCAAGTTAAGAAAATACTATTTTAATTTTATTGAAATTTCTCTACCAATTATTCAAATAGCTTTAAACCATTACTAGAATCGACGACTCATTGAACTGCATTCTGCATCACAATATTATTGATTTCGATTTGAATTTTTCCTAACAATCGTTTTAGTTCATCAATGTTATGCTACGTAGTTTTAATTTATTTACATACCCCCAGAGAAAATAATCTAAGAGCGTAAGATCAAGCGATATAGCTAGCTACACAACAGGACCATTTTGTTGCCAGGAAGATGCTGCTTCCCATCATCTGTTTTATTTTTCTCTGTCATCTCTTACGACACACACGGAATGATATGTGTAAGTGGACAGGCGGACAAAAATTAAAAAATATATTTTTTGTAAAAAAATAAATATATTCCCACTTAAGGACCAACGGCTAACAATTATTTTGGTTATTGGTTTGTCCTCACGCGGTATACTGTTCGATATGCTTCACGGATAGTAAAACCTGACTAATATTTTATGTTGGCATTTAGTCTATCTGCTTTGTATCCCATAAATATTTAAAATAAATCCAAGTACAAGCATACTTCAGGATACTGTGAGCTCGTTCTACGTAGGTCGGACCAAATCTTATTTTTTTTAAATATGGAATAAGAGTAGCAAACGAGCACACAGTGAGAACTAATATGAAATACGTCGTTTTCAGTAAAAAGGGTCTCTGATTCTCTACACTCACCATGCAAATCATAGCAACATTGAACTGCTCATTTACGCTGGTATTATGTGAGAGCATTGTCTTACCTCGGTCAAGCCATTCGTGTTACAACTATAATAATAAAGCGCAGCGTGGCTCTACCGTGTATATCAGTTGAAGGCAGCCTTCGTTAACTATGAAATCAGGACGTTGCCCCCTTGACAATGGGTGCTATGAAGCACCCGAAACTAAACACAACTAAATCCGTAAAATTAGTTTCATTTACAAACATTTATTTACAAAATATAATATACAATATTTTATAACACACAATAATAAAAAAACTATGATAAAAAGAAATTAATAACATAATTATTATAAAGTTTTTCTCCCCGTGGTATCGTGCCAAGAATACTTGCTGCAGTTTCTCGCTGAAACTATTAGCTATAATTAGCCTTTGAGTTAGAAAAAAACCAGCCCTCTTATCACTAGCAATAACGGCCAGTCGCGGATAGAGTTCTTTTAGGAACACGCACGTGGACCCCATGGGCCGATAGTTTCTACAGCAAATAGCACAAATATGTAGTCATCTCTCAGAGACTCATATTTGCACCACTTATTCAGTTCATCTGCCTCTGAGGCCGTCAAAGTGTTTACGCAAGTAGTATCCTACACAAGCGCTTTACCTCTCTCCCAAGAGACCAATGTCATACCGTCAGGTCCCCTGCTATCGTCTTTAACTATTTCACAAGGCTCTAAAACCGAGGGAACATTTATAGAGACAAGAGCCCTTTGGATGTCATCGTTCAAAGAACCGTGCCGTGAAAACCTACCGGCACTTTTCTTACATGAAAGTCCGTGGAGTCCAAACTTGTCGACACTTCTACCACAGGGACACTAATTGCGTTGACAAATCGCCGCTCCTAATCGGATTCCTACAGCGATGGGCAAGCTTTCCCCATCAAGTAATGTACCGAAACTTGATGGTTAGTTATTAGGTAAGGTTAGTGAATAGATTCCCTAGTCGAAACAACTAGAAGATGTCCCTGATCTTGGTCACTATGAAAATGATGAAACAAATCATAAAGATAAAGATATTTTATTTTGCAAATATGGGTACAGTACACGGTGATATAGGTAGTAAGTTTAGCCATATTTTACCAGTAGGCATGCAAAAATACAGAATTATAAACTAATCCGCTATACTAATAAAATAACACAAAACCAAACATAATTCTGATGTTAACTTTACACAGTCTTAATCTCAAACGGAAATTTTTTTTCAGTCAGGAATTCCGTTACGCTATAACATACTTTGACTGTCAAAAAGCTTCAAGCCTTTTTTTAAATATTGATAGCGTCAATTCTTTTCAACTTTTAGGTTTTTTATCATATATGACCGGAGCTTGCAGTAGATACTTTTGCGCATTAGTGCTGTCTTAGCGGATTGATGGCACAATAGAGTATTGTGGCGTCTATTACGTGAAACTACATCGGCAAGGCGTTTAAAACGATTTGGGTTCAACTTAACAAACACAGCTACTTCTAGTATGTATAAACAAGGTAATGTCAGTATTTTAAACTGTTTTGAATATGGCATGCAGCTATCGGTAGTTTTAAGCTTAAACACCACCCTTATGCATCTTTTTTGAGCCTTAAACACTGTATCTTTTTCGGTTGAGTTACCCCAAAATATTGTTTCATATCGGATATGGGAATCTGTTGAGCCGTAGTAAGCAGTGAGAAGCGCATCCATGTATATTATTGAAAACAAAGTATGTAGAACATATGCGGATTTACTAATTTTCTTTCATAGAGTATTAATGTGTGCTTTTCAGTTAAGACGTTTATCTATTTTGAGACCCAAGAATTTTGTAGTTTCAACTTCTTTTACAACATCATTTTTGTAGTGTATATTGAGGCTCATGCTAGGAATCCATTGACTGAAATGTATAACTTTTGTTTTAGTCAAGTTTATTTTTAAATTGTTTTCCAATAACCAGCTCTCCTTCTAATCTTTAAGCATGCTCTGTACCAACGGAATATCCCACTGTTTTTATTGGTTAAGTTCCAGTGGAACACTTTTGCCGGGACAGAGCGTTCGCCATGTCCGCCCTGTCTCTACAGCAAAGCACAGGTCTACTTTGTTATTTAAAATGATGTTACATAAGTCACTGACACTATGCACGGAAGCAAAGAAAGCAGGCAAATCAACGCCAAAAACATTTCTCACACCAATACCATCAAATTTTATATGTAAATTAGCTTTCCTATTTGGTTAATTTATCAATGGAATCTGGCACCTTTCCAGAAAAATTAAAAGCGTCTAATGTAAAACCCTTATATAAAAAGAAGGAAAAAATACTAATAGAAAATTACCATCCAGTGACATTGGTACCTTTTTTATCGAAAATTTTGAATAAGTCATGCACAAGAAGCCCATGATTTTCCTAAATAAATATAACAGAATAAATCCAACTCAGTATGGATATCAAAAATCAAAATCCACGAAACTGGCTGCTTTTAATTTAATAAAAAATATTGTACAAAATAAGAATGACGGACTATTTACCACGGCTATCTTTTTTGATATGTCAAAAGCTTTTGACTTCGTATCACACGATCAGCTTTTGTTCAAATTAGATCATAACGGAATTAGAGGCTTAGCATACCACTGGATTAAGTCATACATACAAAACAGGCATCAATGTGTTGAGGTGCTAAAACTTGATAATAAGTATGTAAGTCGAATTTATAGATCAAAATTTAGAAAAAATTATTTTGGTGTACCACAGGGTAGTGTACTAGGTCCACTTTTATTTTTGATATATTTAAACGACTTACCCGAGGTTATTAAATATAGAAATTTTTATTCGCAGGTTACGTCGCAGTAATAGTCACAACAAATAAAAACATGTCAATGACAAAACATATTTTTGACATTAATGAAACAGTATTTGCTGTAACTAAATGGCTAAGTAATAATAATTAAAAAATATACTTAAGTTATACTCAATATATAAATTTTAATAATATAAATAACAATTTAATAAATATTAATTATAATGGACTAACTCTTTTTAGTGCAACTAACGTGTCATTCCTAGGTATAATTATTGACAAAGAATAAAAGTGGAAAGAACAAGTTTGTAAAGTATGTAATAAAATAAATAGGTTCACATATGCGCTTTATAGACTTACAAAAGTGGCTACAAAACAAACTGCAATTATGACATATTTTGCATATTTTGGGTCGATTATCTTCTACTGGATTATAATTTGGGGCAACAATGCAGAGATTAATAAATTTTTTATTGCACAAAAAAATATTGTTTTTGCCATTCACGGTGTTAGCCCAGATGTCTCATTCCGACCACTATTTAAACACTGGGGATCCAACCCGTGCCTTGTTTGTATATATTAGATGTTGCTAAGTTTGTAAAAGAACACGGGAAGAGTTTCTATAAACTTAATAAAGAAGTGGTATCCACGAACATGAGGAAAACAGATCGGATAGTAATTAGCGAAATACCAAAAAGTAAATGCTTTATCAAAAGTTGTTACTGGATGCGTAAAACAGTGGCTTCTTCAAAATACATTTTACTCGGTTAATGAGTTTTTAAATTACTGATGACAACTTTTTATAGTGCTATAACTCATAATTGACAATTTTTGTTAACTGACATGGTATATAATATTCTTTAATTTGTTTGCTTTATTTGTTTATTATATATTTTTTTTAAAATTGTACTTTTAATATATTTAAGATAATTGGATGGATTGTTTGTTGTCACTAATTTAATGATTTAATAATGATTGATTTTGATGTGTTAATTTTGTATTATTTTATAAATTCTAAGAATAAATAAATTTGCATGTCTCCATTAGGGACTTTGTATGTATACATATTATTTAGCAATATCTTATGTCATATACATACTAAAAAGCAAATAAATAAATAAATAAATTGAGTCCAGGCTATTGTATTTAAAGTTAAATTTAGATTTTTTTCTAAAATAACTTTAAAATATCCAAAAATTTCCAAACTGGACTCGAGCGGAGTAAGTATGTAAATCTAGGTACAAGGAGACAATATTTTAAAATAGTAAGAGCAATGTGGGTTTAAGTTGTACAATTTATCAACGTGGTTTAAAAACAGATTTTTGTTCTTAAAAACAGGTTTAATACTATCGATAAACAACGGAGAACCTAACATGTTTCATTTATAATGTATTATTCCCGGAAATATAAGAAATCTTTGTGCTACTTTTTTGTTTTTTCATGACTACTCTGCTTAGAACTTCTAGCTAACTATCTATAAGATAATAATAATGTTTAAATTTATCTTTAATCAAGTTAGGTTTCGGTAAATTTCTAAACAACGTGGTTACATTTCTACAACCAAGGGTAACAAATGTCACCGAACAATATAAAACAATTTTATACAGCACTAACTAAACCAGAAACTATTCAAAACAACAACTTCAACTCCAATAAAGCCATTCTATGCTAACAGTACGACCGTTTAACAGGGGATCGTTATAAAACTAGATTGTAAATTTACTAAGGTCGTAACGATTGAAGGAGGTCCAAAGCTTTGGAAAATAATAGAATAAACTATCAAGGCAGCTGAGATTGATAACTAAGTAACATTGTGGCAAATTTAAGAAATTTATAAGCAAAGTTCCTTCCCTAAGATAATTACTGTGTGCAGGCAGTTTAATGAAAAAATTAATGCCGTTAGAGACATCTGGGTAACCGACGTTGTAAGCTCTTTAACCGCTAAACAGGTTAATTGCACTTCCTGTGTTTAAGTGACCCCCGCGATTCTATTAGACAAGACAAACGCTTCCGTTTTAAGATGTAATGAACACTTCCGCTTTATTTCGATATAGCGTTTTTCTTTAAATTTATGATGAATTTGAACGTATAATATGTCCAGTAAGGTGAATAAATATGTTATGGAGTGAAAGTGAAAAGTAGCATTGATCTTGGTAACTAAGTAGATAGACGCGAGTAAACAGAATTGCATCCTTGCTGGCGCAACTGAAATATTTGTAAATCATATCGAATTCACCCCGTTTACCACGATCACTTACCACATTATTATACTACCACGATACTTTACTACGTTCCAAATGCAAAATAGACAGACAGTCAACGGGTAGGAGTCAAAGGTGCGATACGTCTGATACTGCAATCGTCAATCATCTTTAACAGTGTTTTTTTTTAACAGTGGTAGAGCCACGCGGCAGCTTTTGCTGTCGCACGGATGGGCCGGCTCGAACCGGGGTGGTACCACGACCTCACAGAAAACCAGCGTGAAGTAGAGGTTTACCTCTGCGTTTCGCTTGGTGAGTGCAGGTGGCCGGAGGCCCTTTTTACTGGAAACGAGGCATTCCATCGTAGTCCTCACGGGTGACAACGCATCTACATTTTGATTTGTAATAGAGGATAGATGTAGATGTCAATGGGCCGCAGCAACCACTTACCATCAGGTGGACTGTGTGGTCGTTTGTCACCCTTATCATATAAAAAAAAAATCTTGCCAAGATTGGCGATTATAGCTTATCCTCCATGCAACGGGAGATACAAAAATCCAGCAACAAGATCTATGTTTTGATAAAGAAGGACAAGTGGATCTGCCTTGTACTCAGGATTGAGGAAAATAATTCTGAGAAAACCTGCCGATACCATTACTGTTAAAACCTATTAAAGTCTACTGATAAACATAGGCATCCCCCATAAATTGCCTCCTAGGGGGGATATTTGCCATAGTTGAGACGCTTGGTAAGCGGGTCGGCAACCACAGTTTTATTTTTTAATTTTGTCGTTATTAGGAAGAAGCTGCTGCCCATCTACTGATTTGTTTCTCCCTGTCGCATGACGGTGAGAAAACATGCATATCTGAAAAATTGTAAAATATTTAAAAGATATCAAAGAATACGCATTTATCCAACGTGGCTTAGACTTTTTTCTTTAGCCTTCTCAGGAATAAAAAGAGCAAATGCATATGTTACGTGGTAAGGAATGATCTATTATTAAGACTATGTAACCTACTTTTGGCTCTATAAACATTCCGTTATCGCCCGTTCGAGGTATCAAGTTAGGCATGTACTCTTTCAACCATCTTATCCAAAAATGATCAGCAGTTTTCCAGCTGAGTTGACCCATTAAATGTCGCTCTATAAATAATTTCAGGTGGACGATCTCCACATGAGCGCCCGAGAATAAAATGATTGGGTGTAAAACCCAAAAGAGGGCTGGGTGGTTTTAGGAAATATTTATCAAATTATTAATTTAATTTTTAACTTTGATTTAGTTATTACTTATGCTTTTTCCTTTCATATTTACGCTTCAATGTAGGATGGAGAATATATATAATACGTCTTTTTTTGTTGTTGAATTCTAACAAAAAGGAAATCAAAGCGATCTGATCTGGCGATATTTATATGTTAGATTGATCTTGAAAACATGCTGTTACATACGATGTTTTTGAAGTAGGTTTAAATAATAAATAATGAAGGCTGCTGAAAAAATTACTTCAACAATATCAAACTTTCTGTACCATAAAAACGGCTAAAGTTTATGTAAAAAAAAAATTAAAACGTTCTCTCTGTCAGCGAAAGGTGTTAGTCACAATTTAAAATATTCATACTTAAAACAAAATGTGACATTCTAGATATTTGTAGTGTCTTGGGTTTTACTGGTGCTAATTAGTCAAAAAAATGTCAGTCGAAGGACTGCACGTCATTCACAAACTTGTAAACATTATTTTTGGGTTGTTAAGAAATATTTATTAAAAGAATTTTTATTATAAATTATTTTAATCAAATTATTAATACAGTAATAAAAGTTTCATGTATTGCGCTATTTTAAATGGAAAATTATGATTATTATCTAATGTATATAATACAAACAAATTTATGAATATCTATAAATTTTATAAAATTTAATCAATTGGATTTTCTCTTTTTATTTTTCTTTTTTATTTTTCTCTATTTGATCTTATGTATCGCCCAAGCGAGTTCAGTGCTTTATCCACATACCAAAAGTGACTAACGGGCCTAAAGAAGTTTCACTTCAAAAACTAAAGGCAAGTTGACTTTCTATAATCGTTAGTACATGGTACATAGTAACATATCAACGGCACGTAACTATGTTGTGACTGTGAATCGATGATTTTTTTTAAAGTCATTCATCATCATCATCAATACAGCCTTTCATAAGTCCACTGCTGAACATAGGCCTCCCCCAAGTAATGCCACAATGCACGGTCCTGAGCCACCTGCATCCATCGACTTCCTGCATGTCTTACTAGGTCGTCAATCTATCTCGTGGGGGTCGCCCTACACTTCGCCTACCGGTACGAGGCTGCCACTCGAGAACCTTTCTTCCCCATCGGTTGTCGGTTCTTCGAGCTATATGGCTGGCCCACTGCCACTTCAGCTTACTAATCCGTTGGGCTATGTCGGTCGACCATCAGGTGGACTGTGTGCTCGTTTTTCACCCTTATCCTATAAAAAAAAAAAGATTCGTAATGACTCTCTGAAACAGCACGTAGACGCGGCTCAAAATGGAAATTTATCTGTAGTTATTCAAGAGAGCGTTGTCACCTTTCTTGAAGAACAAGACCACGAGAAGGACTTCAAGTACCGGTTTCCCACCCGATTTTTTTTTTATAGGAGAGGGGGCAAACGAGCATGCGGCTCACCTGATGGTAAGTGACTACCGCCGCCCATGAACAACTGCAACACCAGGGAGGGAATTGCAGATGCGTTGCCGGCCTTTTAAAAAGGAGTACGCTCTTTTCTTGAAGATTTCAGAAGTTCCGCTGTAATTCCATCCTCGCCTGGGGCCTTGCCGTTTTTAAGGTGCTGGAGAGCCATTCTAATCTCGCTCAGACTGACTTCCGGGATATCTTCGGAATAGTGTCGGATAAGACTCGCTCTTGGATCGTTACACACTTGCGTGTGGCTCCAACGATGAGGTTTACGTACAGCTGCCCATAGAACCTCTCAATCTCACCCAAAATCTCAGGTGCCCCAGAAACGATGCTGCCACACTCGGTCTTTAGCTTTGACTTTTGGCTCTTTCTGGCAGACAGATCTCTGGCAAAAACTTTGGAGCCTTGATTCCGCTCGATAGCTTATTCAATATAAGCTGTATTGAAGTGCGTAAGTCCCGCCGCATGCATTTGGAGATCTGTCTGTTCAGTTGCCTGTATACTGTCAGATCTGTTGAAGAATGTAGCTTCATCTGCCGTCTAGCAGCCATGAGATTAAGAGTGTGATCGAAAAGTTTTTGTGTTCTTCTGCGGCGGGTCTTGAAGAACTTAACGCCAACCGCATGGACAGTTTCCACTAGCTTGTCATTCACATCTTCCACTTCATTGCAGTCTTTTAGGCACTGAAAACGGTTTTGTGATTAGAGCTGAAAGGTTTCGGGACTTTGGAACAGAGCACGAGGGGGACGGAGCGTTGACTTCATTAGACGTGACCTCTTCTACTTAAGGTTTAGGTTCAGTGTGCCTCTGACCATTCGGTGATCGCTACCAGTTTTCACCCTCGCGATGACGGAGACATCACTGAACAGTTGTCGTCTAGTCGTCATAATAAAGTCAATCTGATTTTTTGTCGAACCAACGGGGTTCGAACAGGTCCACTTCCTGTGGGGCCGCTTCTTGAAGAAAGAGTTCATCATAAAGAGTCCCTCTTGCTTTATGAAGTCGGCCAGCTGCTGGCCCCTTGGGTTCTGTTGCCCTATTCCAAATTTCCTCACTTTCAGCTTACCGTTCTCTCTTGTGCCTAGTTTTGCATTGAAGTCTTCCATTAACACCGTAAATTGGGTTTTGGAGGCATGCATGGCTCTAGACATATCCTCATATATTTCCTCCACCTCGTCATCGGGGTGTGCCAGGTTGGTGCGTATACCTGTATGACCTTCAGCGAATACCGTTTGGTGATTCTGAGTATAAGGTAAGCAACCCTCGTCGACACACTCTCAATCTTTACAACGTTGTTAACGAGAGACATGTGGACGATAAATCCGACACCTCCTTGGGACAGATGGTCGCCCTCCTGGTAATAGAGCAAGTTGCCGGATTCGAGGATTACCGTGTCCTCCCTCTCTCTTCGGACTTCGGTAATCCTATAATATGCCAGCGTAACTTGTTTTTCTCTTCTTCCAGCTCCACAATCTTCTCGTCAGTCCTCAGGGTGCGTGCGTTGTATGTTGCCAGTTCGAGTCGTCTTAGGTGGCAACCGAACCTCCACGGGAGATTCTTAGCACCCCCTGCCCCGCCGTTACCATGGTGGCCACCGTAGCCAGGAATAGCGGGGCCGCCGGGGACTGGGGGCCGTCTCTTATTAACTTTATCCATTTGGGGGGTATATTGCCATAGTTGCCACTCGTGGCGAGCGGGTTCGCAACCGCAGTTTTTTTATTATAATATTGCTGTTATCAGAAAGATGCTGCTGCCCATCTCCTTACTGTTTCACACTGTCGCCTTTTACGACACCCACGGAAAGATATGGGGTAGTGGATATTCTTAACCGCTACTACACGGCAAATGTTTATAGTATAGGGTGACAAACTGTCCAAACACACTGAGCACACAGTCCACCTGATGGTAAGTGTTTGCTGCGGACCATAGACATCTACATCTATCCTCGTTTGTGAATCAAAATGCATATGCGTTGTCGCCCGTGAGGACTAAGGTAGAATGCCTCATTTCCAGTAAAAAGGGTCTCCGGTTCTCTACACTCACCATATGAAACACAGCAGTGTTAAGGTGTTATTTTACGTTGGTATTCTGTGAGAGCGTGGTCCTTCCCCGGTGGAGCCGACCCCTTTGTACTACAACTATACTACTAATATAGCTGCAGCATGGGTCAATCACGTATAAATTCATTCGTTTGTAGTTTTATATTATTGTTAACGATTGCTGGATGCTTGGCGGTCCACCATTGTGTTTACTAGTATTTTTCTTGCTAGTACGATCTCTTTTTGGAATTTTTTACTACCCGATTTTTTCAGACTAATATGACATAGGGAGCTACAAGTAAAGAGATTACTCCTTTCGAAAAGGCCTACAATTCTCCTAGTGTTGCAGTTGTTTATGAGCTGCCGTACATATTATCAGGTGAGCCGCATGCTCGTTTGCCTCCTTCTATAAAATAAGAAACTTAACTAACCACGCCAGCTTGCTTCTGAAAGTAAAATCTTTCGCAAATATAAGTAAATTTTCTCGACCTGACTTCAATTTAATTTCTTCTCTGTGTCTAAAAAGACACTGAATACTAAACAATTTTTTAAATTTAACTTAAGTAATGACGCATATATTTCATTGTGTTATTAAAGATAACATTGCTTAAAATGTAAGACTTGTCTATTTACAAATTGGACAGTTTAACCGCTTGAGTTATTTCAGTAATAAATGCTTTTATTTATACCGGTGTGTCTCGACTGTCCGCTCTTAAATTTTATTACACTATGTATTGCAACGTCGGGCGCTGAAATAATCTTGCAGTATACTGGCACTGTATCCGCAGAATCTCAAGTAATGCTCCTCCAACACTAAACGCTACTTTGTGGAAATGGTATAGTACATCCGTTACATCAGCCTAGTATTTTTCGATATTACCTTTGAAAGCAAAACAACTTCTTTTTGTATAGAGAATGGGCCCACCACGCATTGTGACGTAATTTAATGAAATACATGTCGATTTATTCCTTATCCGAGCTTATATGAGCCGTGGTAGCTCAAATGGTTAGGGCTCGCTGTAAGCTTCACAGTACTCGAGCAACTCGGGTTCGATCTCCGCCGGCACCAATGAAACTGTTAATTGCAATTTTAAGTGCTGATTTATCACGTGCTCGGCGGTGAAGGAATACATCGTGAGGAAACCTGCATGTCTGAGAAATAAGAAAAAAAAAATATTTCAAAGACATGTGAAGTTCGCCAACACGCATTGGAGCAGTGCGGCGCACACTTCCTTGCCGTAAAACCCTCTCAGAAATGAGTGGAGGCCTGTGCCCAGCAGTGGGACGTAAATAGGCTGCATCTTTACTTTATTCCTTATAACCTATAGATTACAAAAGTAATATTATTTTTACGGTATCTAACGGGAATGCTGAGAAATTAACAATTAATGTAAATAGGCTTCGGTATAAATAAAAAATCCCAACTTTATAATAAAATGTGTAAAATAGCGCTTTTAATGATTGTGAGATGGCGCTATTGTGAACCTAAAAGCAAGCCATTGAGGACTTTCATACCCTGTTCGTTAGACGCGTTTTTCTTTTCTTTACATTACACAGAAGAAAAAGAAGAATTGTTTAGATATTCGCTAAACAATTCTTCTTTTTTTGGTTTCATGAATAAATTGGTATCTTTTTTATGTGTAATAATATTAAGTTACGTTACAATTTCTAGTAAGCCCAATAACGATTGTCTCATTTCAATTTAAAGTTTAATAGTGTGAAAACGTTTATGTAAAAACTGTTATACAAAATCCCTAATACAGAACAGAAGCAAATTTAAAATTCTAATCTTCTTTTAAATAAAACTAATTTTACGGATTTTATCGCGTATATTAACTTATTTTATATTCCCGACGTTTCGGGCACTTTTCAGCACCCATGGTCACGGAGGGGACTGAGATGTATAACGTCCCAATGTAAAAGTTAACCACGGCTACCTTCAGATTAAAAATTTATTATTTTTTGTTCCGATCTACGCAGTATGAACTTACAGTATCATGAAGTCTTGCAGTTGTATGCTTGGGTTGGGATTTAATTTTATTAATTATGGGATCCCAAGCAGATATTAGCATCCAGCCATCTTCTCTATTGAAATTAGGATGTTTTTAATTTCAATAGCCTCGCGAATCATCCTGGGGAGGAATCGGTGTTCTTTAGGGAGGATTTGTGGTCTATCAAATCTAATGTAGTGACGGGGGCGATCCTGTACGTGTTCACAGACTGCAGACTTCCTAATAGACTTCTAATCTTCGATCAACAATACCAACCAGTACCAAGTTGGTATTGTTGATCGAAGATTCTAATACAATTTCAGCTTTGTCATAAAGTTATTAACTTTATATACGTATTTGTTAAATTAGTTTCATTTAACAAATATGTAAATAAAGTTAAATATAAAATATAATTTTACGGATTTGATCGCGTTTAGTTTTAAGTTTTTAATTCTGATGTAAAATTAGCGGCAATTGATGACGTTAAAATTAGTTTCACAAAATATCTAGTATTCGCTTAAATATAAAAAAAATCTTTATATACTTTTGCAAGAATTGACTGATAGTGATCATGTATCTGTTAATTAAGTTAGTTTAATTACGTTGTTAAATGAAAAATTGATTTCCTGATTTCAATTCCCATTTAATTATTATGTTCAATTATTTTTCAATACACTATTTTCAAAATTTTAAATTACGATTTTTAATTATTTTTTTTTATAATTTTTAAAGTTTTTTTTTCTGTAGTAATTTTTCTTTCAATACAATTATGATGATAAAGTTTAACTTGATTAAAAGAATACTTACATCGAATTTGTAATGAGACTGGATTGCTTGTCCCTTTCCCTTCACTGTTAGCAGCCATGCAGGTGTAGTCTCCAGCCGCTAAGCGAGTGACCTTCTGCAGTACGAGACTCTGAGCACTCAGAACAACGCCAGACGCCTCGTTGTGAAAAATCTCCGTATTCTATGAGGGTAAAATATTCTCACATTTGCAACGGCATTCAAAATATTTCATTCAAAAATAATTTATATAATATAAATTACTTAAATTTAAATCACTTAGAAGCTCAAGGTCGTCCAGCAACCTATAGAGAGAGAGTTTCTCTGCGTTCTGATTCGTTACGTAGATATCTGCAGTAAGACAAGTTAACTAACATAGCCCAACGGATTAATAAGTTTTAATGGCAATGAATCGGCCATATAGCATAAAAACAAACAACCGATGGGGACGAAAGGTTCTCGAGTGGCAACCACGTACCGACGTGTGGTTAACTCGGCGAAATGTAGGGCACCCCCCCCCCCCACTAGATAGTGACAAACTGGTAAGATATGCAGGAAGTCAATGAATGCAGGTGGCTCAGGATAGGACTTGTGAAGGGCTGTATTGATGATGATGATAATGAAGTAACTCGAAGTAATATTATCATTTTGTGAAACATATCATATAATAATCATTATTATATGAAATATATTATATCAAATCAACGTTTCCAATAGTGGACATAACAGTCCAGAGTGATGTTAAGCGATTTTTTTAAAATACCGTTAATCTAAATATTACTTAAAATATAATTAATTCAAATAATAGATGAAACGGAACATACAAAGTAATGTCTATAATTTCGTGAAACTCAAGACAAGAATATGAGTATATCTAGTTGTTTAAGTTTCTTGCTAGACACACTTCGTAAGAAATCTAATAGTTGGAAGAAACCGTGACACTTAAGTTACTCTTTAATTAAATTACAGCTGCCATTCTCTCAAATGTATCTACAAGATACGTTTTATAGATAGTGCATGTGTTATCCAAATACATTATGCTGTTATTTCTCAGTATGCCATTCAATTATCAAATAAATTATCTTCTTACCATTACCACAACAGCCCATTTTTCCACGACACAAGATAGGCCTTCCCCATAGATTGCCTCTTATTTTTATTTCATGGTTGCCGCGAATGGCAGGCGGATCAACTTTTTTTGTTTTGTTTTAAGTTCGAAGTTTTTTTTTAATTTCCCATTAGGAAGACGATGCTGCCCATTGTCTGATTTGCTTTCTTCTGTCGCCTCTTACGGCACCCGTGGGATGATATGGAGTCACGATCAAATATACTCTTCATACGTATTGTAAGTATATATTTACGTCACACTTACGATGAATACAAAAGAATGCTTAAGGTTCAAGTTTTCATTACTTTTTTAGAATTTACATATGATATTTCAATTATCGTTATCAGTAGGTAATATTTAGGTTAAATATTTATTAACTGTTAAAATAATACAATTATAAAATATATATCACACGATGATCAAAAAAAGTATTTGTTATCTTTTATAGTTTCCAAAACTAGTGGTCGCTTCAGTTGTAAATTCCAATTTATAACCTCTTAAGTAACCACATTCTATTTTGTTTAATTTCAATAATTTGCGTAAATTATATTCTTAGACAAATATTCTTAGAGATCATACAAGCAGATTTTTATACGACGCTATATTTAGCACAGAACTATATTTGACGGATCCATGACGCAGCTTCTATCATTTATGAGTATGCCTTGTAAACTGCCTCCACGATACTGGAGAAAACTCTAATGTAAGGGTAACTTTATTTTAAAAAGAGAACATTAAAAAATTAAAGAAAACATCACAACTATTCAGTCTACGCTAATTTAAATTAAACAAAAAAGTCTATGAAAAGTCATTTTGTAAAAATTACTCACGTCATGAAACCAAACTAATCGATGAGTCTTCGGATTCGCCTTTACTGTACATTCGAAGTAAACATCGTCCCCTTCCTTTATCTCGTTAGGGTTCAAATTGGATCCCATCTTGAGATCAACGATAGGAACATCTGTAACAAAATCATTTGATTAAAATGTTTTATCCTTTCAGAGGAGAATGGATTGTTCATTTTATATAACTTTATAAATTGAAAAGAGGTCTGAGGTTGTTTTTTTTTTTTTAATTTACCATTATTTGTACGTCTTCAATCTAATATGTTAAAAGGTAGCTAATCAATTTATGGAGTAATTTAAAAGTAAAAATGTACATATTTTTATTTTTTTTTTACTTTTACTAATATTTTTTTATATAGAATAAGGGTGACAAACGAGCACACAGTCCACCTGATGGTAAGTGGTTGCTGTGGCCCATAGATATCTACATTTATCTTCGTTTGCGAATTAAAATGCAGATGCGTGGTCAGCCGTGAGGACTAAGATAGAATGCCTCTTTTCCAGCATATAGGATTTCCGGTTCTCTACACTCACCATACGAAATACAGCAGAATTAAGCTGCTATTTTACGCTGGTATTCTGTTAGAGCGTGGTCCTTCCCCGGTCGAGCCGAATCATTCGTGCTACAACTATACTATTAATATAGCTGCAGCACGGCTCTACCATGTAAAATATTAATCAATGAATGGTGTCAACACGCTTCTACTCAATTATGAGTGGGTTTTAGAAGAGGAAGAGTCGTGTTACCCCACTGTTTGTTGATGGACTGTTTATTTCCTCGAAATACAAATTTTTAATTTCTACGTCAAACAAATTTCTTCACAATGTTTTCCTGTTTCACCGAGTCCGTGGAAAATCAGATTTTATTTATTGATGATGACGGAGATCGACCTAGTAAACCTTCTAACCAACCTTCTAAATTTTATATTCAGCAAGTAAAGCTTAATATAAAATTTAGAAAAGAGCGTTTGTTACCTGAGCCAACACGGTTAATTGAATCTCATATTTTGCTCACATCTAATAAAATAATAGTAATAACAGAGATTGTTTCCGTTTAACATATTATGCAAAAAGGTCTTATGACAGCGTTTTAATATTCTTTCATAAGATACCAGTAGAAAGAAAATTGTGCGGCAATGTTGTTAAAACTCAAAACTGGCTCGACCTATTCTTATGAAATTTTTTGTGCGTTTGAGTGAATCCCTGGATGGTTTAATTTACAATTGGACCCGGTTAACAGCGCTGTTGTCATGCTCCCGAAATCACCCGTGTAATCACACGTATGTAAGAAAAAATACTTCCATAAATATTTCTAAACAACCCATAAAATGATGTTTACAAGTTTGGGAACCTAAAAAGTTTTCACTCCTGACGTGCAATTCTACGACTGACAGATTTAAAATAATAAATGACAAACGAACTTACACGCCATCCAATGATAAGTGGCTATTGCAGCCAACTTCAAATAATAAAACTACAGATGCGCTGTCACCCCAGCGGACTAAGATGGAATGCCCAAAAGCTTGTCATTATACAGGCTCTCGGTATCCTTCAAATAATACCGTATAATATAATACAGCCGTTCACGTGTTGCTATTTGATGACAGAAATAGTTGAGAGGTTGATAACTACCCAAATGGACTCATAGGAAAAAGGAATCCTAACACCTAGTTACCGTTTCAATGCCAATATTAATTATGAATATTGTTGTCTTTTGTTTCTTGTGCTGTATAGTTTTATAGTTAAGAATAAACATACGCTCTTTCCTCCTAGTCTTTTTTCTAAAAATAACCGACCTATAACCCGATTTAAACAGATATAACCATCCAAATTTTTCTGCAAAATTTTATTACACAGGTAAACTTTCTGCGTACGAGGCATTCCATTTTGGGCCTCTGGGTGTCAACGCATCTAAATTTTTTTCATAGTTTTCATTATTATTAATAATAATGAATATATAAGTAAGTACATTATACCCAAGAAATGTAATAGCGCATTTTATAAGGTTTCCGCAGATTAAACTATAATAAGCAAATTTTATTATCTGTCATTATCCCACGAGAGCATTCAATTAAAATTTATGAAGTAATATAAAGTTAAGAGGGAACAAATTGCAGATAGTAATATCACAGAGCTAGAGAATTTAGCCGAGAAAACTACGACAATTTTAACCTCGTTCTTTATACTTCAACGTGTCGTCTCAGAAATTCATTGAAATATTTCCCAAACGTTTTTAATTTTTCTTACATTTTGAAATTGTCAAAATTTTTTTACGGGTCACCTAAATTTTGAGAGCTACTGCAGCCCTTGCGTGCCAATAAACAATAATTTATAAAGAGAGTGAAAGATGTAATTGTGAAAAATATATATAAACAATGACCATTTGAGTTTCTGCAATTTCTACTGCCTAATTTTTCTACTTAAACTGTACAGTAAAAACCCTTTGCAATATTTTGCATATGGACGCTCGCTTAAATCTTCTATTCATCTAGCCAAACTCTTTTCAGTCTTTTTCCTCACCTATAGTGACTGTTACTGCGCACCACTGTTCTCGTATGTACGAAACGTTATATCTGTGAATAAACCTGTGATCTCTTGCCGAATAATTAGGTGATGGTGAAGTGCGGTTAGCTGTTTGTTTGATTCCTGTGCCGATTAGAAAATGTTCACATAACACATAAATTATTAAGTAAATTCATCATTATTAAATAATATCTAAAAAAGATTAACATTGTAAAAATAGCTTTATATAACATAAATAATAAATATAAGACAAAAATCGTATAATTAGTAATAGTAACTTAATTATCATACAGTCCTACTCTCCGCGGTATCGTGCCAAGAACGCTGGCTGCGTTTCCCCGTTGATTGGCTATACTTAGCCTTTGAGCAAGAAAATAATCAGCCCTCTTAATACCAGCAGCAACGACCAGCCACGGGCGGAGTTCCTTTAGGAACTTCACCGCACGTGGACCCCACGGACCGATAGTCTCTACAGCAAATGGCACAAATATGTAATCATCTCTCAGACCTATATTTGCGCCACTTAGTTCAGCTGCCTCTGATGCAGCCCCACGAGGTACCGAGGTACCGAAGTAACAAGCAGGACTGTATGATAAGTAAGTTACTATATAGTTTTAGTTTTTTTTTTATAGTTTTTAATATTGTATATAATAAAATATTAGTTATATTTATTTATAACTAAGGAAAAATGAATTTGTATATAGCAATAATATATGAACATTATTCAGTGACAACACTAAATTCTTGTTCTCCATTTTGGACATGGCTATGTTATGTAAGTATGACCAGAAAAACTGGATTTATTAATTAAGTGCACTACTTAATTAATAAATCCAGTTTTTACTGGTTCAAATATTCTTAGCCTATTTTATTTAACAGTAACTTACTACCGTTTTGCCTTCTATTATCCTTTTGAATTTCCCAAATAATATATATAATATACTCACTTTCTCAAATCTATAACACATACCTCCAGTTTTAATAATACATGAATTAATTAAATAGCTCTGATTACTAATTGATCCATTGCTGAACAAAGGCATCCACCACATACTCATCATCATCATCATCATTACAGCCCTTCACAAGTCCACTGCTGAACATAGGCCTCCCCCAAAGAATGCCACAAAGCATGGTCCTGAGCCACCTGCATCCATCGACTTCCTGCATGTCTTACCAGGTCGTCACTCCATCTTGTGGGGGGACGCCCTACACTTCGCCTACCGGTACGAGGCTGCCACTCGAGAACCTTTCTTCCCCATCGGTTGTCGGTTCTTCGAGCTATATGGCCGGCCCACTGCCACTTCAGCTTACTAATCCGTTGGGCTATGTCGGTTACTCTGGTTCTACTGCGGATATCCTCATTCCTAAGTTTATCACGCAGTGAAACTCCGAGCATAGCCCTCTCCATAGCTCGCTGAGCGACCTTGAGCTTCCTCATACGGCCAGCAGTGAAGGACCACGTCTCAGTTCCGTAAGTCATCACTGGCAATACGCACTGGTTGTACAATTTTGTTTTAAGGTTTTGAGGTATTTCTGAAGAGAAGATGTGTCGTAGCTTCCCGAACGCTGCCCAGCCGAGTTGAACCCGTCGATTGACCTCTCGGTCGAAGTTGGACTTACCTAGTTGGACTATTTGTCCCAGGTAAACATACTCGTCAACAACTTCGAGCTTAGTGCTCCCAACAACTACACACCACATACTGCCTTATAGAAATATCCCCCGAAATTGCCATAGCTTCCACAATTGGCAGATGGGTTGATAACCGTAGTTTTTTTTGTTTAGGTGTTAATAATAAGACGCTTGTGCAGTGGTAGTGTATGAATATGAACTACCCTATTTCGTCCCGAGGTTGTCGTAAGAGGCGACAGAGGGAAAATGGAACATGCGATGGGCAGCAGCATCTTCCAGATAACAATTCTAAATAATAAAAATCTGCCATTGCCAACCCGCTTGCCAAGCGTGCCAACTATGGAAAAATTACCACATGAGGCGGCAAGCTATAAGGGCTGATCATAGGTCAGAAGTGGACTTTTATAGACTGTAATAGATAGACAGATAGTAAGATGTGGTAGAGCCACGCTGCAGCTATATTAGTAGAATAGTTGTAGCGCGAATAGGTCGGCTCGACCGGGAAAGGACCACGCTCTCACAAAATACCAACGTTAAATAAGAGCTTAATCCTGCTGTGTTTCGTATGGTGAGTGTAGAGAACCGGAGACCTATTTTACTGGAAAAGAGGCATTCCATCTTAGTCCTCACGGCTGACAACGCAACTGCATTTAAATTTGCAAACGAAGATAGATAGATGTAGATGTCTATGGGCCACACCAAACACTTACCATCAGGTAGACTGTGTGTTCGTTTGTCACCCTAATTTTATTAAAAAAAAGACGCCGCTGCCCATATCTTGGCTTGTTTTTTCAGGACGATATGGGGTAATTGATATTTTTACACCGTTCTTACACGGTCATCGGTATCAAAGGTAGTACGGTAACTGTAACTTTTTATTATGTGTAAAATCACAATATTATACTTAATATAGTAATATAACTAAACAATTATATTTTATATTATATATTATACTAGCTATTCACCCCGGCTTCGCACGGCTGATATCTAGATATCGACAACAGTGCCACCTACCGGGTCCAATTGTGAATCTAAACCATCTAGAGACCCGCTCAAACACACACAAGAGACTATCAGAATCGGTCGAGCCAATTTCGAGTTTTAGTAAGACTAATGGACAGCTATTGATTTTTATATACAGGATTAATTTTCAGTTTGCAGAGAAGGTTCAGAATAAGTAATATAGGCAAATGGTGAAGAAAAATTAATTTATTTTTAAATATTCTATTCATTTTATCTTCCAAAATCAAAATGCGTGGTAATGCATTATTTTTTATTATTTTAACTGATAGTGCTGCTCAAGCACACATTTGGTTGATCGGTGGGCATAAAAACGTTATTGGCCGTTATTTATTATTTATTATTAGTTATTTAACGTATAGATATCAATATTGGCCACAGGATTACGATGCGGATGTATTGCGCAATGCACCAATAAGATCTCTATCGGCTCTAATACAAAAAGTAGTTTCAGAATTAGTTTTGTTTATACTATAATCTGTTTCACAAAAATATAACTACGCGAGAATGCGCAAACTAATTTATAAAAATTTCGAACATGGTAGAGACACGCTGTAGCTACATTAATTGTATAGTTGTAACACGAATGGGTCGGCTCAATCAGGGAAGGACCATGCTCTCATAGAATACCAGCGTAATATAGCAGCTTAATGCTGCTGTGTTTCGTATGGTGAGTGTAGAGAGCTGGAGACACTTTTTACTGGAAAAGAGGCATTCCATCTTAGTCCTCACGGCTGACAACGCATCAGCATTTTGATTCGCAAACGAGGATAGATGTAGATGTTTATGGGCCACAGCAACCACTTACCATCAGGTGGACTGTGTGCTTGATTGTCGCCGTTATCCTATAACAAATTATGAGGAATTGAATAGCTTTTTTAATAGTTTCGTAATGAAAAGGGGCAAATAAAACATCTGTAGAAAGCCTGAGACATGTCTGAAAAATTAATAATAAAATGTTTTAATTTGTTCGAAGATTTGTATAATTCGTCAACATGCTCTGGACCGTGCGTCGGAAGATTGCTTTGAAAGCATTTTTGAAATGTAAGGAGGCCTGTACCTAGCATTGGGACGTATACAGGCTGTATAAATATACAGCCTGAAAAAGAAAAATCTTTACAATGTATATAAACATAAAATATACATAAAAACATTGTAAATGAAAGTGTCGCAATACGTTTAACACTACCTTGCTCTGAAACCTTCAAAATGAGAGGATGTCTGTGCCTAGCATTGGGGACACAAAATTGGTAATAAAAACAATTTTAAAAATGTATTGAGATTTTTATTGTACTATATTATATATTATTCAATGTGTAGTGTGTGCGTAAATATAACAAATCATTATTGAGAGTTTTTGTAAATTGTCTGAATGCGGTTAAATATACACAGTTAAGGCCATAAAAATACATAAGCAGACCCTTATACTCGTATATAGGCATTAAAATTTTGAAGATTTATATAACATTTTATTGCAACGGAATAAGAATTTCCTCAAAATATCTTAACTTTATTGTGTATGTTGTATACTTACAGTGCACGTTCAACCTCCACTTATCCTCGATGGCTGAATCTGGTATGTGTTTGTTCTCTGCGCGGCACGTCAAATATTTACCGTCGTCTTCCATGCTAGGTACGAGGGTAAGCACACTAAGTGTTTCGTTGTTTTCCGAGAACTGCAACATTTTATATGTACAGGTTTTTTTTTCATAATGCTTTTATAATTTTTAGTATTCTGTACTAAACAAGTTAAAGGTACATAAAATGTATTTAAAATCTAATGTTTGAAAACACAATACAAGCAAGAAAGGCTGTAAATTAAACAGTAGTTGTTTCAAGTAGGTGCAAATTAAAAATCAAAAGAGTATAAACAAAGAAATAAACTAAAGCGTTTAAAATGGAACAGTATTTTTAAATATCGTATTTCAAAACAAAGACATCAAAAACAAAGTTTCCATTGAAAGCAGCATGAGAAAGGAACAAAACGATAAGAAAACAAAAACAAGAAGCACCATTGTGAGAGAAACCGCAGTAACGACCTAATATAATTTGCAAAAACATCACAAAAAAATTGAAGGACACAAGTCATTATGCAGGGGCAGTAGAGGAGTAAAAAGGAATCTATTAATTAAGACACAAAGGGAACGTCTAAATAGACAAAGGACTGAGTGGCTCACGTTTTTCGCCATTCGCTTGAGTTGTCTATTATTCTTCCACCAAGTGACGGACGCCTCCGGACGGGAGCCTGACGTCTTACACTCTACTTCGTATTTTTTATCCGCGGACACTTGCTTCTCTTTTGTCAATATTGTCACAGTTATCGGTTTCACTGGAATAGAATGCGATTATTATTTTTATTTAAGTTATAGACGGTTATCTTTATCTTCTTTATATGTTTACAATATAATCGTTGATGTGTCTGTTAGTGATCGTGTATTTTCTAAACGACTTGATCGATTGAGGTCATATTCACAAAATATAATTATTTTGTAGATAAAATAGATTGTAACTACCATAGGATATTATAGATATAGTATATTTGTTTAATCCAAAAAAGTAAAATCAGGAAATCTGATCCCGATAGTTGGTGTGTAGTCGATTAATTATTATTTTTTCTCTTTCCATTGTCCGAAGTAAAAATCATTGCACCATTTAAATAAAACTAATTTTACGGATTTTATCGCGTATATTAACTTATTTTACATTCCCGACGTTTCAAGCACTTTACAGCACCCATGGTCACGGGGGGGACTGAGGTGTATGACGTCCCAATGTCATAGTTAACCACGGCTACCTCCAGATTAAAAATTATTAATTTTTGTTCCGATCTACGCAGTATGAACTTACAGTATCATGAAGTCTTGCAGTTGTATGCTTGGGTTGGGATTTAATTTTATTAATTATGGGATCCCAAGCAGATGGTAGCACCCAGCCATCTTCTCTATTGAAATTAGGATGTTTCTTGATTTCAATAGCCTCGCGAATCATCCTTGGAAGGAATCGGTGTTCTTTAGCGAGGATTTGTGGTCTATCAAATCTAATGTAGTGACGGGGGCGATCCTGTACGTGTTCACAAACTGCAGACTTCCCGGAGCGTCTATTCTTTACATCAGCTATGTGTTATACACATAGCTGATGTGAACACATAGCTGACATATACACATAGCTGATGTGAAGAATAGACGCTCCGGCAAGGCTTACACCTCAGTCCCCCCCCCGTGACCATGGGTGCTGTAAAGTGCTTGAAACGTCGGGAATGTAAAATAAGTTAATATACGCGATAAAATCCGTAAAATAAGTTTTATTTAAATGTGTAGTGTTCGCGTAAATATAAGAAATCATCATTGCGCCATCTATTGTAAAGAGCCATGCAACGTCTGCTGGGCTATTTAGAATTTTGTAAAACATTCACACATAATCATACTTTTGTAACGCATCAGTTGCTATGACATTAATGCTTTGTAGTTTATTAAAATTAACAGGCGCTTCATGGTGTAGGCATTCATGGTGTAGGTTACATTTATAAATACTAATTATGTGCATGGTGTTGTGTAGGTTCTATAATTGCTTCCGTTTTGTTATTATTACGTTAATATTTTGACGTTGAAAACTAAATATGTTCATGTTAAGCTACTATAGTAACAGCGTTGTAGGTTGTAATTACGATTCATATTTTAAAACAAAGGTTGTTTCAAACTGTGCGTGTGGGTGGAGTGAAAATGTATGGAGATATTTTTTTTGTTAAATTTTCATATTAGTAAAAAGCTGTTTATGGATAAGAGAATGAACTACGTTAAAAATATCTTTTATGTAACATAATTGTTTAAGGTGCCCAAACAAGAAAGAAACGCTTACTAGAGACTGAAGCATATATAACACACACACATACACTATATATATTATAATATAATCTTAAAATAGCTATAAAGTTATATACAATATTAAAAACTATAATAAAAATAACTAAAACTAGAAACTTAATTATCATATAGTCCAACTCCCCGCGGTATCGTGCCAAGGCTGGCTGCGTTTCCCCGCTGAATGGCCTTACTTAGCCAGCAGCAATGACCAGCCGCGGATAGATTTCCTGTAGGAACTTCACCGCACGTGGACCCCACGGACCGATAGTCTCCACAGCAAACGGCACAAATATGTAGTCATCTCTCAGAGACTCGTACTTGCGCCACTTACTCAGTTCAGCTGCCTCTGATGCCGCCCCAGCTCTAAACGAGATACCCCTGAGATGAGAGGCCGCCAGAGTGTCTACGCAATTAGCATCCCATACTAGGGCTTTACCTCTCTCTCAAGGGAACAACGTCATACTGTCGGGTCTCCTGCCATCATCTCTAAATATTCCACAAGGCTCTAAATCCGCGGGAACATTTATAGAGACAAGAGCCCTTCGGATGACATCGTTCAAAGAACCGTGTCGTGACAAACTACCACCGCTCTTCTTACATGAAAGTCCGTGGAGCCCAAACTTGTCGACGCTGCTACCACATGGGCACTGATGCGGTTGACAAATCGCCGCTCCTAGTTGGATTCCTACGGCAATGCGCAAGCTTTCCCCATCAAGTAATGTTCCGAGTTTACTTGATGGTAAAGCGTGTAATCAGTGACTAGATTCCTTAGTCGAAACAGCTAGAAGGCGTGCTTTATCTTGGTCACTATGAAAGTTATGAATCAAATCTTTCTGCACGCCCTGTACCAACGGAATATCCCACTGTTTTTGTTGGTTAACTTCCAGTGGAACATTTTCACCAGGACAGAGCGTTTGCCATGTCTGCCCTGCCTCCGTAGTAAAGCATAGGTCTACTTTATTATTTATAATTATGTTGCATAAGTCACTGACACTATTCACGGAAGCAAGGAAAGCAGGCAATGCAACGCTAAAAAGATTTCTTACACCAATGCCACCAAATTTTATAGGTAAAGTAACTTGAGTCCAGGCTGTTGTATTTAAAGTTAAATTTAGAATTTTTTCTATAGCTATTTTAAGATTATTATATATATATATATATATATATTTGAGATTTAAAGTTTATTTCAAATATGCTTATTAATTATTGGTTGTGTTCAGAATAAGAGAAGAACAATTTTAATATTTTTTACACAGTTTTTATAAACCGTTTATAACTGTTGCATTGACAAACATTGATGACAGACTTTTCAGACTTTTTTTCAAAACTTTGTTCTACCCAGGGCATCTCTAAATATAAACTTAGATAAATTATTTTGCTTATTTAGCCAACACACAGCTAATTGCGGGTATGCCATAATGAATATCAAAATAACACTTTTCACTCCACCCTAATATTATGTACATGCATACACACTTATATCTAATATGTAATGGCAGTGCGTATATACTCTGGAACGGCATCCCTCTTAACCACTAAAAGGTCTCAACAAGTTTTTTTTTTTGAAAAATAAATATCGTTGCAATATTGAACTACAAATATCCCTTTAATTTATATTTATTCTGTTATATAATAATGATATGTATGTGTTTGTTTAAATATCTGAAACCTATATAATTTTAAATAACACAAATAAAACATCAGAATACTTACAATTTATGTCCAGGATCAGCACTTTAGTTTCGGGGGGCGCTAGATAGTATTCGAGGCTTGACAGACGAGTCGCGCATTCAAATGTTGCCGTCCGACGTTTGGAAACGTAAGTGTATTGACTGTGACTCCGTCGGAGCGTTGCTCATACGAATCGTCTATCACAACGTTTTCTAGGTACCACGTCACTCTTGGTCTTGGTACACCTGTAAATAACGTTTCTGTTTAGTTTTCACAGTGAAAGAATAGGTTGGAGAAATTCAATAACTTAGTTTTTACTTATTATTTGCCATTGCTTGACTATAATCCTGCCTGAGTAAGGGGTGATGAAGCTCTAGATGGTAAGACAGACTGGGCGACTTACCATCTAGGGCTAACGAAAGCCTATTCAGTCTGGCCTTGAAGACGCCCAGATTGTATGCGGACTGAAAGACAGACGCCGGCAAATTATTCCAGTCCTTTGCTGTACGCATTATAAAAGACGAAACAAAAAAATGTTAATTGCAATATTAAGTACAGATTTATCACCTGCGCTGCGCAGGAGGAAACCATCGTGAGGATGCCAGCATGCCTAAGCAATAACACTATTTAAAAGATAATATTGATGTCCGCCAAATTGCTACGCAACGGACTAATTGCAACATTATTCTCTCAGAAATGAGAGAAGGCCTGTGCTTAGCTCGGGACGTATATAGGCTGTAACTTTACCTTAACTAACTTTGTTGCTACATATTTATGTTAACTGCAAATGTTATTTGCACCACCACCACCTTTATTTCACCTTTATTTAGGAATACATTTCACGTACACTAGGGACCGGTCCGGCTTCGCCTGGGTAGGTTCCTTTTAGGTATTTTCATTTAATTTTTATGAAATAATCATCAATGTCCCTTATTTTATCAGCATTTCCATTTCACTTTTTTATATAATAAGGGTGACAAACGAGCACACAGTCCACCTGATGGTAAGTGATTGCTGTGGCCCATAGATATCTACATCTATCTTCGTTTGCGCATTAAAATACAGATGCGTTGTCAGCAGTGAGAACTAAGATAGAATACCTATTTTCCAGTAAAAAGGGACTCCAGTTCTCTACACTCACCGTACGAAACACAGCAGCATTAAGCTGCTATTTTACGCTGGTATTATGTGGACTATGAGAAAGTCTTTGATTCCGTCGAAATTTGGGCGGTGCTGCAGTCCTTTCCGCGGTGCCAAATTGACTGTCGGTATATCGAAGTGCTGAAGTGTTTGTACAGTAAAGCTACGATGGCTATCCGAGTACAGAATCAGAGTACAAAACCTATCCAACTGCAGAGAGGTGTAAGACAGGGTGACGTTATATCCCCGAAACTCTTCACCGCTGCATAGTAAGACGTTTTCAAGCTACTGGACTGGAAAGGATGCGGTATTATTATCAATGGTGAGTAAATCACTCACCTTCGATTTGCTGACGATATAGTCCTTATGGCAGAATCGCTGGAGGACCTAAACACTATGCTCAATGACCTCAATAGTGTCTCCCAACGGATAGGTCTTAAGACGAACATGGACAAAACAAAAATCATGTTAATTATTTATCCATCAATAAATGTCCATGTCACATCTATGCCGGTAGTTGTTGGGAACACTAAGCTCGAAGCTGTTGACGAGTATGTTTACCTAAGACAAATAGTCCGAATAGGTAAGTCCAATTTCGACCGAGAGGTCAATCGACGGATTCAAATCGGCTGGGCAGCGTTCGGAAATTACGACACATCTTCTCGTTAGACATACCTCGAAACCTGAAAATGAAACTGTACAACCAGTGCGTGTTGCCAGGTGATGACTAACGGATCTGAGATGTGGTCCTGCTGGCCGTATGAGTAAGCTCAAGGTCGCTCAGCGAGCTATGGAGAGGGCTACGCTCGGAGTTTATCTGCGTGATAAACTTAGAAATGAGGATATCCGCAGTAGAACCAGAGTAACCGACATAGCCCAACGGATTAGTAAGCTGAAGTGGCAGTGGGCCGGCCATATAGCTCGAAGAACCGACAACCGATGGGAAAAAAAGGTTCTCGAGTGGCAGCCTCGTACAGGTAGGCGAAGTGTTGGGCGACCTCCCACTAGATAGAGTGGCGACCTGGTAAGACATGCAGGAAGTCGATGGATGCAGGTGGCTCAGGACCGTGCGTTGTGGCATTCCTTGGGGGAGGCCTATGTTCAGCAGTGGACTTATGAAATGCTGTAATGATGATGATGATGATGATTCTGTGAGAGTCTGGTCCTTTTCCGGTCGAGCCGACCCATTCGTGCTACAACTATACTATTAATATAGTTGCAGCATGGCTCTACCACGTAAAAAAATCTTCAAGTTTGTAGATCTCTCTTGATATTGCTCTCTATCTGTTTGTGTAATATCGTCATAATCGGTTCTGCCATTCCGAAAACTAGCTCGGACGTACAGACATACCGACTGACAATTTTTTTTAATAAACTAGTGTTTACAGATTTCATTGCGTGTATTAATTTATTTTATGCTACCGACGTTTCAAGCTGGTTCTTGTAAAGTGCTAATATGAAATATATTACATAAAATAAAATATATAAAATAGGTTAATATACGCGATAAAATCAGTAAAAACTAATTCTATTTAAATGTGTAGTATTCGCGCAAATATAAGAAATCATTATGACAAAAAATGTACAAAATTCGTAGATTCTTTGGCAGCCTCTCATCTCAGGGGTACCACGTTTAAAGCCGGATCAGACAGCAGATGCGGCTAAACTGAGTGTGCTAAGTGTAAGTGGCGCAAGTACGAGTCTCTGAAAGATGACTACATTTGTGCCATTTGCTATAGAGACTATTGGTCCTTGGAGTCCAGGTGTAGTAAAATTCCTAACGCGCACGCGCGCGTGTTTGTGTGTGTGTGTGTGTGTGTGTGTGTGTGTGTGTGTGTGTGTGTGTGTGTGTGTGTGTGTGACTGTGAGCGATTGTGCGAACGCGTGCGTGAGTTGGGATTAACATATACATAATTGCATTTTAAACTAAAATAAGGAAAAGATGCGGGAATATAGGGAGTTCATGGCTGAGCGTTATTACTATTTATTATATAGGTGACTTTAATAGGTTTTCGGTCGATTCACAGTCCAAAGTAAGAACGGATTTACAACTAGATTTAGGTAAAGGATATAAATTTAGGATATTATTTAGTTTATTATACATGTACGGTCCTAGAAAACAGAAGAAATTGTGTGAGGTAGCAGAATGGAAGGATTGGGTGTGACATATAATACCATTTCTGCGTTTGTCATTTAGCAACTCCAGATCGTATTTGCATTGAGAATGTTTCATTAGGACAGTTTGTAAGATGAATGTTTATCTCACTGTTAGAACATCCCGCTTTTTGTAGAGGGCCCACTGTTAGAAGCGGAACGGGAGACCTGCAGTAACTTTTAGGTTGGCCCTTTAAGCTCTTTCTACATCGATTAGGTGTTTTAGCAACACCTCCCCATAAACTGATACAGTATATAATATAATATATACTGCATCAGTATTAGTCTGCTATACACACATTTTTCATATATTTTGATATAACGGGAATTAGGGTTATTGGTCGATAATAATTAATATCATATTTCTCTCCTTTTTTAAACAGCGACAGCGTATCTGGAAAGATTCCACACGAAAATGAATAATTATTTAATATGTCAAGATTTCAATTAAGTCATTAATACATTTTTTTTATAATTTTTGTGCTTATGTCATCGTAGTCTTCAGAGCTAGGATTTTTTAATAGCATTATTTCCTCATTTTCTGACATAGGTTTAAAAAACATAGAGTAGACATTCGCGCTGTTAATAGTTACATTTTTCGCTGTAGTGTGTGTTATTGATTCTCAGGTTACACCAATAAAATTATTGTTAAAAGCAGAAGCTATGTTTGCGGGATTCGTTAGCACTGTGTTATTATTATCAACTATAATTTTTTCTATATTTTTCTTGTCATAATGGCTAGAAATTTCTTTTTTGATAATGGTTCATGTTGCTTTACATTTTTTATCATTTTTATTTTTAAACTTAATATTCACATTCTTTTTTAAATTAAATGCACATTTTTTAGAACTTAGAATATGACAGGTAACTTATTCTGTTGACATTTCTTTTACTTTTATAATATTTAAATCTTAACATTCGTTTTGTTTATAACTTACTTTGAGGCCTTTGCATATCGAATTTTGCTTTTCTATTTTATAAAATTATTTTAATTCGTTGTTTCGAAAAACAGACATAGTAGAAAAGGCAAAATAATTCATGAACTCTGAATGCTGTGTCATTTAAATGAAAAAATTTATCATTTATCATGTATGCTTTCGATCATGACAAATTTTTTTAGGCATTCTTTAAACTTCCTTATATTATCAATGTTATATATATAGTCTCTCTTGTAAACGTAATATATCCCAGGTTATTATGGCCCATATTTTATAAAAAAACTTAACATTGTAAAGATATAGTGGTACCAATGTTGTCAATACAAGATGACTTGCGTGTAGAAATATTAATGTACTTTCAAGTTATAATTATAGGACAAATCTTGCTTTGATAAAACACTAGCAATGTATTGGTGAAAAATTCTAAAATTACAAGTATTAATTAAATATTTAGGGTCGAAAAAAATTATCTTTCTTTTTTATTACCGAAAAATAATAAGACATAGTCCCTTTTTTATAAACAATAGGAGGTTTTCACTGGTCTTCAGCTCTTTTTTTAAAGTATAAAGGAAATTTTTTTTTTGGTTTATTTAGGTTTTATTTAATTTAAAACTTGGTTTATTACTCGCTATTCGCTTACTAATTTCACTAGGATTTAAATATTTTTCTGCGTAGTTACTATAGTCAATAGCATAATTTGTTGACTTATAAATGTCAAAGCGATTACAATATTTAAAATCAACAAACTTACAATTTTTATATATTTCGCAAATATTTTTGTCACGATAGTTTTAATTATTAACATTTATGTACCTGTTTTAATAACATTTAGTACAATTATTGTATTTTTACTAAAAGTATCTATTATAGCTTGTAATTGTGACAAAACTTCTTTTATATTATGATCATTTTCTCCTAAACATATGTCTAACTTATCACCCGATTTTAGTTTCATGGTTTGGCATTTGGCAATTTTTATTACTTCGTTACTTGGTACAAAAGGTTTCGTTTCACCAATAACTACATAATGTTCATATTGTGTCTCGAATCTTGAGTATGATAGTGCTGCAGCTAGGCCAATGCATTGGTAAGAACCAACGATGTAAATTATTTTTTCAAGGCTGTTTTGTTTTTGTCACATCATAGGTTTAGTCTTCCTCGGTTTATCCTTTGTTTGACAGTGAATATTCCACGTCAGATTTGTTATAATTTTTATTGAGAGTTACGATTTCTTTTTCTGCATCTTGTAATTCTTGATGCAAGTCGATTATTTTTGTTGAAGGTTTGATATCGTCGAGTTAGGTTGGGGGTAGGCATATGACGTGACTGTCGGTGAGGATGGCACGAGAGATAAACTGTGGAGTAGCAAGGAGTGTTTCTTCTTCTTATTTCTATTGCTTGATTGAGCACTATCAATTTTTGTGGGACTTATATAAGGTACGTAACCCTCGTCGACACACTCCCAATCTGTACAATGTTGTTAACGATAGAGTTGTGGACGATAAGTCCGACACTTCCTTGAGTCAGATTGTTGCCCTGCCGGTGATAGAACAAGTTGCCGGATTCATGGATTACCGTGTCCTCCCCCTCTCTTCGGACCTCGGATAATCTTATAATATTTAAGCGCAACTTGTTTATCTCTTCTTCTAGCATCAGGACCTGCCCGTCAGTCCTCAGTGTGCGTGCGTTATATGTTGCCAGTTTCAGTCGTCTTAGGTGGCAACTGAACCTCCACCGGAAATTCTTGGCATTCTCTGCCTTGTAATTTGCTCTGCCTGCATGGTCGCCACCGTAGCCAAGAATAGCGGGGCCTTCGGGAACTGGGGACCGTATCTTCGTAGCTCTCATCGTGGGGAGTATATTGCCATATATATCATGCTTGGCGAGCAGGGTGGCAACCGCAGTTTTTTTATTGTTATTTTTCTGTTATCAGAAAGATGCTGCTGCCCATCTCCTGCCTCAATTTACATCTGTCACCTCTTATGACACCCACGGAAAGATATGGGGTAGTGGGTATTATTGCCTGCCACTACATGGGAGGGGTAGAACTGAATGATAATTTAAGTTGTTTTTTTTTAATATGGCAAAAATATTGCGTATTTTAAAATTATTTAAATAAGCGATGATGAAAATTCAAAAATATTAGTTTAAAATAAAAGATTATTCAAAGCTCTACGTCATCAAAACAATTGTGTAAAAGATCTCTCAAAATGTTTAAATCCTATGAATCTGGTAATGTCTATTATTCGAATTTAGTACTCTATCAAATTTTACAGAGTTTATTCAGGCAGAGTGTAATTAAAATTGTTTACTTTATTTTGCAGCCCGAAATAAGTTACCTTTGTACAAAGACTTCAATTAAAATGAATAGCATTTTTATCTACTTTTATAAAAGAGGCAACAACTATATGTTTCTTTTTTTTGTCAAGTCGACGCGGACTGTATTACATAGTATCTTCGTATATTTTGGAACGATTTTAACGTTTTAATAGGTATATTAGTTAAAAACTGATTGCTTCATTGATCTAGTGGTTGTAAACGTGGTTGCTGATCATGAGGTTCCGGGTTTGAATTACTGATCGGGTCAAGAATCAGCTTGCGCATACACTCAGCCGCTATAATCCTGTCCGGCGCAGATGGCTATTCTCCGTTGAGACTAGCCACCGTGACCGAAATTCGGTCTGGAGGACTTTATTATTACATTACTTCAGAAGTGGTCCCATATGAATTTGGAAAAATGTTCCACCATTATAATATGTTGGGAAAAATAGAAGAAGAATTTTTTAATATAACTAATTAGACGACATCGATATTGTGATATTATTTTTCCATTCTAAAGGGTAAAAAAACCAGCAAAGTGCGAGTCGGACTCGCGCACCGAGGGTTCCGAACAAATCCGTAGATATATAAGTTTAAAATTATTAAAAATATTTTTATTGTACGATGTAATTAAAAATTTACGCTCTTCGCAATTTTTCCTTTATATGTATATTATGTGCTACGTTGCTTCGTACCAAATTTTAAGATTCTGAGTTCACGGGAAGTACCCTGTAGGTTTTGATTCCCTTGCGAATGTGGAAAATTTGCGGCATCAACGGCTGTATCTTTTGATTGCGTTGGCTTAGAAGTTTGATTTTTTCACAGCTCCAAGAGACAGTAGACTTGATTTCAGCTTGATACCTTCACGCGTTCCTTAGAAAAAGGGTCTTGACAGACAGACAGACGGACGGACAACAAAGTGATCCCATAAAGGATTCCGTTTTTACCTTTTGTGGTACGAAACCCTAAAAATGAACTTTTAATCTATAGTAAAGGCCGACATCAAAATACTTAAGTGTAATTATGTCATGTTTGGCAAAAAATTACTTCGCGTACATCCGAAGTAATTTTTTGCTAACTTTAATATAATGGACTTCCGCAAAGTAATGCATGATTCTAATAATTATTTTATTTTTTATTTTCAAATGATAACTTGCAATTGGACATTGTCGTAATTTAAACAGTTTAAAGAAATATTAATTATTTTTAATTTTATAAAAAATAATGTTAAAAAGTAACACTGAATTATATATAGCACTTAATCTCACACGGAGTCCCTCATTCCAAGAATAAAAGTGGAGGTGGATTCTGCAACATTCGCGTAATGGCTAAAGTACAAGTGTTGAAGCCAAGATTTTATACATATTCTGTGGAGACAATTGCCTCGTTTCGCAATTGCCTTGTAAAACAGGCCATCTTACTTTAATTTAATTGTAGTATTGCTGAAATGTATAGTCAGCAATTTTGGCACTCTGCATTCATTACGCGAAACACGCAGTTAAGTTTTAAGAAGTAAAAACGTTTATTATATAGGTATGTATTTTTTATAGGATAAGGGTGACTGACAAACGAGCACATAGTCCACCTGATAGTAAGTGGTTGCTGTGGCCCATAGACATCTACATCTATCTTCGATTAAGAATCAAAATGCAGATGTGTTGTCACCCGTGAGGACTAAGATAGAATGCCTCGTTTCCAGTTAAAAGAGTCTCCGGTTCTCTACTCTCACCATACGAAACTGCTACAACCATAATATAGCTGCAGCATGGCTCTACCACGTATTAGCTGCTAACCAGTGAAATTGCATTTTAGTTGAACTGGCGACTTTAGACTTCAATAGCTATAGTTTTAAATGACACTAATTTTATGAATTTCATCGCGTTTAATTTTAACTTTTTTAATCAACGTTTCACTATAGCTATGGTTTTACTTGGATATATTAATTGCCGTGTAGTAGCGGTTAAGAATATCCACTACCCCATATCTTCCCGTGGGTGTCGTAAAAGGCGACAAAAGGACACAGGCAGGAGATGGGCAGCAGCATCATCTCTGGTAACGGCAAAATACAATAAAAAACTGCGGTTGCCAACCCGCTCGCCAAGCGTGGCAACTATGGCAAAATACCCCCCATAATGAAAGTTACGAAGAGACGGCCCCCAGTCCCAGGCGGCCCCGCTATTCCTGGCTACGGTGGCGACCATGGTAACGGCGGGGCGAAAGAGGGACTCTTTATGATGAACTCTTACTTCCAGAAGTGGCCCCACAGGAAGTGGACCTGGTCGAGCCCCGACGGTTCGACAAAAAATGAGATTGACTTCATTATGACAACCAGACGACAACTGTTCAGTGATGTCTCAGTGATCACGAGGGTGAAAACTGGCAGCGATCACCGAATGGTTAGAGGCACACTGAACCTAAACGTTAAGTTGGAGAGGTCTCGTCTGATGAAGTCAACGCTCCGTCCCTTCGTGCTCCAATCCAAAGTCCCGAAACCTTTCAGCTCGAGTTACAAAACCGTTTTTAGTGCCTAGAATATTGCAATGCAGTTGACGATTTGAATGAAGACTCGTGGAAACTGTCCATGCGGTCGGAGCTAAGTTCTGCAAGACCCGCCGCAGAAGAACACAAAAACTCTCCGATCACACTCTTAATCTCATGGCTGTTAGACGGGAGATGAAGCTACATTCTTCAACAGATTTGGCAGCATACAGGCAACTTAACAGACAGATCTCCAAATGCATGCGGCGGGACTTTTTGACTGACACCTGAGATTTTGAGTGAGATTGAGAGGTTCTATGGGCAGCTGTACACATCATCGTTGGAGCCACACGCAAGTGTGAGTAACGATCCAAAAGCGAGTCTTATCCGACATTATTCCGATGATATCCCGGACGTCAGTCTGAGCGAGATAAGAATGGCTTTCCAGCACCTTAATAACGGCAAGGCCCCAGGTGAGGATGGAATCACAGCGGAGCTTCTGAAAGCGGGTGGAAAACCGGTACTTGAAGTCCTTCAGAAGCTCTTTAATTCCGTCCTCCATGGTGGCATTACACCGGAGGTGTGGAGCAGAAGTGCGGTGGTCTTGTTCTTCAAGAAAGGCGACAACGCTCTCTTGAAGAACTACAGACCGATTTCCCTTCTGAGCCGCGTCTACGTGCTGTTTTCGAGAGTCATTACGAATCGTCTCGCGCGCAGACTTGACGACTTCCAGCCTCCCGAACAAACCGATTTCCGAAAAGGCTTTAGCACCATAGACCACATACATACCCTACGGCAAATTGTACAGAAGTCCGAGGAGTACAATTTGCCACTATGTCTGGTGTATGTGGACTATGAGAAAGCCTTTGATTCCGTCGAAATTTGGGCGGTGCTGCAGTCCCTTCAGCGGTGCCAAGTTGACTGTCGGTATATTGAAGTGTTGAAGTGCTTGTACAGTAGGGCTACGATAGCTATCCGAGTACAGAACCAGAGTACGAAACCTATACAATTGCAGAGAGGTGTAAGACAGGGTGACGTCATATCCCCGAAACTCTTCACCGCTGCCTTGGAAGACGTTTTCAAGCTTCTGGACTGGAAAGGATACGGTATTAACATCAAGGGCGAGTACATCACTCACCCAATTCCCCCCCCCCCCCCCCCCCCATCAACATGGTAGTGGAATTAAATAAAAGACTACCCCAGGAGGGTACCAGCACCCCTGGAGAATCCCTCGCTGAGCATCCACGACCAAACTTCTCCACTCCTGGGCGTGGGTGCTCAGGCTGCCCCGCGTATTCTGGGGGGGGGGGCGAAATTCCGCTCAAGACGAAACCTGCTCGGGGAAAACGGAGCAAAAAGAAAAAGGCAACCCCTGCCACGCTTACCGTGGATTTCTGCAATATCAGAGGACTTCATTCAAACCTTAACGCCGTCCACTACCATCTGGAGATAGCTAAGCCGGCCATGCTCTTTCTAACCGAGACACAGGTGTCCTCTCCGGCTGATACTTCGTATCTTTCCTACCCGGGGTACAAATTGGAACACTCGTTTGTGCCCCGGGCTGGAGTTTGCGTGTATGTCAGAGAGGACATCTGTTTTCGACGCCTCGGCAGTCTTGAAGGTACGAACCTGTCCATCCTATGGCTGCACGTAGACAGCGACGACCATCCGCGCGTCTACGGGTGCCTCTATAGGTCCCATAGCGGTAATGCCGACACAGACCGACTCATCGACCACGTCCAAATGGCTGCAGACTCCGTGCTACAACAGGTCCCATCCGCAGAGATCGTGATACTTGGTGATTTCAACGCCCACCACGCTGAATGGCTTGGTTCTCGTTTAACCGATCATGCGGGTAGATCTGTCTATGACTTTGCTTTGGCATATGGTCTAACACATCTGGTTACTTCGCCTACGCGGATCCCAGATGTGGAAGACCATGTACCTTCCCTGTTGGACCTTCTACTGACCTCTCATCCGGATGGATATCAGGTCTCCGTCGATGCCCCTTTGGGCTCTTCGGACCATTGTCTGATCCGGAGTACGGTGCCACTCACGCTCCAATCGCAGTTGCGATCTACAGCTTGTCGCCGTGCTTGGCACTATAGGTCAGCTGATTGAGACGGGATGCGGTCTTTTTTTGCATCCTACCCTTGGGGGTTTGCTTCTCGCCGGAAGATCCCAGCGTTGTTGCCGATTCTGTTGCTGATGTGGTACTTCAAGGTATGAAACTTTTTGTATGGAAAGTGTATGGAACTTTTTATTCCATCCTCTGTGGTGCCCATCGGAGGCAGATCCCAGCCATGGTTCTGTCGCTCCTGTAAAATAGCATCACGCTATAAGCAGGAGTGCTACCAGGCCTAGGCTGACGCATCAACGTCTCGGGATGTAAACACCAGCGCATTTAAAAAGAAGTATTATTCCGCCTCCAGGTCCTTCAAAATCGTCATTGCCAAGGCAAGGTCTGAGCACATCGGCAGATTTGGTGAGAAGCTAGTTCACCTTCCTTCGGGAACCCGTGCATTCTGGTCTCTCGCCAAGGCTGTCCAAGGGAACTTCTGTCAGCTATCTCTTCCATCTCTGCACAGAGAGGACGACTCACTGGCCCATGCCGCAAAGGAGAAAGCCGATCTGTTGAGCTCTCTTTTTGCGTCCAACTCGACTCTAGATGACAGGGGGAACACACCGCCGACCATCCCGCGATGTGAGTGCTCCATGCCGGATGTGCGATTTACACAGCGCTCGGTCCGCAAAGCACTTTTCTCCCTGGACGTCAGCAAGTCGAGTGGGCCCGATGGAGTCCCTCCCATTGTGCTGAAGACGTGTGCTCCGGAGTTAGCACCGGTTTTAACGCGTCTTTTCCGGTATTTCTACTCCCAAGGCGTAGTCCTCAACTCATGGAAGACAGCTTTGGTGCACCCGATCCCTAAAAAAGGCGACCGCTCAGACCCGTCCAACTACAGGCCTATCGCCATCGCCTCCTTGTTCTCCAAAATAATGGAAGCCGTTATAAACTGCCAGCTCATGAGGTACCTTGAGGATCACCAGCTGATTAGTGACCACCAGTACGGTTTTCGTCGGGGTCGATCAGCTGGTGATCTTCTTCTAATTAACTAATAGATGGGCGGAGGCAGTAGAGTCCAAGGGGGAGGCATTAGCCGTTAGTTTGGACGTAGCGAAGGCCTTTGATCGGGTCTGGCACAAAGCGCTTCTTTCGAAGCTTCCTGCCTATGGGCTTCCCGAGAAATTGTGCAAATGGATCACCAGTTTCCTTGCTGATCGGAGCATCAAGGTCGTAGTAGACGGTGCATGCTCTGATCTCAAGCCTATCAACGCTGGTGTTCCACAAGGCTGCGTGCTATCACCAACGCTGTTTCTCCTGCATATCAATGATATGTTGCTAACTGGTAGCATTCATTGCTATGCGGACGACAGCACTGGTGATGCCTTATATACCGGCCGTGCCAATATTTTTGGGAAAATGTCGCCGAGTACCGGAACAAACTTGTGTCTGAAGTCGAATCTTTGCTTAAAAAAGTCTCGGATTGGGGCCGACTAAATCTAGTCCAGTTCAATCCCCAGAAGACACAAGTTTGCGCGTTCACCGCTAAAAAGAACCCCTTTGTCGTATCTCCTCAGTTTAAAGGCACTCCCCTTGCTGCCTTATCCAGCATCGGAATCCTTGGCGTCGACATATCGAATAGTGTGCAGTTTCGTGGTCACTTGGAAGGGAAGGCCAAATTGGCCTCTAAAAAGCTTGGCGTGCTCAGCAGAGCTAGACAGTATTTCATGCCGGCACACCGCTTGCAACTTTACAAAGCGCAAGTTCGGTCCCACATGGAATACTGGTCTCATCTCTGGGCCGGGGCACCCCAGTGCCAGCTCCTTCCACTTGACCGAATCCAGGGCAGAGCGGTTCGAATCGTCGACGACCGAGTTCTTTCTGCTCGGCTCGATACACTGGCACTGCGTAGAGATGTTGCATCTCTTTGCGTATTTTATCGCATCGATCACGGGGAGTGCTCTGAGGAATTGTTCGGACTAATTCCAGCCGCTCAATTTCACCATCGCACATCGCGTCAAAACTCGCGTTACCATCTATACCATCTGGATGACTGGCGGTCCACCACTGTGCGATTTAGAAGAAGTTTTCTCCCTCGCACGACTTCCTTGTGGAATCAATTACCACCAGCGAATTTTCCGGACCGATACGACTTAGGAACCTTCAAGAAAAGAGCTTACACCTTTCTAAAAGGCCGGCAACGCATCTGCAATTCCCCTGGTGTTGCGGTTGTTCATGGGCGCATGCTCGTTTGCCCCCTATTCCATAAAAAAAAAACCTTCGATTTGCCGACGATATAGTCCTTATGGCAGAATCGCTGGAGGACCTAAGCACTATGCTCAATGACCTCAATAGTGTTTCCCAACGGATAGGTCTTAAGATGAACATGGACAAAACAAAGATCATGTTTAATGTCCATGTCACACCTATGCCGGTAGTTGTTGGGAACACTAAGCTCGAAGTTGTTGACGAGTATGTTTACCTGGGACAAATAGTCCGACTAGGTAAGTCCAACTTCGACCGAGAGGTCAATCGACGGATTCAACTCGGTTGGGCAGCGTTCGGGAAATTACCTTCACTGCTGGCCGGATAAGGAAGCTCAAGGTCGCTCAGCGAGCTATGGAGAGGGCTATCCTCGGAGTTTCTCTGCGTGATAAACTCAGAAATGAGGATATCCGCAGTAGAAACAGAGTGCTATTTACATATCCCAACGGATTAGTAAGCTAAAGTGGCAATGAGCCGGCCATATAGCTCGAAGAACCGACAACCGATGGGGAAGAAAGATTCTCGAATGGCAGCCTCGTACCGGCAGGCGAAGTGTAGGGCGTCCCCCCACTAGATGGAGTGACGACCTGGTAAGATATGCAGAAAGTCGATGGATGCAGGTGGCTCAGGACCGTGCTTTGTGGCATTCTTTGGGGGAGGCCTATGTTCAGCAGTGGACTTGTGAAGGGCTGTAATGATGATGATTAATTGTAATAAATGTTATTAGGTCGTGAATATACTTTAAATAAGATTACTTACACACATCTAGTTTAGTAAGTAATTTTACAGTTAGTTTTATACGTAGTAGAGCCATGCTACAGCTATATTAATAGTATAGTTGTAGCACGAATGGGTCGGCTCGACCGGGGAAGGACCACGCTCTCACAGAATACCAGCGTAAAATAGCAGCTTCATGCTGCTGTGTTTCGTATGGTGAATGTAGAGACCCAGAGACCCTTTTTACTGGAAAAGATGCATTCTATCATAGTCCTCACGGTTGACAACGCATCTGAATTTTAATTCGCAAACGAAGATAGATGTAGATGTCAATGTGCCACAGCAACCACTTACCATCAGGTGTACTGTGTGCTCGTTTGTTACCCTTTTTCTATAAAAAAAATAGTTTAAAATTAAAGAAGCTTAGTATATTTTGATAACTCAGTAGCGTAGTGGATAAGCATTTAGCTGTGGCAGTGAGAGTCGCGGGTACAATTTTCGTATTTAATGTTTTCTGCCGACTTCCAAAAAGGAGACGGTACTCAATTCGACTGTATATTTTTTATGTGTGCTACCTCATAACTTTTTACTGGGTGAACTGATTTCAATGACTCTTTTTTATTTGATAGCTGGTACTTCTCTTGTGGTCTCATATAAATATGATCAAGCTCAGGCCAATAGCTTTTGAGTTATTCTTAATAACTTATATTGAAGTCAGCTGTACAAAATTTTTAATTTTAAATTATTATGTCCTGAAAATAACTTTTCGGGGCTTGAATGTATTTTGTGTATATAAAACGCATCTATGATACTGGTAAAAAATCTTATTCTGGGATGCAGTGGAATGAAAAAAATCCGGATAACATTTTGTACCTATCCAAGAAATTAATTTGTATCAATAACTTAATTATCATATTTCTTTGTACGTAAGTGATTTAATTCCATTTATCCAATCACGATGAAAAGTTAGTGAGATGTTTGGCCCTCGAACAATTGACAATAGAATATTTTTTTATTGTCATCTATGCTTTCCTTTATCGTTTATTTCATTACAATTACTCTTTGGCGAGTAGCAAGTGAAGATTTTTCTAACAAATTTGAGACTATTTATATAAAAAGATTAAAACGCATCTTTGTGGTTATAAATTATGATACAACAATAGCATTTGTGTTTCGCACAACGCTAAGATTTCCGAATGAGTCACGTACTTCGATGATCACACTACGCGGATGTAGTTGACGCACCAATTACAATGAGTGTACAAAAAAATAAAATGACTAAATCACCATCTATCATAACAACATAATTCGAGTATTATTCTTGTCCGGTTAAATTCACTTTTTATCAATAACGCGTTCTATTTACAATCCTTTCGAAGTGTCCAAGTGTCAGTTGAAACAATGGACGGTTCATAAATGATAACCAAACAAAGCCTGTGGGCGGTAATGGTGTTGAAATTTGGGTGTCCCATCAACACGACACGGCCACTCAGTGACGACGTTGTTGGAGAATGGTGACGTAGGTATATTTGACATTATGCACTTAATATTCATAAGCATACAATGGTCGGATGTCCGATGATATTGTGCTATATTGTACCTTCAAAATAGAGCAATAAAAATATATTTACCTATAAATATTAACAATATTAAGTAACGCCCTAACATTAAGCTGACATTATTTTTTGGAGAATAGGAGTGACAAAAGAGCACACAATCCACCTGATGTTAAGTGGATGCTGTGACCCATAGACATCTACATCTATCTTCGTTTGCAAATTAAAATTTAGATACATTGTCAGCCGTGAGGACTAAGATAGAATGCCTCTTTTCCAGTAAAATGTGTCTCCGATTCTCTTCACTCACCATACGAAATACAGCATTAAGCTGCGTTTACGCTGGTATTCTGTGAGAGCGTGGTCCTTCTCCGGCCGACCCATTAACGCTACAACTATACTGTTAATATAGCTGCAGCATGGCTCTACCACGCAATAAATTTGGCATAGTTATGTAACTTCGACTATGATGCAAAAATATGGTACCATGGAGATAATCTGATAATTGACCTAGATGCTTGCTCTTGTAACACCCATGTGCTACAGCCTATTATTAGTTAACTGCTGAACTTAGGCCTCCCCATGGATTGCCCCATAGAGAGATATTTGCCATAGTTTCTATGCCTGGCAGACGGGTTGGCTACCGCGGTTTTTAATTTCTAGTTGATAATATCAACTAGAAATTAAAAACCGCGGTAGCCAAGGAAGACCCTACTGCCCATGTTCTGGTTTGTTTTCCCTCTGCCGCCTCTTACGACACCCACTATTTTTTGGTATGGCTATTCTTACATCGCCGCTACACTATCAACATCATGAATAAAACTACTTTTACGGATTCTATTGCGTTTATCTCTTTGGTAGACCAATATTAATTATAAGCAAGACTGTACATCATGAGATCTTGGTGTTGAATTCCGGCTCGGGCCAAAATAAGTAATTGAGTTTTTTTGTCAATTAATTCGCAGTAATAGCCCAGAGTCAGGCAATTGGCGGTGTATCATCTCCTCCGTGCCTCGTAAAACATGACGTATACTGTGTAATAATAACAATACCTTTTTATTTGAGATTTCATATATATATATATATATATATATATATATATATTATCTTAGAAGATACCGTTAGTAATTGTGTTATATGGTTAGTAAAGGATTCTAAGAGTGAAGGAATAGAGAATGCACCTGAAGGCACATACTCTAGCACTATAATCCTATCCTGTGCAGATGACTGGTTTCCCTTGGGACTGGCCGCCGTGACCGAAATTCAATATAGTGAACATTATTATATTTCAAAGTCCAATGAGTATCTTATGTTACATGATTAGTGCCTGAACATCCCAGAGGTTGGCTATTCACGTTGATTTCCAGACAATGTTACCAATTACATATGTAAACAATTAGAGCGCTAGGCTAGTGAAACTAACTTTTTGATGAGTATTTTTGACCGATATAAATAAAAAAGATATTGTTTTTTCTTCATATAGTTTTGGTAAAAATCATTCTTCAATTTTATTACTTCTACACTTTTATTATGAAAACGTATTTGTGATAGTGGCTATAAAACACATTATTCATTTCCATTGGCTACTAAAGACAGCACATGAGCTTCACTGTTAGACGTGAGCTTCTCCGGTAGGAGATAAGCCATAATCGTCACACTTTGCAAGTAATCGATAATCGTTGTACCGAACGTCTCGCACCTTGGACTCCACTGCCTGTTGACCATCTGGATATTCTACGTTTGGCGTACACTAGTTGGTATATCGTTAACCATCGGGAATCATCAGATTTTTCTGGAATTTTATATACCATTTCAGCCTATCAAAGACCACTGCTGAACAAAGGCATAGACTGCCTTATTGGGTAGATATTTTCCATAGTTCTACGTGGTAGAGCCATGCTGCAGCTATAATAGTAGTATAGTTGTAGCACGAATGGGTCGGCTCGAACGGGGAAGGACCACGCTCTCACAGAATACCAGCGTAAAATAGCAGCTTAATGCTGCTGTATTTCGTATGGTGAGTGTAGAGACCGGAGACCCTTTTAATGGAAATGAGACATTCCATCTTAGCCCTCACGGGTGACAACGCATCTGCATTTTGATTCGCAAACGAAGATAAATGTAGATGTCTATGGGCCACAGCAACCACTTATCATCATGTAGACTGTGTGCTCGTTTGTCACCCTTATCCAAAAAAAATTAGTTGCCACGCTTGGCAAGCTAGTTGGCAGTTATTTCGTTGTTATTAGCAATATGCTGCAGCTCATCTCCTGAAGTGTTTCCCTCTGTCGCCTCTTACGACACCTACGGGATGATATGGGGTAGTGAATGTTCTTACACCGTCACGACACGGCGTTTTCATAGTCTAATCTAACGTCTCCTAATATACGAAATGGTTAGATGGATTATTTTACGTACACGTCATCTAAACTAGCAAATGACTCAGAAATGACGACTCCGTGGCGCAGTAACTATGCATTGAGTTGCGACGCTGAGGGCTGCGAGTTTGAATTCCACACAGAACAAGTATTTGTATAGCCTACAAACAATTGTTACGGGTCTGTATGTCTGCCCTTGTGCAATTTATGTTTGTAAACTACCTCTACCATACAAAGTAAACCTTAGTTTAAGGGTTACGTTTTCAAAAAGAGAAACAAAAACATTTACTTTAAAAAAAATCAGCCATCCTATTTTTATTTTCGTTAATAAAATATAGAGCCCCTCGAATGTCGACTCAATATACACTTAGTGGAGTGTCAATCAACGGCCCAAACACTAATCGTGGAAAGTAAAAAATGATCCATCACGGTATCTGATGGGAAATGGGAAATCGTTACTAAGATTGATGACTGTGGTTACGTAGACTTCTTGAAGTCTGCAGGCAATAATAAACGAATCGTCGCGTTCCGAAATAACAAATAAAAATTTGTTTTACGTTATTATTATGTTTTAGTTCAATTTATTTTTAATCAAACTAAGTTGACATTATATAGTACCTATTAAATGCAGTAGAACTAGAGTGACTGACATAGCCCAACGGATTAGTAAGCTGAGGTGACAATGGGCCGGCCATATGGCTCAAATAATCGACAACCGATGTGGAAAAAATGTTCCCAAGTGACAGCCTCCAGTGTGGGGCGGCATCCTACTAGATGGCGTGAATAGAGACCTATGTTCAGTAGTGGACTTGTGAAGGGCTGATATGATATCGGAATTTTGAGATAAATTGTAGTATTGGGATTTTTAAATAGTAATTTGAAGTATATACTAACCAATATAGTTTCGTTACTGCAACTTTAACAGTGGTAGAGTCACGCGGCGGCTTTTGCTGTCGCACGGATGGGCCAGCTCGAACCGGGGTGGTACTACAACCTCACAGAATACCAGCGTGAAGTAGAGGTATACCTCTGCGTTTCGCTTGGTGAGTTGCAAGTGGCCGGAGGCCCTTTTTACTGGAAATGAGGCATTCCATCTTAGTCCTCACGGGAGACAACGCATCTGCATTTTGATTTGTAATAGATGATAGATGTAGATGTCTATGGGCCGCAGCAACCACTTACCATCAGGTGGACTGTGTGCTCGTTTGTCACTCTTATCCTATAAAAAAAACTTTAACTGTGTACACTGCACAGAAGCAATATAAGCAGTCACTGTATCGCTCTCTTGCTGTATAACAACTGTTTAAGGATGATTGTGTCATTCTTTATCTGTATGTAACAGATTCTTATATCTCTTTAAAAGCAGAGTGATAAATTAGCCGCTTAGTAGTGACGATAATGGCTTTGGAGATGAAAAAGGGTTTGCGAAGCCTTGGTACAGGCGTTGGTAAAATCGAGTTATAATACTTATTAACACTATGAGAACTAAAAGAGGAAAAACGAAGATAAACACGCTTCAGTTGCGTTATAAATATTTCATATTACACTCCAGATAATATTTAGTAGTACAATGTAGTCTACAACTTTACAACAGATCTGTGAGATTCTTAAAACCACTTTAAGCGTATTGGAGTACTATAGCTCGACAGAAGCCCCAAAAGCGGTGTATTTTTGAAATATAACGTGTAAATATAGCCACTACCTGCACTAGACATGCTAAATATATTACATACGGCTATTAAAGTTTTCAATCTGTCCTGTATTATCATTAATATAGTAAAGTCGGTACAAGACCTTTATTAATTTTAGTAATAATTTGTGTGTAATGCGTTAGTAAAGTTAATTAAAATTACAAACGGACCCTAAAATTTTTCGATAGTGAAAAGGTTTTTAAAGTGTTCTTGTACCATAAAATTAGTGAAAATATTCTAATGTTCGTCCATCCATCAATCTTAAAGCTCTAAAATAATTATTAGCAGCTTCTGAGATAACTTACTATTTCTAAAAGCGTTATAATGGATACAGTAGACGACTAAGGCTTTTGTAAAAAGTCGCCCATACATTGCAGTATTTAATAAATTATGTATGTGAATAAAACAATCAGTTTTCTTATGTTAGAGAGCATACTTTTCACGATAAATACCCCTTTTGCATTTCACACCCTAATAAATTGACCACAAGATCCAATAAGTTAATCAAAAAGAAACTGCCAAAGTAACCTTAAAATTTTAATGCACTTTATTAAGATAAATTGCAGCGAATTTCGCAGGTTTCACGGGCGCATGAAAAATTTTGCTTAATTACTGCATATTTTGACAGAAAACTGATGCTCGCATTAATGTTCTGCGTAAAGAAAAAAATTACCGTTTTCTTTCTTAAAACTAAGCACCTTTAATGTTTACCAACATAACACATCACGATCTATTTTTTTTTATAGGACAGGGTGACAAACGAGCACACAGTCCACCAGACGCCCAAGCAGCACACAAGTGTTATGAACATCAATATACAAGTCCATATAGAACTTAGAAGTTACTTTTTACTATTTACTTATTTTTAGAAGCGTATAAGAGTGTCGAAAACAGATTGTACCCTTATAAGAGTGGTTTATGAGTTATAACACAGCTCAAGCTGTATAAGGTATGTATTATGGGATCTAAGTAAGCTTACGGTTCTTAATCTGAATATAAAACTCTACTATAAAGTTTAAAGTATTTTGTAATATTTCAATCTGATTTTATCTTTAAAGCTGTGTAGAAGCTGTTTTTTGCATGCTTTCATTGCTAATTACAGCTCAAAGTGTTATTATAGTATCATTCATACTGCAGATATCCTCATTTCTAAATGTAAGAGATAAACCCCTAGTGATGATCATTTACGTAATTTAGTCAAAAGTTTATGTAGCAGTGATATAGCAGACGAACAAAATGGAATACTAATACATTATAATAATTGTTTACCTTTTAAGTTTGTAAGAAATAAATTAGGATTATTCTCATGTTTTACTAAAAAAAAAAAGCAAATCGTTAAAATTAAAAGCTATTTAAATTGTAAAGGAAACATAGCACGGTACAATTTTAATAATAAATACACTTAGCGAAAGGAAACGACCCTTTAAAACGGTATATCGACGTAGCCGACTTGTGAAAGGATTATTAAAAATTACTAAGTACGTATTGACTACAGCAACAAGCAATTCATCAACTCAGCGCAAGTCATGTTAAATATTTTAAAATGCATTATTTCTAAATGTTCGTAAGCTTTATATAATGATTAAATCCGTTGTACGGTTTTACTACTTTAGTTGAATCAATTTTTTTTCTTTATTATAGTTAGTTTTAGAGGTAGAGCCACGCGGCAGCTTTTGCTGTCGCACGGATGGGCCGGCTCGAACCGGGGTGGTACTACGACCTCACAGAAAACCAGCGTGAATTAGAGATTTACCTCTGCGTTTCGCTTGGTGAGTGCAGGTGGCCGGAGGCCCTTTTTACTGGAAATGAGGCATTCCATCTTAGTCCTCACGGGTGACAACGCATCTACATTTTGATTTGTAATAGAGGATAGATGTAGATGTCTATGGGCCGCAGCAACCACTTACTATCAGGTGGACTGTGTGCTCGTTTGTCACCCTTATCATATAAAAAAAATAGTTCTTAACGTAGTGTTCTGTACACTAAAACGTGAAGAGAAGTCTTTGTACCATTTAAACCATATCGCACGCCCGGAGGAGTGTGATATTTACCATATTAAATTTATATGAAGAAGGAGTGCAGAAAGCTAAAATGTATTCAAATAGCCGCCAAGTAAAAGAAAGAAAAGTAAAAGAAATTGTACAACCAGTGCGTGTTGCCAGTGATGACTTATGGATCTGGACGTTGCCCTTGACTGCTGGCTGTATGTGGAAGCTCAAAGTCGCTCAGCGAGCTATGGAGAGGGCTATGCTCGGGGTGTCTCTGCGTGATAAACTTAGAAATAAGGATATCCGCAGTAGAACCAGAGTAACCGACAAAGGTCAACGGTTTAGTAAGCTGAAGTGACAGTGGGCCGGCCATATAGCTCGAAGAACCGACAACCGATGGGGAAGAAAGGTTCTCGAGTGGCAGCCTCGTACCGGTAGGCGAAGTGTAGGACGACCCCTCCCCCCCACTAGATGGAGTGACGAGCTGGTAAGACACGCAGGAAGTCGATGGATGCAGGTGGCTCAGGACCATGCTTTGTGGCATTCCTTGGGGGAGGCCTATGTTCAGCAGTGGACTTGTGAAGGGCTGTAATGATGATGATGATGAGACATCAAGTAATCTATATAAGTCCTCAGGAATGACAACGCATTTGCCTTTTGATCTGATTTTGAACAGAGGATAGAGATACATACATACAGGTGCCTTTGAGCCACAGTATATATTTACCATCAGGTGGACTGTGTGCTGGTTTGTCATCTATACTTCTATACAAAAAACAAATATCCTCTTACAAACATTATTGAAACCAAAACCTTTTATTATAAATGTATATAATTATGTTGAAATTTAAAACGTATATTATTTTGTAATTTAAACCTTTAAGGAAACCCAATATTGCCCAGAAGTTAATTGTACTAGCAATAAGCTCAACTTTTGGGCAATATTTAGTGTATTTTTAATATTTGGATCTGTTATCAGGAAGATGTTGCTGACCATGTTGTGTTTTATTTTCCCTCATACATAGGAACGATATGGGGTAGTGGATATTCTTACACCGTCGCTGCACTCATCATATTATATTTCTACTTTTAAAGTACCTATCTAGCTAAGAATATACCGAATTTATTTTGTTTCGTGGCATAAGATATACTCGACTAAGATTTATTACAAACATATCACGTGAATAAGCAACGAACAGAAAGTTCTAGAGTCGTTAAAAATTTACTAACCTCCCTCCACCTCACAAATGAGCAAAACGTTGGATCCCTCGTTGTAAGGCTCAACGAGTTTCGTCCTGTCTCTTCTCTTGGCATCGTAAATCGTCGGACGGCTTGGGGGAACTGTAGGAGAAAAGAAACACCTATTTAGTTCGTTAAATATAGACTGAGGAGAGGTTTCATTTGCGTTTTTTTGTCTGATTGTTTTAAGTCAAGATGATATATTTAAGATTAAACCAGGGATTAAAACAATTCACTTATACTTAATAATACAAAATGATTGTATTCTATTATGTGGCTCCCAACATTAACAATACGAGAACAGATGAAGTTTGATTCACACCAGCATCGATGAAATTTCTAAAAACAATTTTATGGCCTAATTTAACATGTCACACCCTATTAAAAGTCCACTGCTGAATATACGATATTTGCCATAGTTGCCATGCTGGGCAGGCGGGTTGGCAATTGCCTTTTTAGTTACTATTACGAATAGCTGCACATCTCTTGGTTTCTTTACCACTGTGTGTGTGTGTGTGGAATGATATGGGGTGGTGAACCGCTACACGGTGTAATTTTACACATGTTTGGCAGTAAAGGTAAAAGTCTTGAGGAAACCTGCTTGTTTTAGAAATTACACTTATAAAATACCTATTGCTGGGGTGTGGACTGCGAACTAAAAGGTCGTGAGTTCGAATCTGCTCACTTCTAACACAAGTAATTTAAGCTAACCAGGAGTCGTTAAACGGAATATTAGTACTATTAACAACATTGCTAGAATTTAAAAAAATGCCACACATTAAAGTAGCATGGCCGACTCTTTCTACCCTTACATCCTTTTTTAATATTGCTCGTTTAATTGTCCATAATATTATAACTCACACGAATACTTACTTATAACACTAAAGTTGACTTTCAAATTTCTAGTTGGAGAGTTCTTAAAGTCGACTCTACATCTATATACGCCGGCGTCGACCGCTGCCACGTTGTCTATCAAAAGTACCGCTGGCGTTGCACCCCCTCGGAAGAATGCACGGTTTCCGAATACCGTTGGAGACGACCACAACTTCGGCTGGTTATACGACCGACCTCGGATGTCGTAACTGTAAAAAAAGTAAATATATATAATCAGTACATAATCCATCTTGGACCTCAGTGGTGACATTTCATCTGCCTTTTTGACTCTTAATTAAGTGTAAAATATAGATGTCTATGGGAAACAGCATTCACTTACCATCAGGTGGACTGTGTGCTCGTTTGTCACCCAAGTTCTATAAAAAAACTCCTCCGTTCATATTATACAGTTACTCATGAACACATCGACATTCCATTTCGGAATTCCTAACGGGTCGGCCACACATATACGGAATCCCGTTTTGCCAGCAAAATTTAGAACGGGAAACTACAGTACGTGTGTGACGGGTCATATATTTTATATGGATTTGCTGCATTCGGAGTCTCGAATCGGAATATCGAAACGGAATCCCGATACTGAATTCCGTATGTATGTGGCGGGCCTTATAATACTAGACGGGCTCTGCGGCCTTAGTATATTGCGCACCAAGTTACGGTCAATTCTCCGTGACTCCTTTAGTCGACTGTGGGCAAACGAGGAGACTAGTTCTTTGTTATGTAAACTACGAACATTGTTTTCAATAATCTAACAGTAATTTTAATTTATGTGACTAACGATACACTGTCATTATTTATGTGCACCCTTTAACAATGATTTGAATTTTATTTCAATTCAGTATTTAATTTTATTTTGTATTTACCTAAAACAGTAAGTGTCGTATATGAAAATACAACGCGGTCTACAGCTGTGACAGCGTTTTGTTCTGAATTGACGATCTATTAGTATACTCTTTGCTCATAAATGATGATATTTATTATTCAAAGAAATGTTAGCATTAACAAACGTATCGATATTCTTATTATCCTTCACCAGCCTATAGAAGTCCATCATTTGACAAAGGCATCCACATTTGCCTTAATCCCCATGCATGGCAGGTGGATTGACAATATTAAAAGGTAACAAAAAAATTATACGTGGCAGAGCCAAGCTGCAGCTATGTCAGTAGTATAGTTGTAGCACGAATGGTTCGGCTCGACCGGGGAAGGACCACGCTCTCACAGAATACAGCTTAACGCTGCGTTGCTGTGTTTCATATGTTGAATGTACAGAACCCGAGACCTTTTACTTTTTCTGGAAACGAGGCATTCTATATAAGTCCTCACTGGTGACAACGCATCTGCATTTTGAGGATGGATCTACATGTCTATGGCCCACAGCAACTACTTACCGTCAGGTGGCCTGGGTGCTATTTTTTCACCTTTATCCTATAAAAAAATTACAGTACTGGACATCTCGCACTTTAGACCTCTTGTTCATCCCAATTTAAGACCATAATATTCAATAATTCAATTTAGCTCCTCATCATTAGTTAACTCTTGCTCTCTACTAAGTAAACGTAGTAAGTAGTTTCTTTATTATTATAATCGAGTTGACGGGACCTTACGCAGTGGCTCAGCAATGATATGTGACGCTGAGAGTTGTGGGTTTGAAGCCCGCACGGATCAGGTATTTGTATGGCCTCAAAATAATTGTTTCGGATCTGGATGAAATTTTAAATTAAATTTAAAAATTTTTACTTATAAAATTTAAGTGTGAACTGCGTCTACGATAGAGGAGAAAATCCTAGTGGTGGAAACTTAAAAAAAAATAGGATAAATAATAGACGTTATAGGAAGACGCTGCTGTCATATTCTGTTTCAATTTCACTCTATTGGTGGCGGATTCCCGTATGCTGCAATTAGTCCCTTGTTATTTGAAATGAATTTTAGCATTGTGAATTTTGCGTTGAATTTTGAGATTGCAGGCTTTCCAATATAATTAGACCTCTCAGTGACATATCCGTGTATTTTTATCTTTCATATTATGGGAAAAAAAATAATTAAAGGAAAAGGAAATTAAGTTATGGATTCGGTAGATATGGAGATATAGGTTACCTATAAAGTGGTTCTCCATCAGACTCCTTGAACCAGAGAACCATAACAACGGCGTCGTCTGAATGCAACGGTTGAATGTCGCATGGCAGCGACGCCTTCTTGCCGAGAACTCCCTGGACGTCCGATGTAGGCACTGTAAAGAAAAACATCGGTAAAATAAAAGCCTGTTAATATACTGATACAGGGCTCAGTATTAAGCCTCATTTCGGGTCTAATAAGACAATGTAATATTATAAATTTGTAGATAATTAACCATAAAATATTTTTATTTAATAAAATTTGTACATGAAAATGTGTTCATTTAGCACGTGCTCGGCGATGAAGAAAACCGTAGTGATAAAACCTGTTTAATATCTGAAGAATGTATTATGATATAATAATATACAAATAAAGAAAATTGAAGTGTCTGTTAATAGTGTAATAATTTAAAATTAAAAATTTTGTACAGCCGACTTCAATATAAGCGACTTCAATACAGGTTATTTAAGAATAACTCAATAACCATTGGTCTGACCTTGATCAAATTCATATGGGACCACACGAGAACTATCAGCTTTCATATAAAAAAAGAATCATCGAAATCGGTTTGCCCAGTACAAAGTTATGAGGTAACACACATAAAAAAAAAGCAAAAAAAAAAAAAAACATACACTCGAATTGAGTACCGTCTCCTTTTTGGAAGTCGGCAGAAAATATAAGCTTTTTGCTAAATGCAGATTGACGTATAAACGATATCTATAACAAAAAAACATACGTTTGTCGATTAAGGGTTTATTTTTAATAGAATTAGGGTGACAAACGAACACACAGTGCACCTGATGGTAAGTGGTTGCTGTGGCCCATAGTCATCTACATGTCTGCGTTTGCGAATTAAAATGCAAATATGCCTTGTCAGTGTGAGGACTAAGATAGAATGCCTCTTTTCCAGCAAAATCGGTCTCCGGTTCTCTACACTCACCATATGAAACACAGCAGAGTTAAGCTACTATTTTACGCTGGTAGTCTGTGAGAGCGTGGTCCTTCCCCGGTCGAGCCGACCCATTCTTGCTACAACTATACTGTTAATATAGCTGCAGCATGGCTCTAGCACTTAAAAAAACTACTCTTAATTTGGCACATCTTCAATATATTGTCAATTTGGTCGATAAACTTCCGTCTGGGGTGTCCCTTGCTAACTTTGCCATTCGCTTCGGCAGCATAAATTTGCTCGTAATATGTCAATTGTTTGTAACCGTTAAGATACATAGACTTTTTACCTTATATTCTCTATTTTTTGTATTAATAAGATATTTTTATCGTTAGGCAACCAATTTTTCAATAGTACCTATAAGTAGATTTTTTTAAAAAAATAACGTGATCCCCACACTAGGATTTTCTCCTGTGTCGTGGAGGCAGTTTACAAACATAAATTGCACAAGGACAAACATCCAGACCCGGAATAATTATTTGTAGGCCATACAAATACTTGTTCCGTGCGGGATTCGAACCCGCGCCCCCCAGCGCAACAACTGATTGCTAAGCCACTGCGCCACTCATCTTAAATCAAAAATAAAAACTATTGAAAATAAAAATAGCCAAATAAAAGGAAAATGTAAATTTATTATATACATTTTTTTCCTTAATGTATATTGTATTAGAAAAATGTATGATATTTTCTAATAGGATAGGGTGACAAACGAGCACACAGTCCACCTGATGGTAATTGGTTGCTGTAACACATAGACATCTACATTTATCCTTAGTAAAGAATCCAAATGCAGATGCGTCGTCACCTGTAAGGAATAAGATGGAATGCCTCTTTTCCAGTAAAATGGGTCTTTCGGTTGGTTATGGTTTATATAAAATCGTAAATATGTCTTAAAATAATATTATCCTAGGAAACTTTGTAACAAGTGTATTTTAGCAATTTCAAACTCTGCTGAATAAAATCAGAATATTTCCTTCAGGAGGATTGTGACTTTTGGTGGAAATCAAAAAAGTTACCAAAGATATTATGTCATTGAATCAAGAGACATTTTATCCTACTCGAAGTAAGTGCTTGCCAAATGTTGTAAAGTCAACTCGATACATTTCCCCATGAAAATATTTATGAAGGAGTCCTTCCAACTTGGCGTGCTCAAGACCGGCATTCGTGTTTATAAAAAGAAACTGCTCTGTCCGCCTGAAGTAGTCCGTGACCGGTTTTGTTAGTGAAATAACAAGGGATTTCGTGTCGCGTTGCCGTGTTCGATTGACCTATGTAATAGCAATAAATTGTTTATAGAAAGGCGCAGTTTTATTATAAGTCTGGCTCTTATCGCGATTTAGGATTTATTGCTTGCTTTATTGTCGAATTCGGCCGCACTTTTGCATCGGAATATGAACAGGAATTGAATTATTTTATGATTATTTGATGCTTTTGTTTTCAGAGTAATTTTTTTCTACAATAACAATGTTGTGATGTAGTTAAACACATGAAATCACATTATAATTATGTTTATATTTATATTTACTCATATTTCGTTTCCGAGTTGAACTTTGAAAAAGATCTCAGAAAAATATACATCACAAATTTTTAGCCTACGAGTATATAACTCCACAGATAATGCAAGTCTTTCATAGGTTTCGTAAAAGTTAAGTCTGATAATACCTTTTTATATGTTTTAAAACATTACACCAAAGGTAACCTTGTTAAATCCATGTTATCGCTGGTAATCACCATAAAATTTTATAGAGAAAGTAAGGAAAACGAATATTCATTTTCGACGTGTATACGATTCTCCATGCCCCAGTTAAGGAATAATGACTTAGATAATTGCTTAGCTATTTGTAATGTCTAATCGTAGGCTACGAATTAGGCGTATTTAAAATAGGAACAAAAATTTTAATTCTATCAGCAGTTGCTTAAACGTGGTCGGGCCATGCTGCAGCTTTATTATGGTTGAAACATCAATGGGTCGGCTCGTACGGGGTAGGACCACATTCTCACAGAATAACAGAGTAAAGTAGCAGCTTAATGGCGCCGTTACTTGTGATGTGTAAAGAGAAACGTAGACCCTTTTACTAGTAATGTGCTACTATTATAGTCTTCACTAGCGCATCGACATTGTGATTCTTAATCGAGGATGAATGTAGGTGTCTATGGGCCATAGCATTCACTTACCATCAAGTAAACTATGTGCTTGTATGTCAACCTTATTCTATAAAAAAATTGTGGGCTATTAACTAAGCTGGATATTTTACAGTTTGAATAACAAAGATGATATTTATTTGTGATCAGAATACATTATAATCTACTCATTAGTCAAGAAGTTTTCCTTGGTTGGAAGTCAAAACAGAGCAAAGTATTGTTACAAACATAGATCAATCAATAAATATTTTTTTGATTTTACAATTGTATTACAATATATACAATAAAATAGAAACAAAGTTATCATTTATAAGTTAATCATTATTACCTCAAGTAACTACAATAGCATTTAGATATGATTACCCCGTATTAGCATATACAAGTTAAATTAAATAGCCGTGGTAACTCAGAGGCTTAGCTCTCGTAAATTTCACAGTACGCGAGCAATCCGTATTCGATCCCGCCGGCAACAATGAAATTGTTAATTGCAATTTTAAGTGCCGATTTACCACGTGTTAGATGCTGAAGGAAAACATTGTGTGGAAACCTGCATTTTCGAGAGAATAAAAATTTCGAAAACATGTGAAGTTCTTCAACACGAAATGGTGCGGACGAGGAGGCCTGTGCCCAGCACAAAAAAAAATACAAACATACATACATAGTAGAAATAACAGGTTATTTTTTTATATTCGAATTTCGAGATTTTTGGAATTTAATATTCATGATAACTATATACTAAAATTTTAGGTAAATATTCTGCAGTCTTGGGTTGTACATAATTAAAAATAATTGCAATTTTTTGTGACCTAAATGTACTAGGAGAACAGTGTCTAAAGTATATGCGTGCACTCAGTATATGTATTGCTAATCACCTTCGATCTTAGTTCAGTTACGTCGAATGCAGGTTAGTTACAAGAAATTTTGCCTTCATGAATACTTGATGAACTTTGAATAATATCCAACATAGTCCAACATACATAGATAGCCTTCCAAAGTATTTCGAAGTTGATGTGGTTGCAATGTGTTATAATTAAGATGTTAGCGCTCAAGCCTTATATCTAATACATGTAGGTTAGTAGAAATTGATTTAATGTAAACTTATGGAACTATAATATAAACCCTTTGATAATATTTCGATGTTATTATAGCTGAAATGTACCAGAAGTACATAATAGAGTCGGAGGTACATACATCCACACTCAGATGAACTCTTTTTTTTTACCAGTTTGAATTTTCCACTTGTAACCCACCAGAATTGAATCTCATGGTTAAAAACAAATGATTATAGGTTCAGAACCATTCTCCGAAGAAGTCTTTTGAAAAAAAGTGGTTTATTGATAGTCTCATCTAAACCATATAACAAGAATCCCTCAAATTATTATTTTTTACTCAAAACGAGGCATTCCACCTTAGTCCTCAGGAGGGAGAACGCATCCGCATTTTAATTCTTAACTGAGAATAAATGTAAAATATCTATGGGCCAAAGTATCCACTTACCATCAGGTTAACAGTACGTTCGCTTGTCACTCATATTCTAGTGCATTATTCGCCGCGCCACAGTCTTCGCAAAATTTGATGCCATTAAAAACATAACTTGTAAAAAAAACGTCTCGCTACTCAGTTCTTATTTAAAACCTAAAAAAATTTACTTTTATTACTTTTACTACTAATTATTACTTTTACTGTCACTATAAGATGTTGTTAAGTTAGCTAATTACGTAATAACTTAAGACAGATGGACCCTTAAGTAGGGACTGAATAAATTAACCGACTTGGTATTACATGGATCTCACAACTTTTTACGGTAGAAGAACTGAGTTGCGAGACTTGGTTTTTTTACAAGTTATGTTTTGAATGGCATCTCATTTCTTTTTGTAGATAGTTATATCTACGTACCTAGCTACACCTATTATTCCATTATATTATACATATACTGGTACAATGATTCATTCACTGCAAATGTAACTTTGTAATCCTATGGGATTACAAAGTTATTTATGCAGTTGTTGTATCTCGAAAACTGAACAGAAATTGCAAAATATTTTAATTTTCTCTTAATTAATATACTAAACAATAATTGTATTCCTAAGAAGCTTCTGTCTGCTAGAAGTGCCTTAGAGTTTTGATGATCGGTCAGTCAGTGAGTGACAAAATTAAGAAAATTTGACTACTTATAATTCTTAAAATACTGGTTCAAATTTAATGAAATTTGAAATATACCGAGCTTATACAATGCCTACATGGTAACTGAAAATTCAGGCTTCTAGTTTTATCCACAACAAAGTTATAAGTGTTCGAAAATGGTCTGAACTGCTTTGAGAAAAGGATGGTACGGCCGTGCCGCTTTTTTGCTCGACTTGGCGGGGGCAATGCCATTCCCTCAGACATATTGACAAATTCTGAAAATGATATGTTTTTTTTTATTAAGATTTTTGGCTTTTCTGCTTTTCCCTTAAGTCGTGTCTTCATTTTATTCGGGATCTTCGTTTCTATAGATTTCAGTATTAAGTCATAATATTCCTTTATAGTACAATGCATCACATTGCGTAGTTTTTGGAGGGTTTAGACGGCACCTTGAGCCAGTAGACAGTTGGCGATAGTATCTCAAGCCGCCTAGGCAAACAGACACCTTATCTTGACATTTGCAAGACCATCGGAGCACCTGTTTCACCAGGAACAGGTCACATGCACAAATATTTAATACACAAAATCGCAACACTTTTCATATCAACATCTACCTCAAACCATTATTTAAGCAAAACTGAAAATGTTTTGTATTCTACACTAATTATAGTTCTACGTGACAATGGAGACTAGGACCCGCCAATCGATTATTCCAGCAATTTTCACGCGGTCGATTAATAGTTTATCCTACAGCAGTAACGTTAACGAAACGACAATGCTATAAAATAAAAATCGAACGAACATAAATCGGAAATTGGACAACATTACGTGACTTTCACCTTCGGATGAGACCACAATCACGCTTGATCGACATCGCACTCACGTAGCGGTATTGCCTGATGGTGTGTAATTTTGTCGATTTAAAGAGGGTCTGAATTTCAATAACTTTTAAACTCAATATTAAATCGTTTATCATACAGATTATATTTTATGAAAAATTGTGCGATGTGGACTGTTTTTTATAAAATTTTGAGACTACTACCATAATAAAAAGGCATTTTGAAGGTCGAAAGATAATCCATTACCTATTTAGTTTCTTGTAAGTGGCGAAGCTTGCGAAGACACTTATTGATTTCACGATGTCTGTCCGTTTGTCCGTCTGTCCGTCTGTCCGTCTGTCCCACGATTATCTCGAGAACGGTTTCGAATTTTCAAATTCTGTTTTCAGCAATCGATTACTGATCACCCAGGCATCTGAACCTCCTATTTTGAAACTGATTGCTCAACGGCAACCGTTAGAAACCGCTACAAAGCTGATTGCTTCGCCACTTTGCTATGCTGTTAGCTTGCTAGGTTTATTGTAAGTGAAAACTAAAGGAAAAGCTAGAAAAAAAAAACAACAGATAGCGGCATAAAAACTCGGTTATGCCTAGACAGACAGAGAGCAGCGTCAAAACGTATGATACGTCTATTTAAAAAAACTATACAAATAATGATTTCTTTCATTTACGCTAACCCTACACATTAAAAGTAAAACATTGAGGAGGTGAGCCGCAAAACTACTGGAACTTTGCGATCTCTATTATAAGATAAGATTTTACTTGTCCAGTCACTTATTCAACCTATTATTGATCATGTCGATGTGTGTTGCTCAGACCTGTCTCAACTTCATCTTAATACATTGGATCGTCTACCTAACAACTGCATCCGTTACATTTTTATTTCTTCGTAAATACGACTATGTATTTTCTTTTCGTGCTCAGTTAAATTGGCTGCCTAACCGTCAGTCCAGATACGTGAGAATACTCTGCACCCATTTCACGATTCCGAACGATCCACGTGCTCCCAAGTACTTGAAATCCAAATTTCAATACCTGGGCGATTCTCGTAATTGTTTTCTCTGTTCTTCTGCTAATCTAAAGTTGCTCACTCCTTTACATTGTACTGGTAACTTATCTCACACTTTCGCCCTCCCAGCGGTGAAACAACATTTTTTGACATTCTTCATTTATTGACATTTTCCATAGTTGCTACTAACCACATCCATAAGAAGTAAGTAAATGGCTTATCATATTGTTTTAATGGTGGTCCACTTAATTTCTACACGTACCCGGTATTAACTAACATAAAATAATTTTGAAGTAAGCGGAACTCTATCAAGATATTTTGCGCAAACGAAACTATAAAACTAACGACACCTTGAATCGCATTGAAGGTAATAATCATAAAGGAAAATTGCCTTTCGGCTTTACTTCAACCGTCGTTCTTATGTTAATAAGGCACTTATTGCACATGATTTATTCTCGGCTGTAAACAAAATTACTTTATTTTCACAACTGAGTTAATTTACACAAAAATAAAGCTTTAGGAACATAAAGTATATTCAAATCCAGTCGTTTGTTAGTAGCATAAGGAAAATACACCGAATTTTTTTTAAGCTTTATGTGAACTGATATATCAGGTCCAATCATACCCTAATATTATTGACACTCAGTTGAGAAATAAACCATTAACACGTACTCGGCGGTGAAGGAAAACATCGTGAGGAAACCTGCATGTCTGAAAAATAACAAAAAAAATATTTCGAAGACATTTGAAGTTCGCCAACACGCATTTGGGCAGCGCGGTGGACAATTCCTTGCCCTAAACCCCTCTCAGAAATTAGAGGAGGCCTGTGCCTAGCAGTGGGACGTAAATAGGCTGCATCTTTACTTTAGTTGAAAAATAAAAACAACAAGAACTAGAATGACTGGTGTTTAATAACTATATAATTTTAAAATTTTGCAGCCTTCGAGAGATGTTCAGCTAACAAAGTTGAACAAATTCCTAAATAGTACATATTATCTGGGAGGGTTCTAGGACAAGGAAATATCCACCGCGCTGCCTCAATGCATGTTGGCGGACTTCACATGTTTCCGAAATATTTTTATATGAACTTTGTATAAATAATAATATCCCATATTTTCCCGAATACTAATCATTAAAAAGCGGTAAAATTGTTGAAAATTATTTTTATTTCATTTTTAGACATGTAGGTTTCACTTAGTACTTCAATGGTATTAGCCCTAGTTTAAATAGGAGATCCATTATACTTATAAACTGTACCTTTATTACATTCCGAAATCTATTACATTCTTCTAAATAAAATACATACTATATATTTAATTTTGTGGCTCCCGGAATGTGCGAATGCGGGCAGCCGTCGAGTGCCCAAGGTCACGAACAACCTACGATAAAAATTTTAGATTTGTTCAAGAAAAAAGGCAAAGAAATATTATTTATCTCTCTAACCTCTCTCCCTATTTCTTCTATTATTATTTAATTTATAGGATCACACGTTACTTTGCGGAAATCCACTATTGTTAATATGTTAAAAACCAATTTGCTAAGATCCGAGTAATAAAATAAACTGATGTGGTTTACTTAGTTTGGAGAGTACTTCCCACCGTCTCTCAGTTACGTGCCTTATCCCCATTACCAGTTATTCCAGCACCACTTCTCCCAAGAACACTACACTAGAAAAGATACACCACCGTCGATAATATGACACTTGTTTCGCCTCTATACAAGGGGGAATCCTCAGGTGTTACACTAATGTTACCTAGGTAAAACATCGTTTTATTTTATTACGTTAACCTTAGCAAATTGATTTTTAACATATTTCCTTCTTTTAATTATGATCACTGATCTACCGCTTAATATCTGTTGTATTGTAAGTACTAAGTAAATAATTTGATGATTTATTATTATAGTGCACAGTACTTCTTAATATTTCTCCCCTTTTAAGGCTTTTTGTGTTTTTTTATATAGAATTGAAGTAACAAATGAACTTACAGTACACCTGATAATACTCAACACTTTATTACTTTTTTACTTAATTCCATTAATCACGTTATACAAAAACGTGGGGGTCATTGTAGAAGCGTGCTCGTCGCAACCCCTGCCAGCTCTTTTCAGGGCTGCAATTCTACACAGCTGCGCACCCATGCCAACGAGGGTTAGGGCGTCCCCCAAGGCGACGCACGCCAGCTCGACCCCGTTGGTGTGGAATGCAGCGCGCAAAGCGGCGATGGGGACCGCCCCCCGTCACGCACAGCCCGACCGGCGGAAGGTGGAGGACAGAGTGCAGAGTTGGCACGTGGAATGTTAGAGGAGGCATGAGAGATAAGACGAATGAGTTGATCGAAATAATGAAAGAAAGAGAATTATATGTCGTGTGTATGTCGGAGACCAATCGGAAGGGCAGTGGTACTGAAGAGCTCCCTGGCGGGGCGTTAGCTCTATGGTCGGGAGTTCCGGAGAGCGAGAGTGCCTGCCAGGTAGTGGGGGTGCTGCTGTCTTACGAAAAATCCTGGGATGGCTCCACCATGCCGGTTGGCGACCGGAGGAGAGGGCCTGGTGGCGATTTCCAGGGGGGTTCGGGCGTCCCCGCGATCTCCATGCTAGGTACCATCGATGCTATGACTCTGTTTGCGTCCCTAGGTTATATGTGTGACGCCTCGTCCAACTGCCATTCTCTCAACCTATTCACTCCCACCATTGATGAAAAAAAGAAAAAAGAAGAGTAAGTTTCTACAGCGGTTGCACTCCCTCTCCATTAAAGTGCACCTCACAAACATCCGAGGCCTGCACTGTAAACTCAATGCAGTCCATTACCACCTTGAGACTGACAAGCCGCACTTACTCTTCTTGACTGAGACGCAGATCAGATGTCCTCTAGATGCGGCGTACCTTGGCTACCCTGGGTACACATTGGAGCATAATTTCCATTAGCGCGCCGGAGTCTGTGTTTACGTCCGCAATGACATCTGCTGTAAGCGTCTCCGTCACCTTGAAGACCCCACTTTCTCTACGATCTGGGTATTGATAGACACTGGAATGGATAAAATTATTTATTCTTGTGTCTACTAATCGCACAGCGGTGACCAGGAGACAACTAGGCTGTTTTGAACACCTCAGTGAGGCCTCTGATATGGCTCTAAATCGGTACCCTAATGCACAGTTGGTTTGTCTGGGGGACTTTAATGCCTGTCATCAGGACTGGCTGTTCCCATACCAGAAGACCGACCACGCTGGGAGAGAGGCGTGCAATTTTGCCTTGTCGCTGGGACTCTCCCAGCTGGTGCAACAAGCGACTAGGGTACCTGATGTAGATGGGCACACAGCCAACTGCCTCGACCTTCTGCTGACGACCGATCCAGACAGGTACGATGTTCAGGTTACCTCACCCTTGGGAACTTCTGACCACTGTCTGGTGAAATCTGTATCGTTATATTCCCCACCTAACTACGATTTCCACGGAGTGCGACGAATGTGGCGATACAAGTCAGCAGATTGGGATGAGATGCGGCATTTCTTTGCATCTTATCCTTGGCGGCAGGTCTGCTTCTCCTCTGAAGACCCATCGAGCTGCGCGGATGCTATAACCAATGTGATACGTCAAGCGATGGAGTATTTCATCCCCTTTGCCGACGTGCCCATTGGTGGTAAAGCTCGCCCTTGGTTTAACGCCGAGTGCGCTCGTGCTGAAAAGCACAAGCATATGGCGTACTTATCCTGGGTCGATGCTCGAGACCGTAAAGCTCCGGATGTTAGCCTTAAGAAGAGAGCCTTTAACCAAGCCGCCAAGTCGTGCAAAAAGGCATTACGCCAAGCCAGTTTCGACCGCATTAAACGCATCGGCACAAAGCTCTCTGTCAAACCATCTGGCAGTAGAGCTTTTTGGTCTCTCGCCAAAGCGGTCGAGACAAACTTTTGTCGGTCTACACTGCCTCCGCTGGTAAAACCAGATGGCTCACTAGCGCATGCGCCTAAGGAGAAAGCGGACTTATTTGCTTCTCGTTTTGCTTGCAATTCGCGTCTGGACAGTAGCAACAGCGTGCCATCTCAATTACCTCACTGCGGTACCTCTATGACTGAGGTCCGTATCACCAACAAGGAGGTTCTTAAAACCTTGCGAAGTCTAGACGTGAACAAAGCTAGTGGACCTGATGGTATACCAGCTATAGTTCTAAAGGTCTGTGCACCTGAGTTGTCTCCTGTGTTGACACGCTTGTTCCGCCTCTCATTCAGGACTGGAATAGTGCCTAAATCTTGGAAGCTGGCCAATGTGCAGTCTGTGCCTAAAAAAGGTAGCTGTGCCGACCCTGCCAACTATCGGCCAATTTCAATTACCTCCATACTCTACAAGATTATGGAGCGTATATTGAACGCCCACCTTATGGCATACCTAGAGCAAAATGATCTCCTCAGTGATCGCCAGTACGGGTTTCGCCGAAATCGATCAACTGGGGACCTTCTAGCGTATGCCACTCACATATGGGGCGAAGCCCCTCGAGAACTGTGGTGAAGCACTTGCTGTTTCCCTCGATGTTTCGAAGGCTTTTGACAGGGTTTGGCACGCTAGTCTATTATGCAAGCTTTCAGCGTACGGCTTATCCCCTGACCTAATCGTCTGGGTGAAGGACTTTCTGAGTGAACGGTCTCTCCGGGTCGTCGTTGATGGCTGCTCATCCAATACTGTGGCGACTAACGCCGGTGTTCCTCAGGGGTCCGTTCTCTCCGCAACTCTCTTCCTGCTGCATATAAATGATCTGCTCATTCCCGGTGTCTATGGGTATGCAGACGACAGCACAGTTGTGGAGAGATACCAACTAAGCGCCCGGGCCAGTCGGGATCAAATCAGTCAGAAAGAGAAGCTATGGTTGAGCGTGTGAGTCTCACACTAGAGGCAGTCTCCAAATGGGGCGATGCCAATCTCGTGATATTTAACGTCTCCAAAACACAAGCGTGTCTTTTTACCGCTAAAAGGAGCCCGCTCACCTTGGCTCCTACTTTCCAGAATGTATCCTTGGAGTACACTGACCGCCTTCAGTTGTTGGGGATTGAATTTTCTCCGAACCTAAACTATGGGCGGTTCATTGAGTCCAGAGCCAAAGCAGCCGCAAGGAAACTTGGTGTCCTTGCAAGGGTGCGGCGGTACTTCACGCCGGGGCAGCTTCTTACCTTATATAAAGCGCAAGTCCGGTCGTGCATGGAGTACTGCTGTCACATATGGGCGGGTGCTGCAAAATGCCACCTGGCAGCATTGGACTCAGTGGAGAGACGTGCTAAGAGGCTCATTGGTGACCTTGATTTGGTTGAAACCAATCTTGTCAGCCTTGAGCACAGGCGCAGAGTAGCCAGTCTCTCGGTATTCTATAGGATGCATTTCGGTGAGTGTGCGCAGGAATTACACGCCTTAATTCCTCCTTCTCCTTTCCACAATCGGACAACCAGACGGTCGGCGGGTCTTCGTCCCTTTGTGGTCGATATTCCACGCATTACAACCACATGGTTTGCTTCGTCTTTTGTAATGCGTACAGCAAAGGAGTGGAATAATTTGCCGGCGTCTATCTTTCCGTCCGAATACAATCTAGGCGTCTTCAGGGCAAGAGTGAATAGGCTTTTGTTACGATAAGACTGTGCGATTTACCATCTAAGGCTGCATCACCACTTACCACCAGGTGGGATTGTGGTCAAGCACTGGCTAATAATAAATAAAAAAATATATAAATATAAGGTTGTGAACTCAAAACTTCTCTGGGTTCGCTTTAAATTGGGACTGACGAAGTTATTCCTTTTGGCTGTTTATGCGCCGGTAGCTTCGTCGTCCAGCGCTGAGCTGGAGGAGTTTTGGGAGAATGTTAGAGAAGTTCTAGATTTGGTTAGGGGAAACGAAAGATTGTTGTATGTGGTGATTTGAATGGATGGGTTGGTACCGCTCGACCAGGGTACGAGTCGGTGCTTAGAAAGTTTGGCGATAAAAGGGTTAATGATGCTGGCAAGCTTATACTGGCTGTATGCAAAGAAAAGGGTCTTCTTGTGACAAACACTATGTTTAATCATAAGAAAATCCATATGTTTACTAGAGAAAGAAAGAATGAGAGAAGTATGATCGATTTATTCCTGGTGGATGACCGACTGCGAAAACAGGTGATGGATGCGCGAGTGTTCAGGGGTGCTGACCTGGGAACGGATCACTATCTAGTGATTACTAGATTTAGGGTCTGTTCGCGGGTTGGCGCTACCGGGCGGCAGTAACAGAACCACAGTCGGTCTGTCGCATCCGAAGCTGGAAGCTTCAGGAAGCGGATACTAGGGACACATATCATGCGAGGGTAGCTGAAAATCTTGACACCATCAATGGCAAAAAAGAATGCCTGGGTAGAACATGGCAGAACCTTAGGGATGGAATGGTAAGTGCAGCGGAAGAAGTGTGTAGAACGATTAAAAAGAAGTAGTAGTAAAAGAAGAGATGCATGGTGGAACGATGAAGTGAAAGAAGCTGTAAAGAAGAAGAAGAAAGCATGGTTTGACTACTTGGCCTCTAGTAATGATAAGAATATGAGAGAGAAGATGAAAGAAAGATATAAGCTGCAGAAAGTTCACACAAAAGCATTGATTGAGGAAGTGCGTGAAAGGTGTAGAATAGAAGAGGACGAAAGGTTGTCGCACAACTTTAAGGAGAACTCCAAACTCTTCTGGAAAGAGCTTGGAAGGACCCGAAGTGGTGTGACGGCCTTAAGAATGAACAAAGTGCTTTCGAGAACCTATGACGTCCTCTCAGAAAAATCGGACGTCATGCAGCGATGGAGCGAATTTTAAAGAGAAATGTATGCGTGTGATGATCTTAGTGAGGAATCCGGGGGGTGACGCCGTGACTGGTTCGCTAGACCCGGACCTCGACGACACTGAGGTCATCAGTATGAAAGAGATTGACCAGTTTAGCAAGTAAAGTTTACTCGAAGGTTTTGACACGTAGGATGCAAGAGAAATCGAAAGATTTCTATGGGAGGCACAATGCGGATTTAGACCTGGAAGAGGGTACACGGATCAAATGTTTTCTCTCCGCATGCACGGAGAAGCTTCTGGCTGCTAACCAGAAGGTTTTCTGTGCTTTTGTGGATCTTGAGAAAGCATTTGATAAGTTTGTAAGGAAGAAAATTGTGGAACTGTCGCCGGGGGTATGGTGTGAATGGTCAATTGCTAAGGGCTGTGCAGTCACTTTACCTATGACTGTAAAGCCTGTGTGCGGGGTAGGGCATGACCTGTCACCCATGTTTGGCGTCCAAACGAGCGTAAAACAGGGTTGTGTCATGTCTTCCTGGCTGTTCATACTGTATTTCGACAGTTGTTTACAGAAGCTGAAAGATTGCTGTTTGGATGTGACAGTATGGATGAGTGACAGTAAAGTAAATTGACTGCTGTCTGCTGATGATACAGTGCTTATTGCACCATCAGAGGCAGAACTGCAGGAATTAGTCACGTGTATGAAAGAGGAATGTGAAATTAAATGTCTCCGTTTGAATGCTAATAAAACTAAGGTTCTGGTATTTGAAAGGGGCGAAGAGAGAGAACGAAGTGTGAAATATGGGTAAATCAGGAATGCCCTAGAACAGGTAACTGAAATTGTATACTTGGGGAGTGCTTTTAGCCGGGATGGAAGATGTGATTTAGATGTGGACAGGCGTGTCGCTGGCCGGGAACAAAGTCAATGGTGTCCTGACTGCGTTAGTCAAAAGGTAAGGCGTAGTGAAGAGTGCACGCCTTGCAATACATAACTCAGTGTTGGTACCGACTTAGTTATATGGCAGCGAAACCTGGGTATGCCAAAAGTAGCATAAAAGCAAGTTGAATGCAGTGGAGATGCAATCTCTTCGTAAAATGTACGGCATTACTTGGTCGACCGAAAGCGAAACGAAGAGATTTGCAATATGGCAGGTTTGAAAGATAACCTTATCACAAAATCGATAAGGGCGTGCTTCGATGGTTTGGGCACGTTGAGCGAATGAGTGAAGACCGAGTGGTGAAGAAAATATATAGCGCAAAGTTAATATTAAAAGGTGTCGGGGTAGACCGAGACTAACTTTTGAAGACCATGTGAGCAAATTGCTCGAAGAGGGGAGGGTCAAGATTACTCGGATACCTAGACGTGCATGTATGAAGAAGATAATTGAATCTGAAAGAAGCGAAAGAGGTATGTAAGGATCGTGACACTTGGCGATCTGTTCTCTCTGGCTACCCCGTCAGGGATTGTGCGTGAAGATAAGTAAGTAAGTACGCTATACAAAAAATTATATAGGTACAAATAATGAATCCTGTTGGACACCGGAACAATACATTTATTATTTAATTATTATTTAAACTAAGGCACAGCGGTGATACTCTCTGTACGTGAGAGTTGCAGCACCGGTGACATTAGGCCGGAGCGTGTAACGCTAGGGTTGATATCAAACCAAAATGGAATATTATAGACTTGTGCCAAAGAAGATACAAAGTTTGTATCTCTCTTACAAAGCAATAAGGACCGTGGCCGAGCTCACTTGACTACTCTAGCGCCATCTATTATCTATCTACGGAAGCGGTTGCGATGTATATCGATATGAAAATTTGACGCGCTTAATACATCGTTCTTTATTTAATACATTTCCATAGATGTCGCTACATGGTACCGCTAAGTAAGATTGACGAAGTCATTGGGCTCTAGTATGTTATATAATGAAAACTTATTTAGTTAGATCAACTTTTATTAAATATCTTTATAGATGGGGAAAATTAAAATTTTCGACAAAACAAAATATGCACGAGAGTTAATGGTAATCTTAAATAATAATTAACAAACACTTAGTATTTCAGTACGAAATAATCAGTATTACCTTTTACCCTTTAAAAATTACTTACTCCTTTATATTTTTGGCTTTTTCGATGACTTTTATATTTTTTTATTATTATTTTTAAAAATTGAAAAAATTCGTAGCCGTATGTAAAATTTTTTTAGAAAATCCATGGGGAAGCATAGATAGATAGATAGATAGATAACACTTAATTGTACGCCAAAAAATAACATAAATATTAACAAGAAATGAGAAAAATAAATGTGGTAGAATAGGTGGTCTTATTAGCAATAAAAAGGTTGTCTGATGGACAGGATTGCAAGAAAACAATAAAAACGTGTGAATTTTGGCGACAAAAATAATATTATTTTTATTAAAACCATAAAATAGAAATACAGAATGGAATATAAGTACATAGATAAGATAAATACATATATATACTGGGTGGCGAAAAGGTTATCACGTTAAATAGCACAGCAGTTAATACAAGTTGATATATGTCTGTTAAAATAATAAAATAAACAATAATAAAAGAAAATAAAAAATGCATTTTTCAAACAAATAAATAGCGTAAAAAATTGACATGAAATAAATCAGCCTTGATAATATATAGGTTACTTACCTGAAGTGACTTACAAAACGTCGCACGCGCCAGAAAAATAATAATTTCCACACCCGGTCCCATTTCCTGTCACTTCGCGCATAGAGAATTATGCCTTAACTTCATT